>CAKXZU010000093.1:0-685409 GCA_936014575.1 Bombus lapidarius
ATGTAGCATTACGTTATATCGTATAACGTTATATGCTAATACGTTATAACGAAGAACGTTATGTAGCATAACGATATAAAGTATAACGTTATGTATCATTACGATATAACGTATAACGTTATGTAACATTACGATATAACGTATAACGTTATATGGTAATACGTTATAACGTATAACGTTATGTAGGATTACGATATAACGTATAACGTTATGTAGCATTACGTTATAACGTATAACGTTATGTAGGATTACTACTTAACGTATAGCGTTATGTAGCATTGCGATATAACGTATAACGTTACACACTCTATCAGATTAACGTATAACGTTATATGGTAATAAGTTATAACGTATAACGTTATGTAGCATTACGATATAACGTATAACATTATGTAGGATTACTACTTAACGTATAGCGTTATGTAGCATTGCGATATAACGTATAACGTTATGTAGCATTACGATATAACGTATAACGTTATATGGTAATACGTTATAACGTATAACGTTATGTAGCATTACGATATATCGTATAACGTCATGTAGCATTACGATATAACGTATAACGTTATGTAGCATAACGATATAACGTATAACGTTATGTAGCATTACGATATAACGTATAACGTTATGTAGCATAACGATATAACGTATAACGTTATGTATCATTAAGATATAACGTATAACGTTATGTAGCATTACGTTATATCGTATAACGTTATATGCTAATACGTTATAACGTAGAACGTTATGTAGCATTACGATATAACGTATAACGTTATATGGTAATACGTTATAACGTATAACGTTATGTAGCATTACGATATAACGTATAACGTTATGTAGCATAACGATATAACGTATAACGTTATATAGTATTACGTTATAAAGTATAACGTTATGTAGTAATACGTGATAACGTATAACGAAATGTAGCATTACGATATATCGTATAATGTTATGCAGCATTACGATATAACGTATAACGATATGTAGCATAACGATATAACGTATAACGTTATGTAGTTCTACGTTATCACGAATAACGTTATGTAGTATTACGATATAACGTATAACGTTATGTAGCATAACGATATAACGTATAACGTTATGTATCATTACGATATAACGTATAACGTTATGTAACATTACGATAGAACGTATAACGTTATATGGTAATACGTTATAACGTATAACGTTATGTAGCATTACGATATAACGTATAACGTTATGTAGCATATCGATATAACTTATAACGTTATGTAGCATTACGGTATAACGTATAACGTTATATAGTATTACGTTATAACGTATAACGTTATGTAGTATTACGCTATCACGTATAACGTTATGTAGTATTACGCTATCACGTATAACGTTATGTAGTATTACGATATAACGTATAACGTTATGTAGCATAACGATATAACGTATAACGTTATGTAGCATAACGATATAACGTATAACGTTATGTAGCATTACGATATAACGTATAACGTTATGCAACATTACGATATAACGTATAGCGTTATGTAACATTACGATATAACGTATAACGTTATATGGTAATACGTTATAACGTATAACGTTATGTAACATTACGATATAACGTATAATGTCATGTAGCATTACGTTATAACGTATAACGTTATGTAGCAATACGATATAACATATAACGTTATGTAGCATTACGATATAACGTATAACGTTATGTAGCATTACGATATAACGTATAACGTTATGTAGCATTACGGTATAACGTATAACGTTATGTAGCATAACGATATAACGTATAACGTTATGTAGCGTTACGATATAACGTATAACGTTATGTAGCATAACGATATAACGTATAACGTTATGTAGCATAACGATATAACGTATAACGTTATGTATCATTACGATATAACGTATAACGTTATATGGTAATAAGTTATAACGTATAACGTTATGTAGCATTACGATATAACGTATCACGTCATGTATCGTTACGATATAACGTATAACGTTATGTAGCATAACGATATAACGTATAACGTTATGTAGCATAGCGGTATAACGTATAACGTTATGCATCATTACGATATAACGTATAACGTTATGTAGCATTACGTTATAACGTATAACGTTATGAAGCAATACGATATAACATATAACGTTATGTAGCATTACGATATAACGTATAACGTTATGTAGCATTACGATATAACGTATAACGTTATGTAGCATTACGATATAACGTATAACGTTATGTAGCATTACGTTATAACGTATAACGTTATGAAGCAATACGATATAACATATAACGTTATGTAGCATTACGATATAACGTATAACGTTATGTAGCATTACGATATAACGTATAACGTTATGTAGGATTACTACTTAACGTATAGCGTTATGTAGCATTGCGATATAACGTATAACGTTATGTAGCATTACGATATAACGTATAACGTTATATGGTAATAAGTTATAACGTATAACGTTATGTAGCATTACGATATAACGTATAACATTATGTAGGATTACTACTTAACGTATAGCGTTATGTAGCATTGCGATATAACGTATAACGTTATGTAGCATTACGATATAACGTATAACGTTATATGGTAATACGTTATAACGTATAACGTTATGTAGCATTACGATATATCGTATAACGTCATGTAGCATTACGATATAACGTATAACGTTATGTAGCATAACGATATAACGTATAACGTTATGTAGCATTACGATATAACGTATAACGTTATGTAGCATAACGATATAACGTATAACGTTATGTATCATTAAGATATAACGTATAACGTTATGTAGCATTACGTTTATATCGTAATAACGTTATATGCTAATACGTTATAACGTAGAACGTTATGTAGCATTACGATATAACGTATAACGTTATATGGTAATACGTTATAACGTATAACGTTATGTAGCATTACGATATAACGTATAACGTTATGTAGCATAACGATATAACGTATAACGTTATATAGTATTACGTTATAAAGTATAACGTTATGTAGTAATACGTGATAACGTATAACGAAATGTAGCATTACGATATATCGTATAATGTTATGCAGCATTACGATATAACGTATAACGATATGTAGCATAACGATATAACGTATAACGTTATGTAGTTCTACGTTATCACGAATAACGTTATGTAGTATTACGATATAACGTATAACGTTATGTAGCATAACGATATAACGTATAACGTTATGTATCATTACGATATAACGTATAACGTTATGTAACATTACGATAGAACGTATAACGTTATATGGTAATACGTTATAACGTATAACGTTATGTAGCATTACGATATAACGTATAACGTTATGTAGCATATCGATATAACTTATAACGTTATGTAGCATTACGGTATAACGTATAACGTTATATAGTATTACGTTATAACGTATAACGTTATGTAGTATTACGCTATCACGTATAACGTTATGTAGTATTACGCTATCACGTATAACGTTATGTAGTATTACGATATAACGTATAACGTTATGTAGCATAACGATATAACGTATAACGTTATGTAGCATAACGATATAACGTATAACGTTATGTAGCATTACGATATAACGTATAACGTTATGCAACATTACGATATAACGTATAGCGTTATGTAACATTACGATATAACGTATAACGTTATATGGTAATACGTTATAACGTATAACGTTATGTAACATTACGATATAACGTATAATGTCATGTAGCATTACGTTATAACGTATAACGTTATGTAGCAATACGATATAACATATAACGTTATGTAGCATTACGATATAACGTATAACGTTATGTAGCATTACGATATAACGTATAACGTTATGTAGCATTACGGTATAACGTATAACGTTATGTAGCATAACGATATAACGTATAACGTTATGTAGCGTTACGATATAACGTATAACGTTATGTAGCATAACGATATAACGTATAACGTTATGTAGCATAACGATATAACGTATAACGTTATGTATCATTACGATATAACGTATAACGTTATATGGTAATAAGTTATAACGTATAACGTTATGTAGCATTACGATATAACGTATCACGTCATGTATCGTTACGATATAACGTATAACGTTATGTAGCATAACGATGTAACGTATAACGTTATGTAGGATTACTACTTAACGTATAGCGTTATGTAGCATTGCGATATAACGTATAACGTTATGTAGCATTACGATATAACGTATAACGTTATATGGTAATAAGTTATAACGTATAACGTTATGTAGCATTACGATATAACGTATAACATTATGTAGGATTACGTTATAACGTATAACGTTATGAAGCAATACGATATAACATATAACGTTATGTAGCATTACGATATAACGTATAACGTTATGTAGCATTACGATATAACGTATAACGTTATGTAGCATTACGATATAACGTATAACGTTATGTAGCATTACGTTATAACGTATAACGTTATGAAGCAATACGATATAACATATAACGTTATGTAGCATTACGATATAACGTATAACGTTATGTAGCATTACGATATAACGTATAACGTTATGTAGCATTACGATATAACGTATAACGTTATGTAGCATAACGATATAACGTATAACGTTATGTATCATTACGATATAACGTATAACGTTATGTAGCATTACGTTATAACGTATAACGTTATGTAGCATTACGTTATATCGTATAACGTTATATGCTAATACGTTATAACGTAGAACGTTATGTAGCATTACGATATAACGTATAACGTTATGTAGCATAACGATAAAAACGTATAACGTTATATAGTATTACGTTATAACGTATAACGTTATGTAGTACTACGTTATAACGTATAACGTTATGAAGCAATACGATATATCATATAACGTTATGTAGCATTACGATATAACGTATAACGTTATGTAGCATTACGATATAACGTATAACGTTATGTAGCATTACGATATAACGTATAACGTTATGTAGCATAACGATATAACGTATAACGTTATGTATCATTACGATATAACGTATAACGTTATGTAGCATTACGTTATAACGTATAACGTTATGTAGCATTACGTTATATCGTATAACGTTATATGCTAATACGTTATAACGTAGAACGTTATGTAGCATTACGATATAACGTATAACGTTATGTAGCATTACGATATAACGTATAACGTTATGTAGCATTACGATATAACGTATAACGTTATGTAGCATTACGTTATAACGTATAACGTTATGAAGCAATACGATATAACATATAACGTTATGTAGCATTACGATATAACGTATAACGTTATGTAGCATTACGATATAACGTATAACGTTATGTAGCATTACGATATAACGTATAACGTTATGTAGCATAACGATATAACGTATAACGTTATGTAGCATTACGATATAACGTATAACGTTATGCAACATTACGATATAACGTATAGCGTTATGTAACATTACGATATAACGTATAACGTTATATGGTAATACGTTATAACGTATAACGTTATGTAACATTACGATATAACGTATAACGTTATGTAGCATAACGATAAAACGTATAACGTTATATAGTATTACGTTATAACGTATAACGTTATGTAGTACTACGTTATTACGTATAACGTTATGTAGTATTACGATATAAGGTATAACGTTATGTAGAATAACGATATAACGTATAACGTTATTTATCATTACGATATAACGTATAACGTTATGTAACATTCCGATATAACGTATAACGTTATATGGTAATACGTTATAACGTATAACGTTATGTAGCATTACGATATATCGTATAACGTCATGTAGCATTACGATATAACGTATAACGTTATGTAGCATAACGATATAACGTATAACGTTATGTAGCATTACGTTATAACGTATAACGTTATGTAGCAATACGATATAACATATAACGTTATGTAGCATTACGATATAACGTATAACGTTATGTAGCATTACGATATAACGTATAACGTTATGTAGCATTACGGTATAACGTATAACGTTATGTAGCATAACGATATAACGTATAACGTTATGTAGCGTTACGATATAACGTATAACGTTATGTAGCATAACGATATAACGTATAACGTTATGTAGCATAACGATATAACGTATAACGTTATGTATCATTACGATATAACGTATAACGTTATATGGTAATAAGTTATAACGTATAACGTTATGTAGCATTACGATATAACGTATCACGTCATGTATCGTTACGATATAACGTATAACGTTATGTAGCATAACGATATAACGTATAACGTTATGTAGCATAGCGGTATAACGTATAACGTTATGCATCATTACGATATAACGTATAACGTTATGTAGCATTACGTTATAACGTATAACGTTATGAAGCAATACGATATAACATATAACGTTATGTAGCATTACGATATAACGTATAACGTTATGTAGCATTACGATATAACGTATAACGTTATGTAGCATTACGATATAACGTATAACGTTATGTAGCATTACGTTATAACGTATAACGTTATGAAGCAATACGATATAACATATAACGTTATGTAGCATTACGATATAACGTATAACGTTATGTAGCATTACGATATAACGTATAACGTTATGTAGCATTACGATATAACGTATAACGTTATGTAGCATAACGATATAACGTATAACGTTATGTATCATTACGATATAACGTATAACGTTATGTAGCATTACGTTATAACGTATAACGTTATGTAGCACTACGTTATATCGTATAACGTTATATGCTAATACGTTATAACGTAGAACGTTATGTAGCATTACGATATAACGTATAACGTTATATGGTAATACGTTATAACGTATAACGTTATATAGTATTACGTTATAACGTATAACGTTATGTAGTATTACGTTATAACGTATAACGAAATGTAGCATTACGATATAACGTATAATGTTATGTAGCATTACGATATAACTTATAACGTTATATGTTAATGCCTTATAACGGATAACGTTATGTAGCAAAACGATATAACGTATAACGTTATGTAACATTAAGATATAACGTATAACGTTATATGGTAATACGTTATAACGTATAACGTTATGTAGCATTACGATATATGGTATAACGTCATGTAGCATTACGATATAACGTACAACGTTATGTAGCATAACGATATAACGTATAACGTTATGTAGCATTACGATATAACGTATAACGTTATGTAGCATTACGTTATAACGTATAACGTTATGTAGGATTACGATATAACGTATAACGTTATGTAGCATTACGTTATAACGTATAACATTATGTAGGATTACTACTTAAAGTATAGCGTTATGTAGCATTGCGATATAACGTATAACGTTATATGGTAATACGTTATAACGTATAACGTTATGTAGCATTACGATATAACGTATAACGTTATGTAGCATAAGGATATAACGTATAACGTTATATAGTATTACGTTATAACGTATAACGTTATGTAGTAATACGTGATAACGTATAACGAAATGTAGCATTACGATATAACGTCTAATGTTATGCAGCATTACGATATAACGTATAACGTTATGTAGCATAACGATATAACGTATAACGTTATGTAGTTCTACGTTATCACGTATAACGTTATGTAGTATTACGATATAACGTATAACGTTATGTAGCATAACGATATAACGTATAACGTTATGTATCATTACGATATAACGTATAACGTTATGTAACATTACGATAGAACGTATAACGTTATATGGTAATACGTTATAACGTATAACGTTATGTAGCATTACGATATAACGTATAACGTTATGTAGCATATCGATATAACTTATAACGTTATGTAGCATTACGGTATAACGTATAACGTTATATAGTATTACGTTATAACGTATAACGTTATGTAGCATAACGATATAACGTATAACGTTATGTAGCATAACGATATAACGTATAACGTTATGTAGCATTACGATATAACGTATAACGTTATGCAACATTACGATATAACGTATAGCGTTATGTAACATTACGATATAACGTATAACGTTATGTAGCATTACGATATAACGTATAACGTTATGTAGCATAAGGATATAACGTATAACGTTATATAGTATTACGTTATAACGTATAACGTTATGTAGTAATACGTGATAACGTATAACGAAATGTAGCATTACGATATAACGTATAATGTTATGCAGCATTACGATATAATGTATAACGTTATGTAGCATAACGATATAACGTATAACGTTATGTAGTTCTACGTTATCACGTATAACGTTATGTAGTATTACGATATAACGTATAACGTTATGTAGCATAACGATATAACGTATAACGTTATGTATCATTACGATATAACGTATAACGTTATGTAACATTACGATAGAACGTATAACGTTATATGGTAATACGTTATAACGTATAACGTTATGTAGCATTACGATATAACGTATAACGTTATGTAGCATATCGATATAACTTATAACGTTATGTAGCATTACGGTATAACGTATAACGTTATATAGTATTACGTTATAACGTATAACGTTATGTAGCATAACGATATAACGTATAACGTTATGTAGCATAACGATATAACGTATAACGTTATGTAGCATTACGATATAACGTATAACGTTATGCAACATTACGATATAACGTATAGCGTTATGTAACATTACGATATAACGTATAACATTATATGGTAATACGTTATAACGTATAACGTTATGTAACATTACGATATAACGTATAACGTTATGTAGCATAACGATAAAACGTATAACGTTATATAGTATTACGTTATAACGTATAACGTTATGTAGTACTACGTTATTACGTATAACGTTATGTAGTATTACGATATAAGGTATAACGTTATGTAGCATAACGATATAACGTATAACGTTATTTATCATTACGATATAACGTATAACGTTATGTAACATTACGATATAACGTATAACGTTATATGGTAATACGTTATAACGTATAACGTTATGTAGCATTACGATATATCGTATAACGTCATGTAGCATTACGATATAACGTATAACGTTATGTAGCATAACGATATAACGTATAACGTTATGTAGCATTGCGATATAACGTATAACGTTATGTAGCATTACGTTATAACGTATAACGTTATGTAGGATTACGATATAACGTATAACGTTATGTAGCATTACGTTATAACGTATAACGTTATGTAGGATTACTACTTAACGTATAGCGTTATGTAGCATTGCGATATAACGTATAACGTTATGTAGCATTACGGTATAACGTATAACGTTATGTAGCATAACGATATAACGTATAACGTTATGTAGCGTTACGATATAACGTATAAAGTTATGTAGCATAACGATATAACGTATAACGTTATGTAGCATAACGATATAACGTATAACGTTATGTATCATTACGATATAACGTATAACGTTATATGGTAATAAGTTATAACGTATAACGTTATGTAGCATTACGATATAACGTATCACGTCATGTATCGTTACGATATAACGTATAACGTTATGTAGCATAACGATATAACGTATAACGTTATGTAGCATTACGATATAACGTATAACGTTATGTAGCATTACGATATAACGTATAACGTTATGTAGCATAACGATATAACGTATAACGTTATGTATCATTACGATATAACGTATAACGTTATGTAGCATTACGTTATAACGTATAACGTTATGTAGCATTACGTTATATCGTATAACGTTATATGCTAATACGTTATAACGTAGAACGTTATGTAGCATTACGATATAACGTATAACGTTATATGGTAATACGTTATAACGTATAACGTTATATAGTATTACGTTATAACGTATAACGTTATGTAGTATTACGTTATAACGTATAACGAAATGTAGCATTACGATATAACGTATAATGTTATGTAGCATTACGATATAACTTATAACGTTATATGTTAATGCCTTATAACGGATAACGTTATGTAGCAAAACGATATAACGTATAACGTTATGTAACATTAAGATATAACGTATAACGTTATATGGTAATACGTTATAACGTATAACGTTATGTAGCATTACGATATACGGTATAACGTCATGTAGCATTACGATATAACGTACAACGTTATGTAGCATAACGATATAACGTATAACGTTATGTAGCATTACGATATAACGTATAACGTTATGTAGCATTACGTTATAACGTATAACGTTATGTAGGATTACGATATAACGTATAACGTTATGTAGCATTACGTTATAACGTATAACATTATGTAGGATTACTACTTAAAGTATAGCGTTATGTAGCATTGCGATATAACGTATAACGTTATATGGTAATACGTTATAACGTATAACGTTATGTAGCATTACGATATAACGTATAACGTTATGTAGCATAACGATATAACGTATAACGTTATATAGTATTACGTTATAACGTATAACGTTATGTAGTAATACGTGATAACGTATAACGAAATGTAGCATTACGATATAACGTATAATGTTATGCAGCATTACGATATAACGTATAACGTTATGTAGCATAACGATATAACGTATAACGTTATGTAGTTCTACGTTATCACGTATAACGTTATGTAGCATTACGATATAACGTATAACGTTATGTAGCATAACGATATAACGTATAACGTTATGTATCATTAAGATATAACGTATAACGTTATGTAGCATTACGTTATATCGTATAACGTTATATGCTAATACGTTATAACGTAGAACGTTATGTAGCATTACGATATAACGTATAACGTTATATGGTAATACGTTATAACGTATAACGTTATGTAGCATTACGATATAACGTATCACGTCATGTATCGTTACGATATAACGTATAACGTTATGTAGCATAACGATATAACGTATAACGTTATGTAGTTCTACGTTATCACGTATAACGTTATGTAGTATTACGATATAACGTATAACGTTATGTAGCATAACGATATAACGTATAACGTTATGTATCATTACGATATAACGTATAACGTTATGTAACATTACGATAGAACGTATAACGTTATATAGTAATACGTTATAACGTATAACGTTATGTAGCATTACGATATAACGTATAACGTTATGTAGCATATCGATATAACTTATAACGTTATGTAGCATTACGGTATAACGTATAACGTTATATAGTATTACGTTATAACGTATAACGTTATGTAGTATTACGCTATCACGTATAACGTTATGTAGTATTACGCTATCACGTATAACGTTATGTAGTATTACGATATAACGTATAACGTTATGTAGCATAACGATATAACGTATAACGTTATGTAGCATAACGATATAACGTATAACGTTATGTAGCATTACGATATAACGTATAACGTTATGCAACATTACGATATAACGTATAGCGTTATGTAACATTACGATATAACGTATAACGTTATATGGTAATACGTTATAACGTATAACGTTATGTAACATTACGATATAACGTATAACGTTATGTAGCATAACGATAAAACGTATAACGTTATATAGTATTACGTTATAACGTATAACGTTATGTAGTACTACGTTATTACGTATAACGTTATGTAGTATTACGATATAAGGTATAACGTTATGTAGCATAACGATATAACGTATAACGTTATTTATCATTACGTTATAACGTATAACGTTATGTAGGATTACGATATAACGTATAACGTTATGTAGCGTTACGATATAACGTATAACGTTATGTAGCATAACGATATAACGTATAACGTTATGTAGCATAACGATATAACGTATAACGTTATGTATCATTACGATATAACGTATAACGTTATATGGTAATAAGTTATAACGTATAACGTTATGTAGCATTACGATATAACGTATCACGTCATGTATCGTTACGATATAACGTATAACGTTATGTAGCATAACGATATAACGTATAACGTTATGTAGCATAGCGGTATAACGTATAACGTTATGCATCATTACGATATAACGTATAACGTTATGTAGCATTACGTTATAACGTATAACGTTATGAAGCAATACGATATAACATATAACGTTATGTAGCATTACGATATAACGTATAACGTTATGTAGCATTACGATATAACGTATAACGTTATGTAGCATTACGATATAACGTATAACGTTATGTATCATTACGATATAACGTATAACGTTATATGGTAATAAGTTATAACGTATAACGTTATGTAGCATTACGATATAACGTATCACGTCATGTATCGTTACGATATAACGTATAACGTTATGTAGCGTTACGATATAACGTATAAAGTTATGTAGCATAACGATATAACGTATAACGTTATGTAGCATAACGATATAACGTATAACGTTATGTATCATTACGATATAACGTATAACGTTATATGGTAATAAGTTATAACGTATAACGTTATGTAGCATTACGATATAACGTATCACGTCATGTATCGTTACGATATAACGTATAACGTTATGTAGCATAACGATATAACGTATAACGTTATGTAGCATTACGATATAACGTATAACGTTATGTAGCATTACGATATAACGTATAACGTTATGTAGCATAACGATATAACGTATAACGTTATGTATCATTACGATATAACGTATAACGTTATGTAGCATTACGTTATAACGTATAACGTTATGTAGCATTACGTTATATCGTATAACGTTATATGCTAATACGTTATAACGTAGAACGTTATGTAGCATTACGATATAACGTATAACGTTATATGGTAATACGTTATAACGTATAACGTTATATAGTATTACGTTATAACGTATAACGTTATGTAGTATTACGTTATAACGTATAACGAAATGTAGCATTACGATATAACGTATAATGTTATGTAGCATTACGATATAACTTATAACGTTATATGTTAATGCCTTATAACGGATAACGTTATGTAGCAAAACGATATAACGTATAACGTTATGTAACATTAAGATATAACGTATAACGTTATATGGTAATACGTTATAACGTATAACGTTATGTAGCATTACGATATACGGTATAACGTCATGTAGCATTACGATATAACGTACAACGTTATGTAGCATAACGATATAACGTATAACGTTATGTAGCATTACGATATAACGTATAACGTTATGTAGCATTACGTTATAACGTATAACGTTATGTAGGATTACGATATAACGTATAACGTTATGTAGCATTACGTTATAACGTATAACATTATGTAGGATTACTACTTAAAGTATAGCGTTATGTAGCATTGCGATATAACGTATAACGTTATATGGTAATACGTTATAACGTATAACGTTATGTAGCATTACGATATAACGTATAACGTTATGTAGCATAACGATATAACGTATAACGTTATATAGTATTACGTTATAACGTATAACGTTATGTAGTAATACGTGATAACGTATAACGAAATGTAGCATTACGATATAACGTATAATGTTATGCAGCATTACGATATAACGTATAACGTTATGTAGCATAACGATATAACGTATAACGTTATGTAGTTCTACGTTATCACGTATAACGTTATGTAGCATTACGATATAACGTATAACGTTATGTAGCATAACGATATAACGTATAACGTTATGTATCATTAAGATATAACGTATAACGTTATGTAGCATTACGTTATATCGTATAACGTTATATGCTAATACGTTATAACGTAGAACGTTATGTAGCATTACGATATAACGTATAACATTATATGGTAATACGTTATAACGTATAACGTTATGTAGCATTACGATATAACGTATAACGTTATGTAGCATAACGATATAACGTATAACGTTATATAGTATTACGTTATAAAGTATAACGTTATGTAGTAATACGTGATAACGTATAACGAAATGTAGCATTACGATATAACGTATAATGTTATGCAGCATTACGATATAACGTATAACGTTATGTAGCATAACGATATAACGTATAACGTTATGTAGTTCTACGTTATCACGTATAACGTTATGTAGTATTACGATATAACGTATAACGTTATGTAGCATAACGATATAACGTATAACGTTATGTATCATTACGATATAACGTATAACGTTATGTAACATTACGATAGAACGTATAACGTTATATAGTAATACGTTATAACGTATAACGTTATGTAGCATTACGATATAACGTATAACGTTATGTAGCATATCGATATAACTTATAACGTTATGTAGCATTACGGTATAACGTATAACGTTATATAGTATTACGTTATAACGTATAACGTTATGTAGTATTACGCTATCACGTATAACGTTATGTAGTATTACGCTATCACGTATAACGTTATGTAGTATTACGATATAACGTATAACGTTATGTAGCATAACGATATAACGTATAACGTTATGTAGCATAACGATATAACGTATAACGTTATGTAGCATTACGATATAACGTATAACGTTATGCAACATTACGATATAACGTATAGCGTTATGTAACATTACGATATAACGTATAACGTTATATGGTAATACGTTATAACGTATAACGTTATGTAACATTACGATATAACGTATAACGTTATGTAGCATAACGATAAAACGTATAACGTTATATAGTATTACGTTATAACGTATAACGTTATGTAGTACTACGTTATTACGTATAACGTTATGTAGTATTACGATATAAGGTATAACGTTATGTAGCATAACGATATAACGTATAACGTTATTTATCATTACGATATAACGTATAACGTTATGTAACATTCCGATATAACGTATAACGTTATATGGTAATACGTTATAACCTATAACGTTATGTAGCATTACGATATATCGTATAACGTCATGTAGCATTACGATATAACGTATAACGTTATGTAGCATAACGATATAACGTATAACGTTATGTAGCATTACGTTATAACGTATAACGTTATGTAGCAATACGATATAACATATAACGTTATGTAGCATTACGATATAACGTATAACGTTATGTAGCATTACGATATAACGTATAACGTTATGTAGCATTACGGTATAACGTATAACGTTATGTAGCATAACGATATAACGTATAACGTTATGTAGCGTTACGATATAACGTATAACGTTATGTAGCATAACGATATAACGTATAACGTTATGTAGCATAACGATATAACGTATAACGTTATGTATCATTACGATATAACGTATAACGTTATATGGTAATAAGTTATAACGTATAACGTTATGTAGCATTACGATATAACGTATCACGTCATGTATCGTTACGATATAACGTATAACGTTATGTAGCATAACGATATAACGTATAACGTTATGTAGCATAGCGGTATAACGTATAACGTTATGCATCATTACGATATAACGTATAACGTTATGTAGCATTACGTTATAACGTATAACGTTATGAAGCAATACGATATAACATATAACGTTATGTAGCATTACGATATAACGTATAACGTTATGTAGCATTACGATATAACGTATAACGTTATGTAGCATTACGATATAACGTATAACGTTATGTATCATTACGATATAACGTATAACGTTATATGGTAATAAGTTATAACGTATAACGTTATGTAGCATTACGATATAACGTATCACGTCATGTATCGTTACGATATAACGTATAACGTTATGTAGCATAACGATATAACGTATAACGTTATGTAGCATAGCGGTATAACGTATAACGTTATGCATCATTACGATATAACGTATAACGTTATGTAGCATTACGTTATATCGTATAACGTTATATGCTAATACGTTATAACGTAGAACGTTATGTAGCATTACGATATAACGTATAACGGTATATGGTAATACGTTATACCGTATAACGTTATATAGTATTACGTTATAACGTATAACGTTATGTAGTATTACGTTATAACGTATAACGAAATGTAGCATTACGATATAACGTATAATGTTATGTAGCATTACGATATAACTTATAACGTTATATGTTAATGCCTTATAACGGATAACGTTATGTAGCAAAACGATATAACGTATAACGTTATGTAACATTAAGATATAACGTATAACGTTATATGGTAATACGTTATAACGTATAACGTTATGTAGCATTACGATATATGGTATAACGTCATGTAGCATTACGATATAACGTACAACGTTATGTAGCATAACGATATAACGTATAACGTTTTGTAGCATTACGATATAACGTATAACGTTATGTAGCATTACGTTATAACGTATAACGTTATGTAGGATTACGATATAACGTATAACGTTATGTAGCATTACGTTATAACGTATAACATTATGTAGGATTACTACTTAAAGTATAGCGTTATGTAGCATTGCGATATAACGTATAACGTTATATGGTAATACGTTATAACGTATAACGTTATGTAGCATTACGATATAACGTATAACGTTATGTAGCATAACGATATAACGTATAACGTTATATAGTATTACGTTATAACGTATAACGTTATGTAGTAATACGTGATAACGTATAACGAAATGTAGCATTACGATATAACGTATAATGTTATGCAGCATTACGATATAACGTATAACGTTATGTAGCATAACGATATAACGTATAACGTTATGTAGTTCTACGTTATCACGTATAACGTTATGTAGTATTACGATATAACGTATAACGTTATGTAGCATAAAGATATAACGTATAACGTTATGTATCATTACGATATAACGTATAACGTTATGTAACATTACGATAGAACGTATAACGTTATATGGTAATACGTTATAACGTATAACGTTATGTAGCATTACGATATAACGTATAACGTTATGTAGCATTACGATATAACGTATAACGTTATGCAACATTACGATATAACGTATAGCGTTATGTAACATTACGATATAACGTATAACGTTATATGGTAATACGTTATAACGTATAACGTTATGTAACATTACGATATAACGTATAACGTTATGTAGCATAACGATAAAACGGATAACGTTATATAGTATTACGTTATAACGTATAACGTTATGTAGTACTACGTTATTACGTATAACGTTATGTAGTATTACGATATAAGGTATAACGTTATGTAGCATAACGATATAACGTATAACGTTATTTATCATTACGATATAACGTATAACGTTATGTAACATTACGATATAACGTATAACGTTATATGGTAATACGTTATAACGTATAACGTTATGTAGCATTACGATATATCGTATAACGTCATGTAGCATTACGATATAACGTATAACGTTATGTAGCATAACGATATAACGTATAACGTTATGTAGCATTGCGATATAACGTATAACGTTATGTAGCATTACGTTATAACGTATAACGTTATGTAGGATTACGATATAACGTATAACGTTATGTAGCATTACGTTATAACGTATAACGTTATGTAGGATTACTACTTAACGTATAGCGTTATGTAGCATTGCGATATAACGTATAACGTTATGTAGCATTACGGTATAACGTATAACGTTATGTAGCATAACGATATAACGTATAACGTTATGTAGCATAACGATATAACGTATAACGTTATGTAGCATTACGATATAACGTATTACGTTATGTAACATTACGATATAACGTATAAAGTTATGTAACATTACGATATAACGTATAACGTTATATGGTAATAAGTTATAACGTATAACGTTATGTAGCATTACGATATAACGTATCCCGTCATGTATCGTTACGATATAACGTATAACGTTATGTAGCATAACGATATAACGTATAACGTTATGTAGCATAGCGGTATAACGTATAACGTTATGCATCATTACGATATAACGTATAACGTTATGTAGCATTACGTTATAACGTATAACGTTATGAAGCAATACGATATAACATATAACGTTATGTAGCATTACGATATAACGTATAACGTTATGTAGCATTACGATATAACGTATAACGTTATGTAGCATTACGATATAACGTATAACGTTATGTAGCATTACGTTATAACGTATAACGTTATGAAGCAATACGATATAACATATAACGTTATGTAGCATTACGATATAACGTATAACGTTATGTAGCATTACGATATAACGTATAACGTTATGTAGCATTACGATATAACGTATAACGTTATGTAGCATAACGATATAACGTATAACGTTATGTATCATTACGATATAACGTATAACGTTATGTAGCATTACGTTATAACGTATAACGTTATGTAGCATTACGTTATATCGTATAACGTTATATGCTAATACGTTATAACGTAGAACGTTATGTAGCATTACGATATAACGTATAACGTTATATGGTAATACGTTATAACGTATAACGTTATATAGTATTACGTTATAACGTATAACGTTATGTAGTATTACGTTATAACGTATAACGAAATGTAGCATTACGATATAACGTATAATGTTATGTAGCATTACGATATAACTTATAACGTTATATGTTAATGCCTTATAACGGATAACGTTATGTAGCAAAACGATATAACGTATAACGTTATATGGTAATACGTTATAACGTATAACGTTATGTAGCATTACGATATATCGTATAACGTCATGTAGCATTACGATATAACGTACAACGTTATGTAGCATAACGATATAACGTATAACGTTATGTAGCATTACGATATAACGTATAACGTTATGTAGCATTACGTTATAACGTATAACGTTATGTAGGATTACGATATAACGTATAACGTTATGTAGCATTACGTTATAACGTATAACGTTATGTAGGATTACTACTTAACGTATAGCGTTATGTAGCATTGCGATATAACGTATAACGTTATGTAGCATTGCGGTATAACGTATAACGTTATGTAGCATAACGATATAACGTATAACGTTATGTAGCATTACGATATAACGTATAACGTTATGTAGCATTACGTTATAACGTATAACGTTATGTAGCATTACGATATAACGTATAACGTTATGTAGCATTACAATATAACGTATATCGTTATATGGTAATAAGTTATAACGTATAACGTTATGTAGCATTACGATATAACGTATAACGTCATGTAGCGTTACGATATAACGTATAACGTTATGTAGCATAACGATATAACGTATAACGTTATGTAGGATTACTACTTAACGTATAGCGTTATGTAGCAATGCGATATAACGTATAACGTTATGTAGCATTGCGGTATAACGTATAACGTTATGTAGCATAACGATATAACGTATAACGGTATGTAGCATTACGATATAACGTATAACGTTATGTAGCATTACGTTATAACGTATAACGTTATGTAGCATTACGATATAACGTATAACGTTATGTAGCATTACGATATAACGTATAACGTTATATGGTAATAAGTTATAACGTATAACGTTATGTAGCATTACGATATAACGTATAACGTCATGTAGCGTTACGATATAACGTATAACGTTATGTAGCATAACGATATAACGTATAACGTTATGTATCATTACGATATAACGTATAACGTTATATGGTAATAAGCTATAACGTATAACGTTATGTAGCATAACGATATAACGTATAACGTTATGTAGCATAACGGTATAACGTATAACGTTATGTATCATTACGATATGACGTATAACGTTATGTAGCATTACGTTATAACGTATAACGTTATGAAGCAATACGATATAACGTATAACGTTATGTAGCATTACGATATAACGTATAACGTTATGTAGCATTACGATATAACGCATAACGTTATGTAGCATTACGATATAACGTATAACGTTATGTAGCATAACGATATAACGTATAACGTTATGTATCATTACGATATAACGTATAACGTTATGTAGCATTACGTTATAACGTATAACGTTATGTAGCATTACGTTATATCGTATAACGTTATATGCTAATACGTTATAACGTAGAACGTTATGTAGCATTACGATATAACGTATAACGTTATATGGTAATACGTTATAACGTATAACGTTATGTAGCATTACGATATAACGTATAACGTTATGTAGCATAACGATATAACGTATAACGTTATATAGTATTACGTTATAACGTATAACGTTATGTAGTATTACGTTATGTAGTATTACGTTATAACGTATAACGAAATGTAGCATTACGATATAACGTATAACGTTATGTAGCATTACGATATAACGTATAACGTTATATGGTAATACGTTATAACGTATAACGTTATGTATCGTTACGATATAACGTATAACGTTATGTAGCATAACGATATAACGTATAACGTTATGTAGCATAGCGGTATAACGTATAACGTTATGCATCATTACGATATAACGTATAACGTTATGTAGCATTACGTTATAACGTATAACGTTATGAAGCAATACGATATAACATATAACGTTATGTAGCATTACGATATAACGTATAACGTTATGTAGCATTACGATATAACGTATAACGTTATGTAGCATTACGATATAACGTATAACGTTATGTAGCATTACGTTATAACGTATAACGTTATGAAGCAATACGATATAACATATAACGTTATGTAGCATTACGATATAACGTATAACGTTATGTAGCATTACGATATAACGTATAACGTTATGTAGCATTACGATATAACGTATAACGTTATGTAGCATAACGATATAACGTATAACGTTATGTATCATTACGATATAACGTATAACGTTATGTAGCATTACGTTATAACGTATAACGTTATGTAGCATTACGTTATATCGTATAACGTTATATGCTAATACGTTATAACGTAGAACGTTATGTAGCATTACGATATAACGTATAACGTTATATGGTAATACGTTATAACGTATAACGTTATATAGTATTACGTTATAACGTATAACGTTATGTAGTATTACGTTATAACGTATAACGAAATGTAGCATTACGATATAACGTATAATGTTATGTAGCATTACGATATAACTTATAACGTTATATGTTAATGCCTTATAACGGATAACGTTATGTAGCAAAACGATATAACGTATAACGTTATATGGTAATACGTTATAACGTATAACGTTATGTAGCATTACGATATATCGTATAACGTCATGTAGCATTACGATATAACGTACAACGTTATGTAGCATAACGATATAACGTATAACGTTATGTAGCATTACGATATAACGTATAACGTTATGTAGCATTACGTTATAACGTATAACGTTATGTAGGATTACGATATAACGTATAACGTTATGTAGCATTACGTTATAACGTATAACGTTATGTAGGATTACTACTTAACGTATAGCGTTATGTAGCATTGCGATATAACGTATAACGTTATGTAGCATTGCGGTATAACGTATAACGTTATGTAGCATAACGATATAACGTATAACGTTATGTAGCATTACGATATAACGTATAACGTTATGTAGCATTACGTTATAACGTATAACGTTATGTAGCATTACGATATAACGTATAACGTTATGTAGCATTACAATATAACGTATATCGTTATATGGTAATAAGTTATAACGTATAACGTTATGTAGCATTACGATATAACGTATAACGTCATGTAGCGTTACGATATAACGTATAACGTTATGTAGCATAACGATATAACGTATAACGTTATGTAGGATTACTACTTAACGTATAGCGTTATGTAGCATTGCGATATAACGTATAACGTTATGTAGCATTGCGGTATAACGTATAACGTTATGTAGCATAACGATATAACGTATAACGGTATGTAGCATTACGATATAACGTATAACGTTATGTAGCATTACGTTATAACGTATAACGTTATGTAGCATTACGATATAACGTATAACGTTATGTAGCATTACGATATAACGTATAACGTTATATGGTAATAAGTTATAACGTATAACGTTATGTAGCATTACGATATAACGTATAACGTCATGTAGCGTTACGATATAACGTATAACGTTATGTAGCATAACGATATAACGTATAACGTTATGTATCATTACGATATAACGTATAACGTTATATGGTAATAAGCAATAACGTATAACGTTATGTAGTATTACGATATAACGTATAACGTTATGTAGCATGACGATATAACGTATAACGTTATGTAGCATTGCGGTATAACGTATAACGTTATGTAGCATAACGATATAACGTATAACGGTATGTAGCATTACGATATAACGTATAACGTTATGTAGCATTACGTTATAACGTATAACGTTATGTAGCATTACGATATAACGTATAACGTTATGTAGCATTACGATATAACGTATAACGTTATATGGTAATACGTTATAACGTATAACGTTATATGGTAATACGTTATAACGTATAACGTTATGTAGCATTACGATATAACGTATAACGTTATGTAGCATTACGATATAACGTATAACGTCATATAGTATTACGTTATAACGTATAACGTTATGTAGTATTACGCTATCACGTATAACGTTATGTAGTATTACGATATAACGTATAACGTTATGTAGCATGACGATATAACGTATAACGTTATGTAGTTCTACGTTATCACGTATAACGTTATGTAGTATTACGATATAACGTATAACGTTATGTAGCATAACGATATAACGTATAACGTTATGTATCATTACGATATAACGTATAACGTTATGTAACATTACGATATAACGTATTACGTTATATGGTAATACGTTATAACGTATAACGTTATGTAGCATTACGATATAACGTATAACGTTATGTAGCATATCGATATAACTTATAACGTTATGTAGCATTACGGTATAACGTATAACGTTATATAGTATTACGTTATAACGTACAACGTTATGTAGTATTACGCTATCACGTATAACTTTATGTAGTATTACGATATAACGTATAACGTTATGTAGCATAACGATATAACGTATAACGTTATGTAGCATTACGATATAACGTATTACGTTATGTAACATTACGATATAACGTATAAAGTTATGTAACATTACGATATAACGTATAACGATATATGGTAATACGTTATAACGTATAACGTTATGTAGCATTACGATATAACGTATAACGTTATGTAGCATAACGATAAAACGTATAACGGTATATAGTATTACGTTATAACGTATAACGTTATGTAGCATTACGATATAACGTATAACGTTATGTAGCATAACGATAAAACGTATAACGTTATATAGTATTACGTTATAACGTATAACGTTATGTAGTACTACGTTATTACGTATAACGTTATGTAGTATTACGATATAAGGTATAACGTTATGTAGCACAACGATATAACGTATAACGTTATGTATCATTACGATATAACGTATAACGTTATGTAACATTACGATATAACGTATAAC
The DNA here is from genome assembly GCA_936014575.1 of Bombus lapidarius. Classification (NCBI taxonomy): domain Eukaryota; kingdom Metazoa; phylum Arthropoda; class Insecta; order Hymenoptera; family Apidae; genus Bombus; species Bombus lapidarius. Next base: position 23,476 of record CAKXZU010000093.1, read on the forward strand.
GTTATATGGTAATACGTTATAACGTATAACGTTATGTAGCATTACGATATAACGTATAACGGTATATGGTAATACGTTATAACGTAGAACGTTATGTAGCATTACGATATAACGTATAACGTTATATGGTAATACGTTATAACGTATAACGTTATGTAGCATTACGATATAACGTATAACGTTATGTAGCATAACGATATAACGTATAACGTTATATAGTATTACGTTATAACGTATAACGTTATGTAGTTTTACGTTATGTAGTATTACGTTATAACGTATAACGAAATGTAGCATTACGATATAACGTATAATGTTATGTAGCATTACGATATAACTTATAACGTTATATGTTAATGCCTTATAACGGATAACGTTATGTAGCAAAACGATATAACGTAGAACGTTATGTATCATTACGATATAACGTATAACGTTATATGGTAATACGTTATAACGTATAACGTTATGTAGCATTACGATATAACGTATAACGTTATGTAGCATTACGATATAACGTATAACGTCATATAGTATTACGTTATAACGTATAACGTTATGTAGTATTACGCTATCACGTATAACGTTATGTAGTATTACGATATAACGTATAACGTTATGTAGCATGACGATATAACGTATAACGTTATGTAGTTCTACGTTATCACGTATAACGTTATGTAGTATTACGATATAACGTATAACGTTATGTAGCATAACGATATAACGTATAACGTTATGTATCATTACGATATAATGTATAACGTTATGTAACATTACGATAAAACGTATAACGTTATATAGTATTACGTTATAACGTATAACGTTATGTAGCATTACGATATAACGTATAACGTTATGTAGCATAACGATAAAACGTATAACGTTATATAGTATTACGTTATAACGTATAACGTTATGTAGTACTACGTTATTACGTATAACGTTATGTAGTATTACGATATAAGGTATAACGTTATGTAGCACAACGATATAACGTATAACGTTATGTAACATTACGATATAACGTATAACGTTATATGGTAATACGTTATAACGTATAACGTTATGTAGCATTACGATATAACGTATAACGTTATGTAGCATATCGATATAACTTATAACGTCATGTAGCGTTACGATATAACGTATAACGTTATGTAGTATTACGTCATAACTTATAACGTTATGTAGCATTACGATATAATGTATAACGTTATGTAGCATTACGATATATCGTATAACGTTATGTAGCATTACGATAAAACGTATAAGGTTATATGGTAATACGTTATAACGTATAACGTCATGTAGCATTACGATATATCGTATAACGTCATGTAGCATTACGATATAACGTATAACGTTATGTAGCATAACGATATAACGTATAACGTTATGTAGCATTACGTTATAACGTATAACGTTATGTAGGATTACGATATCACGTATAACGTTATGTAGCATTACGTTATAACGTATAACGTTATGTAGGATTACTACTTAACGTATAGCGTTATGTAGCATTGCGATATAACGTATAACGTTATGTAGCATTACGGTATAACGTATAACGTTATGTAGCATAACGATATAACGTATAACGTTATGTAGCATTACGATATAACGTATAACGTTATGTAGCATTACGTTATAACGTATAACGTTATGTAGCATTACGATATAACGTATAACGTTATGTAACATTACGATATAACGTATAACGTTATATGGTAATACGTTATAACGTATAACGTTATGTAGCATTACGATATAACGTATAACGTTATGTAGCATAACGATAAAACGTATAACGTTATATAGTATTACGTTATAACGTATAACGTTATGTAGCATTACGATATAACGTATAACGTTATGTAGCATAACGATAAAACGTATAACGTCATATAGTATTACGTTATAACGTATAACGTTATGTAGTACTACGTTATTACGTATAACGTTATGTAGTATTACGATATAAGGTATAACGTTATGTAGCACAACGATATAACGTATAACGTTATGTATCATTACGATATAACGTATAACGTTATGTAACATTACGATATAACGTAAAACGTTATATGGTAATACGTTATAACGTATAACGTTATGTAGCATTACGATATAACGTATAACGTTATGTAGCATATCGATATAACTTATAACGTCATGTAGCTTTACGATATAACGTATAACGTTATGTAGTATTACGACATAACTTATAACGTTATGTAGCATTACGATATAATGTATAACGTTATGTAGCATTACGATATAACGTATAACGTTATGTAGCATTACGATAAAACGTATAAGGTTATATGGTAATACGTTATAACGTATAACGTCATGTAGCATTACGATATATCGTATAACGTCATGTAGCATTACGATATAACGTATAACGTTATGTAGCATAACGATATAACGTATAACGTTATGTAGCATTACGTTATAACGTATAACGTTATGTAGGATTACGATATCACGTATAACGTTATGTAGCATATCGATATAACTTATAACGTCATGTAGCGTTACGATATAACGTATAACGTTATGTAGTATTACGTCATAACTTATAACGTTATGTAGCATTACGATATAATGTATAACGTTATGTAGCATTACGATATATCGTATAACGTTATGTAGCATTACGATAAAACGTATAAGGTTATATGGTAATACGTTATAACGTATAACGTCATGTAGCATTACGATATATCGTATAACGTCATGTAGCATTACGATATAACGTATAACGTTATGTAGCATAACGATATAACGTATAACGTTATGTATCATTACGTTATAACGTATAACGTTATGTAGGATTACGATATCACGTATAACGTTATGTAGCATTACGTTATAACGTATAACGTTATGTAGGATTACTACTTAACGTATAGCGTTATGTAGCATTGCGATATAACGTATAACGTCATGTAGCGTTACGATATAACGTATAACGTTATGTAGCATAACGATATAACGTATAACGTTATGTAGCATTACGTTATAACGTATAACGTTATGTAGGATTACGGTATCACGTATAACGTTATGTAGCATTACGTTATAACGTATAACGTTATGTAGGATTACTACTTAACGTATAGCGTTATGTAGCATTGCGATATAACGTATAACGTTATGTAGCATTACGGTATAACGTATAACGTTATGTAGCATAACGATATAACGTATAACGTTATGTAGCATTACGATATAACGTATAACGTTATGTAGCATTACGTTATAACGTATAACGTTATGTAGCATTACGATATAACGTATAACGTTATGTAGCATTACGATATAACGTATAACGTTATATGGTAATAAGTTATAACGTATAACGTTATGTAGCATTACGATATAACGTATAACGTCATGTAACGTTACGATATAACGTATAACGCTATGTAGCATAACGATATAACGTATAACGTTATGTAGCATAACGATATAACGTATAACGTTATGTATCATTACGATATAACGTATAACGTTATATGGTAATAAGTTATAACGTATAACCTTATGTAGCATTACGATATAACGTATCACGTCATGTAGCGTTACGATATAACGTATAACGTTATGTAGCATAACGATATAACGTATAACGTTATGTAGCACAACGGTATAACGTATAACGTTATGTATCATTACGATATAACGTATAACGTTATGTAGCATTACGTTATATCGTATAACGTTATGTAGCATTACGTTATAACGTATAACGTTATATGGTAATACGTTATAACGTATAACGTTATGTAGCATTACGATATAACGTATAACGTTATGTAGCATTGCGATATAACGTATAACGTTATGTAGCATTACGATATAACTTATAACGTTATATGTTAATGTGTTATATCGTATAACGTTATGTAGCAAAACGATATAACGTATAACGTTATGTAGCATTACGATATAACGTATAACGTTATATGGTAATACGTTATAACGTATAACGTTATGTAGCATTACGATATAACGTATAACGTTATGTAGCATAACGATATAACGTATAACTTTATATAGTATTACGTTATAACGTATAACGTTATGTAGCATTACGATATAACGTATAAGGTTATGTAGCATTACGATATAACGTATAACGTTATGTAGCATTACGATATAACGTATAACGTTATATGGTAATACGTTATAACGTATAACGTTATGTAGCATTACGATATAACGTATAACGTTATGTAGCGTAACGATATAACGTATAACGTTATATAGTATTACGTTACAACGTATAACGTTATGTAGTATTACGTTATAACGCATAACGTTGTGTAGCATTACGATATAACGTATAACGTTATGTAGCATTACGATATAACTTATAACGTTTTATGTTAATGTGTTATATCGTATAACGTTATGTAGCAAAACGATATAACGTATAACGTTATATAGCATTACGATATAACGTATAACGTTATATACTATTACGTAATAACGTATAACGTTACGGAGTATTACGTTATAACGTATAACGTTATGTAGCAATACGATATAACGTATAACGTTATGTAGCATTACGATATAACGTATAACGTTATGTAGCATTACGATATAACGTATAACGTTATGTAGCATTACGATATAACGTATAACGTTATGTAGCATAACGATATAACGTATAACGTTATGTATCATTACGATATAACGTATAACGTTATGTAGCATTACGTTATAGCGTATAACGTTATATGTTAATACGTTATAACGTAGAACGTTATGTAGCATTACGATATAACGTAGAACGTTATGTAGCATTACGATATAACGTATAACGTTATATGGTAATACGTTATAACGTATAACGTTATGTAGCATTACGATGTAACGTATAACGTTATGTAGCATAACGATATAACGTATAACGTTATATAGTATTACGTTATAACGTATAACGTTATGTAGTATTACGTTATAACGCATAACGTTGTGTAGCATTACGATATAACGTATAACGTTATGTAGCATTACGATATAACTTATAACGTTTTATGTTAATGTGTTATATCGTATAACGTTATGTAGCAAAACGATATAACGTATAACGTTATATAGCATTACGATATAACGTATAACGTTATATACTATTACGTAATAACGTATAACGTTACGGAGTATTACGTTATAACGTATAACGTTATGTAGCAATACGATATAACGTATAACGTTATGTAGCATTACGATATAACGTATAACGTTATGTAGCATTACGATATAACGTATAACGTTATGTAGCATTACGATATAACGTATAACGTTATGTAGCATAACGATATAACGTATAACGTTATGTATCATTACGATATAACGTATAACGTTATGTAGCATTACGTTATAGCGTATAACGTTATATGTTAATACGTTATAACGTAGAACGTTATGTAGCATTACGATATAACGTAGAACGTTATGTAGCATTACGATATAACGTATAACGTTATATGGTAATACGTTATAACGTATAACGTTATGTAGCATTACGATGTAACGTATAACGTTATGTAGCATAACGATATAACGTATAACGTTATATAGTATTACGTTATAACGTATAACGTTATGTAGTATTACGTTATAACGTATAACGTTATGTAGCATTACGATATACCGTATAACGTTATGTAGCATTTCGAAATAACTTATAACGTTATATGTTAATGTGTTATAACGTATAACGTTATGTAGCAAAACGATATAACGTATAACGTTATGTATCATTACGATATAACGTATAACGTTATGTAGCATTACGATATAACGTATAACGTTATGCAGCATAACGATATAACGTATAACGTTATATAGTGATACGTTATAACGTATAACGTTATGTAGCATTACGATATAACGTATAACGTTATGTAGCATAACGATATAACGTATAACGTTATATAGTATTACGTTATAACGTATAACGTTATGTAGCATTACGATATAACGTATAAGGTTATGTAGCATTACGAAATAACTTATAACGTTATATGTTAATGTGTTATAACGTATAACGTTATGTAGCATTACGATATAACGTATAACGTTATGTAGCATAACGATATAACGTATAACGTTATATAGCATAACGATATAACGTATAACGTTATGTAGCATTACGATATAACTTATAACGTTATATGTTAATGTGTTATATCGTATAACGTTATGTAGCAAAACGATATAACGTATAACGTTATATAGCATTACGATATAACGTATAACGTTATATAGCATTACGATATAACGTATAACGTTATATACTATTACGTAATAACGTATAACGTTACGGAGTATTACGTTATAACGTATAACGTTATGTAGCAATACGGTATAACGTATAACGTTATGTAGCATTACGATATAACGTATAACGTTATGTAGCATTACGAGATAACGTATAACGTTATGTAGCATAACGATATAACGTATAACGTTATGTATCATTACGATATAACTTATAACGTTATGTAGCATTACGTTATAGCGTATAACGTTATATGTTAATACGTTATAACGTAGAACGTTATGTAGCATTACGATATAACGTATAACGTTATATGGTAATACGTTATAACGTATAACGTTATGTAGCATTACGATATAACGTATAACGTTATGTAGCATAACGATATAACGTATAACGTTATATAGTATTACGTTATAACGTATAACGTTATGTAGTATTACGTTATAACGTATAACGTTATGTAGCATTACGATATACCGTATAACGTTATGTAGCATTACGAAATAACTTATAACGTTATATGTTAAAGTGTTATAACGTATATCGTTATGTAGCAAAACGATATAACGTATAACGTTATGTATCATTACGATATAACGTATAACGTTATGTAGCATTACGATATAACGTATAACGTTATGCAGCATAACGATATAACGTATAACGTTATATAGAGATACGTTATAACGTATAACGTTATGTAGCATTACGATATAACGTATAACGTTATGTAGCATAACGATATAACGTATAACGTTATATAGTATTACGTTATAACGTATAACGTTATGTAGCATTACGATATAACGTATAAGGTTATGTAGCATTACGATGTAACGTTTAAGGTTATGTAGCATTACGATATACCGTATAACGTTATGTAGCATTACGAAATAACTTATAACGTTATATGTTAATGTGTTATAACGTATAACGTTATGTAGCAAAACGATATAACGTATAACGTTATGTATCATTACGATATAACGTATAACGTTATGTAGCATTACGATATAACGTATAACGTTATGCAGCATAACGATATAACGTATAACGTTATATAGTGATACGTTATAACGTATAACGTTATGTAGCATTACGATATAACGTATAACGTTATGTAGCATAACGATATAACGTATAACGTTATATAGTATTACGTTATAACGTATAACGTTATGTAGCATTACGATATAACGTATAAGGTTATGTAGCGTTACGATGTAACGTTTAAGGTTATGTAGCATTACGATATAACGTATAACGTTATGTAGCATTACGATATAACGTATAACGTTATGTAGCGTAACGATATAACGTATAACGTTATATAGTATTACGTTATAACGTATAACGTTATGTAGTATTACGTTATAACGCATAACGTTATGTAGCATTACGATATAACGTATAACGTTATGTAGCATTACGATATAACTTATAACGTTATATGTTAATGTGTTATATCGTATAACGTTATGTAGCAAAACGATATAACGTATAACGTTATATAGCATTACGATATAACGTATAACGTTATATACTATTACGTAATAACGTATAACGTTATGTAGCATAACGATATAACGTATAACGTTATGTAGCATTACGATATACCGTATAACGTTATGTAGCATTACGAAATATCTTATAACGTTATATGTTAATGTGTTATAACGTATAACGTTATGTAGCATTACGATATAACGTATAACGTTATGTAGCATAACGATATAACGTATAACGTTATATAGTATTACGTTATAACGTATAACGTTATGTAGTATTACGTTATAACGTATAACGTTATGTAGCATTACGATATACCGTATAACGTTATGCAGCATAACGATATAACGTATAACGTTATGTAGCATTACGATATAACGTATAACGTTATGTAGCATAACGATGTAACGTATAACGTTATATAGTATTACGTTATAACGTATAACGTTATGTAGCATTACGATATAACGTATAAGGTTATGTAGCATTACGATGTAACGTTTAAGGTTATGTAGCATTACGATATAACGTATAACGTTATGTAGCATTACGATATAACGTATAACGTTATGTAGCGTAACGATATAACGTATAACGTTATTTAGTATTACGTTATAACGTATAACGTTATGTAGTATTACGTTATAACGCATAACGTTATGTAGCATTACGATATAACGTATAACGTTATGTAGCATTACGATATAACTTATAACGTTATATGTTAATGTGTTATATCGTATAACGTTATGTAGCAAAACGATATAACGTATAACGTTATATAGCATTACGATATAACGTATAACGTTATATACTATTACGTAATAACGTATAACGTTACGGAGTATTACGTTATAACGTATAACGTTATGTAGCAATACGATATAACGTATAACGTTATGTAGCATTACGATATAACGTATAACGTTATGTAGCATTACGATATAACGTATAACGTTATGTAGCATTACGATATAACGTATAACGTTATGTAGCATAACGATATAACGTATAACGTTATGTAGCATTACGATATAACTTATAACGTTATATGTTAATGTGTTATATCGTATAACGTTATGTAGCAAAACGATATAACGTATAACGTTATATAGCATTACGATATAACGTATAACGTTATATACTATTACGTAATAACGTATAACGTTACGGAGTATTACGTTATAACGTATAACGTTATGTAGCAATACGATATAACGTATAACGTTATGTAGCATTACGATATAACGTATAACGTTATGTAGCATTACGATATAACGTATAACGTTATGTAGCATTACGATATAACGTATAAGGTTATGTAGCATTACGATGTAACGTTTAAGGTTATGTAGCATTACGATATAACGTATAACGTTATGTAGCATTACGATATAACGTATAACGTTATGTAGCGTAACGATATAACGTATAACGTTATTTAGTATTACGTTATAACGTATAACGTTATGTAGTATTACGTTATAACGCATAACGTTATGTAGCATTACGATATAACGTATAACGTTATGTAGCATTACGATATAACTTATAACGTTATATGTTAATGTGTTATATCGTATAACGTTATGTAGCAAAACGATATAACGTATAACGTTATATAGCATTACGATATAACGTATAACGTTATATACTATTACGTAATAACGTATAACGTTACGGAGTATTACGTTATAACGTATAACGTTATGTAGCAATACGATATAACGTATAACGTTATGTAGCATTACGATGTAACGTTTAAGGTTATGTAGCATTACGATATAACGTATAACGTTATGTAGCATTACGATATAACGTATAACGTTATGTAGCGTAACGATATAACGTATAACGTTATATAGTATTACGTTATAACGTATAACGTTATGTAGTATTACGTTATAACGCATAACGTTATGTAGCATTACGATATAACGTATAACGTTATGTAGCATTACGATATAACTTATAACGTTATATGTTAATGTGTTATATCGTATAACGTTATGTAGCAAAACGATATAACGTATAACGTTATATAGCATTACGATATAACGTATAACGTTATATACTATTACGTAATAACGTATAACGTTATGTAGCATAACGATATAACGTATAACGTTATGTAGCATTACGATATACCGTATAACGTTATGTAGCATTACGAAATATCTTATAACGTTATATGTTAATGTGTTATAACGTATAACGTTATGTAGCATTACGATATAACGTATAACGTTATGTAGCATAACGATATAACGTATAACGTTATATAGTATTACGTTATAACGTATAACGTTATGTAGTATTACGTTATAACGTATAACGTTATGTAGCATTACGATATACCGTATAACGTTATGCAGCATAACGATATAACGTATAACGTTATGTAGCATTACGATATAACGTATAACGTTATGTAGCATAACGATATAACGTATAACGTTATATAGTATTACGTTATAACGTATAACGTTATGTAGCATTACGATATAACGTATAAGGTTATGTAGCATTACGATGTAACGTTTAAGGTTATGTAGCATTACGATATAACGTATAACGTTATGTAGCATTACGATATAACGTATAACGTTATGTAGCGTAACGATATAACGTATAACGTTATTTAGTATTACGTTATAACGTATAACGTTATGTAGTATTACGTTATAACGCATAACGTTATGTAGCATTACGATATAACGTATAACGTTATGTAGCATTACGATATAACTTATAACGTTATATGTTAATGTGTTATATCGTATAACGTTATGTAGCAAAACGATATAACGTATAACGTTATATAGCATTACGATATAACGTATAACGTTATATACTATTACGTAATAACGTATAACGTTACGGAGTATTACGTTATAACGTATAACGTTATGTAGCAATACGATATAACGTATAACGTTATGTAGCATTACGATATAACGTATAACGTTATGTAGCATTACGATATAACGTATAACGTTATGTAGCATTACGATATAACGTATAACGTTATGTAGCATAACGATATAACGTATAACGTTATGTAGCATTACGATATAACTTATAACGTTATATGTTAATGTGTTATATCGTATAACGTTATGTAGCAAAACGATATAACGTATAACGTTATATAGCATTACGATATAACGTATAACGTTATATACTATTACGTAATAACGTATAACGTTACGGAGTATTACGTTATAACGTATAACGTTATGTAGCAATACGATATAACGTATAACGTTATGTAGCATTACGATATAACGTATAACGTTATGTAGCATTACGATATAACGTATAACGTTATGTAGCATTACGATATAACGTATAACGTTATGTAGCATTACGATATAACTTATAACGTTATATGTTAATGTGTTATATCGTATAACGTTATGTAGCAAAACGATATAACGTATAACGTTATATAGCATTACGATATAACGTATAACGTTATATACTATTACGTAATAACGTATAACGTTATGTAGCATAACGATATAACGTATAACGTTATGTAGCATTACGATATACCGTATAACGTTATGTAGCATTACGAAATAACTTATAACGTTATATGTTAATGTGTTATAACGTATAACGTTATGTAGCATTACGATATAACGTATAACGTTATGTAGCATAACGATATAACGTATAACGTTATATAGTATTACGTTATAACGTATAACGTTATGTAGTATTACGTTATAACGTATAACGTTATGTAGCATTACGATATACCGTATAACTTTATGCAGCATAACGATATAACGTATAACGTTATGTAGCATTACGATATAACGTATAACGTTATGTAGCATTACGATATAACGTATAACGTTATATAGTATTACGTTATAACGTATAACGTTATGTAGCATTACGATATAACGTATAAGGTTATGTAGCATTACGATGTAACGTTTAAGGTTATGTAGCATTACGATATAACGTATAACGTTATGTAGCATTACGATATAACGTATAACGTTATGTAGCGTAACGATATAACGTATAACGTTATGTAGCATTACGATATAACGTATAACGTTATGTAGCATAACGATATAACGTATAACGTTATATAGTATTACGTTATAACGTATAACGTTATATAGCATTACGATATAACGTATAACGTTATATACTATTACGTAATAACGTATAACGTTATGTAGCATAACGATATAACGTATAACGTTATGTAGCATTACGATATACCGTATAACGTTATGTAGCATTACGAAATAACTTATAACGTTATATGTTAATGTGTTATAACGTATAACGTTATGTAGCATTACGATATACCGTATAACGTTATGTAGCATTACGAAATATCTTATAACGTTATATGTTAATGTGTTATAACGTATAACGCTATGTAGCATTACGATATAACGTATAACGTTATGTAGCATAACGATATAACGTATAACGTTATATAGTATTACGTTATAACGTATAACGTTATGTAGTATTACGTTATAACGTATAACGTTATGTAGCATTACGATATACCGTATAACGTTATGCAGCATAACGATATAACGTATAACGTTATGTAGCATTACGATATAACGTATAACGTTATGTAGCATAACGATATAACGTATAACGTTATATAGTATTACGTTATAACGTATAACGTTATGTAGCATTACGATATAACGTATAAGGTTATGTAGCATTACGATGTAACGTTTAAGGTTATGTAGCATTACGATATAACGTATAACGTTATGTAGCATTACGATATAACGTATAACGTTATGTAGCGTAACGATATAACGTATAACGTTATTTAGTATTACGTTATAACGTATAACGTTATGTAGTATTACGTTATAACGCATAACGATATGTAGCATTACGATATAACGTATAACGTTATGTAGCATTACGATATAACTTATAACGTTATATGTTAATGTGTTATATCGTATAACGTTATGTAGCAAAACGATATAACGTATAACGTTATATAGCATTACGATATAACGTATAACGTTATATACTATTACGTAATAACGTATAACGTTACGGAGTATTACGTTATAACGTATAACGTTATGTAGCAATACGATATAACGTATAACGTTATGTAGCATTACGATATAACGTATAACGTTATGTAGCATTACGATATAACGTATAACGTTATGTAGCATTACGATATAACGTATAACGTTATGTAGCATAACGATATAACGTATAACGTTATGTAGCATTACGATATAACTTATAACGTTATATGTTAATGTGTTATATCGTATAACGTTATGTAGCAAAACGATATAACGTATAACGTTATATAGCATTACGATATAACGTATAACGTTATATACTATTACGTAATAACGTATAACGTTACGGAGTATTACGTTATAACGTATAACGTTATGTAGCAATACGATATAACGTATAACGTTATGTAGCATTACGATATAACGTATAACGTTATGTAGCATTACGATATAACGTATAACGTTATGTAGCATTACGATATAACGTATAACGTTATGTAGCATTACGATATAACTTATAACGTTATATGTTAATGTGTTATATCGTATAACGTTATGTAGCAAAACGATATAACGTATAACGTTATATAGCATTACGATATAACGTATAACGTTATATACTATTACGTAATAACGTATAACGTTATGTAGCATAACGATATAACGTATAACGTTATGTAGCATTACGATATACCGTATAACGTTATGTAGCATTACGAAATAACTTATAACGTTATATGTTAATGTGTTATAACGTATAACGTTATGTAGCATTACGATATAACGTATAACGTTATGTAGCATAACGATATAACGTATAACGTTATATAGTATTACGTTATAACGTATAACGTTATGTAGTATTACGTTATAACGTATAACGTTATGTAGCATTACGATATACCGTATAACTTTATGCAGCATAACGATATAACGTATAACGTTATGTAGCATTACGATATAACGTATAACGTTATGTAGCATTACGATATAACGTATAACGTTATATAGTATTACGTTATAACGTATAACGTTATGTAGCATTACGATATAACGTATAAGGTTATGTAGCATTACGATGTAACGTTTAAGGTTATGTAGCATTACGATATAACGTATAACGTTATGTAGCATTACGATATAACGTATAACGTTATGTAGCGTAACGATATAACGTATAACGTTATTTAGTATTACGTTATAACGTATAACGTTATGTAGTATTACGTTATAACGCATAACGTTATGTAGCATTACGATATAACGTATAACGTTATGTAGCATTACGATATAACTTATAACGTTATATGTTAATGTGTTATATCGTATAACGTTATGTAGCAAAACGATATATCGTATAACGTTATATAGCATTACGATATAACGTATAACGTTATATACTATTACGTAATAACGTATAACGTTACGGAGTGTTACGTTATAACGTATAACGTTATGTAGCAATACGATATAACGTATAACGTTATGTAGCATTACGATATAACGTATAACGTTATGTAGCATTACGATATAACGTATAACGTTATGTAGCATTACGATATAACGTATAACGTTATGTAGCATAACGATATAACGTATAACGTTATGTATCATTACGATATAACGTATAACGTTATGTAGCATTACGTTATAACGTATAACGTTATATGTTAATACGTTATAACGTAGAACGTTATGTAGCATTACGATATAACGTATAACGTTATATGGTAATACGTTATAACGTATAACGTTATGTAGCATTACGATATAACGTATAACGTTATGTAGCATAACGATATAACGTATAACGTTATATAGTATTACGTTATAACGTATAACGTTATGTAGTATTACGTTATAACGTATAACGTTATGTAGCATTACGATATACCGTATAACGTTATGTAGCATTACGAAATAACTTATAACGTTATATGTTAATGTGTTATAACGTATAACGTTATGTAGCATTACGATATAACGTATAACGTTATGTAGCGTAACGATATAACGTATAACGTTATATAGTATTACGTTATAACGTATAACGTTACGGAGTATTACGTTATAACGTATAACGTTATGTAGCATTACGATATAACGTATAACGTTATGTAGTATTACGTTATAACGTATAACGTTATGTAGCAATACGATATGACGTATAACGTTATGTAGCATTACGATATAACGTATAACGTTATGTAGCATTACGATATAACGTATAAGGTTATGTAGCAATACGATATAACGTATAACGTTATGTAGCGTTACGATATAACGTATAAGGTTATGTAGCATTACGATATAACGTATAAGGTTATGTAGCATTACGATATAACGTATAACGTTATGTAGCATTACGATATAACGTATAACGTTATGTAGCATTACGATATAACGTATAACGTCTTGTAGCGTTACGATATAACGTATAACGTTATGTAGCATAACGATATAACGTATAACGTTATGTAGCATAACGATATAACGTATAACGTTATGTATCATTACGATATAACGTATAACGTTATGTAGCATTACGTTATAACGTATAACGTTATGTAGCATTACGATATAACGTATAAGGTTATATGGTAATACGTTATAACGTATAACGTTATGTAGCATTACGTCATAACTTATAACGTTATGTAGCATTACGATATAATGTACAACGTTATGTATCATTACGATATAACGTATAACGTTATGTAGCATTACGATATAACGTATAAGGTTATATGGTAATACGTTATAACGTATAACGTAATGTAGCATTACGTTATAACGTATAACGTTATGTAGCATAACGATATAACGTATAACGTTATGTAGCATTACGATATAACGTATAACGTTATGTAGCATTACGTTATAACGTTTAACGTTCTGTAGTATTACTATATAATGTATAACGTTATGTAGCATTACGATATAACGTATAACGTTATGTATCATTACGATATAACGTATAACGTTATGTAGCATTACGATATAACGTATAACGTTATGCAGCATAACGATATAACGTATAACGTTATATAGTGATACGTTATAACGTATAACGTTATGTAGCATTACGATATAACGTATAACGTTATGTAGCATAACGATATAACGTATAACGTTATATAGTATTACGTTATAACGTATAACGTTATGTAGCATTACGATATAACGTATAAGGTTATGTAGCATTACGATGTAACGTTTAAGGTTATGTAGCATTACGATATAACGTATAACGTTATGTAGCATTACGATATAACGTATAACGTTATGTAGCGTAACGATATAACGTATAACGTTATATAGTATTACGTTATAACGTATAACGTTATGTAGTATTACGTTATAACGCATAACGTTATGTAGCATTACGATATAACGTATAACGTTATGTAGCATTACGATATAACTTATAACGTTATATGTTAATGTGTTATATCGTATAACGTTATGTAGCAAAACGATATAACGTATAACGTTATATAGCATTACGATATAACGTATAACGTTATATACTATTACGTAATAACGTATAACGTTACGGAGTATTACGTTATAACGTATAACGTTATGTAGCAGTACGATATAACGTATAACGTTATGTAGCATTACGATATAACGTATAACGTTATGTAGCATTACGATATAACGTATAACGTTATGTAGCATTACGATATAACGTATAACGTTACGTAGCATAACGATATAACGTATAACGTTATGTATCATTACGATATAACGTATAACGTTATGTAGCATTACGTTATAACGTATAACGTTATATGTTAATACGTTATAACGTAGAACGTTATGTAGCATTACGATATAACGTATAACGTTATATGGTAATACGTTATAACGTATAACGTTATGTAGCATTACGATATAACGTATAACGTTATGTAGCATAACGATATAACGTATAACGTTATGTAGCATTACGATATACCGTATAACGTTATGTAGCATTACGAAATAACTTATAACGTTATATGTTAATGTGTTATAACGTATAACGTTATGTAGCATAACGATATAACGTATAACGTTATATAGTATTACGTTATAACGTATAACGTTATGTAGTATTACGTTATAACGTATAACGTTATGTAGCATTACGATATACCGTATAACGTTATGCAGCATAACGATATAACGTATAACGTTATATAGTGATACGTTATAACGTATAACGTAATGTAGCATTACCATATAACGTATAACGTTCTGTAGCATTACGATATAACGTATAACGTTATGCAGCACAACGATATAACGTATTACGTTATATATTATTACGTTATAACGTATAACGTTATGTAGTATTACGTCATATCTTATAACGTTATTTAGCATTACTATATAACGTATAACGTTACGTAGCATTACGACATAACGTATAACGTTATGTAGTATTACGTCATATCTTATAACGTTATTTAGCATTACTATATAACGTATAACGTTATGTAGCATTACGATATAACGTATAACATTATGTAGGGTTACGATATAACGTATAACGTTATATGGTAATACGTTATAACGTATAACGTTATGTAGCATTACGATATATCATATAACGTCATGTAGCATTACGATATAACGTATAACGTTATGTAGCATAACGATATAACGTATAACGTTATGTAGCATTACGATATAACGTAGAACGTTAAGTAGCATTACGATATAACGTATAACGTTATGAAGCATTACGATATAACGTATAACGTTATGTACCATAAAGATATAACGTATAACGTTATGTAGCATTACGACATAACGTATAACGTTATATGGTAATACGTTATAACGTATAACGTTATGTAGCATTACGATATAACATAGAACGTTAAGTAGCATTACGATATAACGTATAACGTTATGAAGCATTACGATATAACGTATAACGTTATGTACCATAACGATATAACGTATAACGTTATGTAGCATAACGACATAACGTATAACCTTATATGGTAATACGTTATAACGTATAACGTTATGTAGCATTACCATATAACGTATAACGTTCTGTAGCATTACGATATAACGTATAACGTTATGCAGCACAACGATATAACGTATTACGTTATATATTATTACGTTATAACGTATAACGTTATGTAGTATTACGTCATATCTTATAACGTTATTTAGCATTACTATATAACGTATAACGTTACGTAGCATTACGACATAACGTATAACGTTATGTAGCATAACGATATAACGTATAACGTTGTGTAGCATTACGATATAACGTAGAACGTTAAGTAGCATTACGATATAACGTATAACGTTATGAAGCATTACGATATAACGTATAACGTTATGTACCATATCGATATAACGTATAACGATATGTAGCATTACGACATAACGTATAACGTTATATGGTAATACGTTATAACGTATAAAGTTATGTAGCATTACCATATAACGTATAACGTTATGTAGCATTACGATATAACGTATAACGTTATGTAGCATAACGATATAACGTATAACGTTATGTAGCATAACGATATAACGTATAACGTTATGAAGCATTACGATATAACGTATAACGTTATGAAGCATTACGATATAACGTATAACGTTATGTAGCATAACGATATAACGTATAACGTTATGTAGCATAACGATATAACGTATAACGTTATGTAGCATAACGATATAACGTATAACGTTATGTAGCATTACGATATAACGAAGAACGTTAAGTAGCATTACGATATAACGTATAACGTTATGAAGCATTACGATATAACGTATAACGTTATGTAGCATTACCATATAACGTATAACGTTATGTAGCATTACGATATAACGTATAACGTTATGCAGCATAACGATATAACGTATTACGTTATATATTATTACGTTATAACGTATAACGTTATGTAGTATTACGTCATATCTTATAACGTTATTTAGCATTACTATATAACGTATAACGTTACGTAGCATTACGATATAACGTATAACGTTATGTAGCATAACGATATAACGTATAACGTTATGTAGCATTACGATATAACGTAGAACGTTAAGTAGCATTACGATATAACGTATAACGTTATGTAGCATTACCATATAACGTATAACGTTATGTAGCATTACGATATAACGTATAACGTTATGTAGCATAACGATATAACGTATAACGTTATGTAGCATTACGACATAACGTATAACGTTATATGGTAATACGTTATAACGTATAACGTTATGTAGCATTACCATATAACGTATAACGTTATGTAGCATTACGATATAACGTATAACGTTATGTAGCATAACGATATAACGTATAACGTTATGTAGCATTACGACATAACGTATAACGTTATATGGTAATACGTTATAACGTATAACGTTATGTAGCATTACCATATAACGTATAACGTTATGTAGCATTACGATATAACGTATAACGTTTTGTAGCATTACGATATGACGTATAACGTTATATAGTAATACGTTATAACGTATAACGCTATGTAGCATTACCATATAACGTATAACGTTATGTAGCATAACGATATAACGTATAACGTTGTATCGTATTACGTTATAACGTATAACGTTATGTAATATTACCTTATAACGTATAACGTTATGTAGCATTACGATATAACGTATAACGTTATGTAGCATAACGATAAAACGTATAACGTTATGTAGCATTACGATATAACGTATAACGTTATGTAACATTACGATATTACGTATAACGTTATGTAGCATAACGACATAACGTATAACCTTATATGGTAATACGTTATAACGTATAACGTTATGTAGCATTACCATATAACGTATAACGTTATGTAGCATTACGATATAACGTATAACGTTATGTAGCATAACGATATAACGTATAACGTTATGTAGCATTACGACATAACGTATAACGTTATATGGTAATACGTTATAACGTATAACGTTATGTAGCATTACCATATAACGTATAACGTTATGTAGCATTACGATATAACGTATAACGTTTTGTAGCATTACGATATGACGTATAACGTTATATAGTAATACGTTATAACGTATAACGTTATGTAGAATAACGATATAACGTATAACGTTATGTAGCATTACGATATAACGTATATCGTTATATAGTAATACGTTATAACGTATAACGTTATGTAGCATTACCATATAACGTATAACGTTACGTAGCATTACGATATAACGTATAACGTTATGCAGCATAACGATATAACGTATTACGTTATATATTATTACGTTATAACGTATAACGTTATGTAGTATTACGTCATATCTTATAACGTTATTTAGCATTACTATATAACGTATAACGTTATGTAGCATTACGATATAACGTATAACGTTATGTAGCATTACGATATAACGTATAACGTTATGTGGTAATACGTTATGACGTATAACGTTATGTAGCATTACGATATATCGTATAACGTTATGTACCATAACGATATAACGTATAACGTTACGTAGCATTACGATATAACGTATAACGTTATGTAGCATTACGATATAACGTATAACGTTATATGGTAATACGTTATAACGTATAACGTTATGTAGCATTACGATATATCGTATAACGTCATGTAGCATTACGATATAACGTATAACGTTATGTAGCATAACGATATAACGTATAACGTTATGTAGCATTACGATATAACGTAGAACGTTAAGTAGCATTACGATATAACGTATAACGTTATGATGCATTACGATATAACGTATAACGTCATGTACCATAACGATATAACGTATAACGTTATGTAGCATTACGACATAGCGTATAACGTTATATGGTAATACGTTATAACGTATAACGTTATGTAGCATTATCATATAACCTATAACGTTATGTAGCATTACGATATAACGTATAACGTTATGTAGCTTTACGATATAACGTATAACGTTATATAGTAATACGTTATAACGTATAACGTTATGTAGCATTACCATATAACGTATAACGATATGTAGCATAACGATATAACGTATAACGTTATATAGTATCACGTTATAACGTATAACGTTATGTAATATTACCTTATAACGTATAACGTTATGTAGCATTACGATATAACGTATAACGTTATGTAGCATTACGATATAACGTATAACGTTATGTAGCATTACGATATAACGTATAACGTTATATGGTAATACGTTATGACGTATAACGTTATGTAGCATTACCATATAACGTATAACGTTATGTAGCATTACGATATAACGTATAACGTTATGTAGCATTACGATATAACGTATAACGTTATGTAGCATTACCATATAACGTATAACGTTATGTAGCATTACCATATAACGTATAACGTTATGTAGCATTACGATATAACGTATAACGTTATGTAGCTTTACGATATAACGTATAACGTTATGTAGAATAACGATATAACGTATAACGTTATGTAGCATTACGATATAACGTATATCGTTATATAGTAATACGTTATAACGTATAACGTTATGTAGCATTACCATATAACGTATAACGTTATGTAGCATTACGATATAACGTATAACGTTATGCAGCATAACGATATAACGTATTACGTTATATATTATTACGTTATAACGTATAACGTTATGTAGTATTACGTCATATCTTATAACGTTATTTAGCATTACTATATAACGTATAACGTTATGTAGCATTACGATATAACGTAAGACGTTATGTAGCATTACGATATAACGTATAACGTTATGTGGTAATACGTTATGACGTATAACGTTATGTAGCATTACGATATAACGTATAACGTTATGTACCATAACGATATAACGTATAACGTTATGTAGCATTACGACATAACGTATAACGTTATATGGTAATACGTTATAACGTATAAAGTTATGTAGCATTACCATATAACGTATAACGTTATGTAGCATTACGATATAACGTATAACGTTATGTAGCATAACGATATAACGTATAACGTTATGTAGCATAACGATATAACGTATAACGTTATGAAGCATTACGATATAACGTATAACGTTATGTAGCATAACGATATAACGTATAACGTTATGTATCATTACGATATAACGTATAACGTTATGTAGCATTACGTTATAACGTATAACGTTATGTAGCATTACGATATAACGTATAAGGTTATATGGTAATACGTTATAACGTATAACGTTATGTAGCATTACGTCATAACTTATAACGTTATGTAGCATTACGATATAATGTACAACGTTATGTATCATTACGATATAACGTATAACGTTATGTAGCATTACGATATAACGTATAAGGTTATATGGTAATACGTTATAACGTATAACGTAATGTAGCATTACGTTATAACGTATAACGTTATGTAGCATAACGATATAACGTATAACGTTATGTAGCATTACGATATAACGTATAACGTTATGTAGCATTACGTTATAACGTTTAACGTTCTGTAGTATTACTATATAATGTATAACGTTATGTAGCATTACGATATAACGTATAACGTTATGTATCATTACGATATAACGTATAACGTTATGTAGCATTACGATATAACGTATAACGTTATGCAGCATAACGATATAACGTATAACGTTATATAGTGATACGTTATAACGTATAACGTTATGTAGCATTACGATATAACGTATAACGTTATGTAGCATAACGATATAACGTATAACGTTATATAGTATTACGTTATAACGTATAACGTTATGTAGCATTACGATATAACGTATAAGGTTATGTAGCATTACGATGTAACGTTTAAGGTTATGTAGCATTACGATATAACGTATAACGTTATGTAGCATTACGATATAACGTATAACGTTATGTAGCGTAACGATATAACGTATAACGTTATATAGTATTACGTTATAACGTATAACGTTATGTAGTATTACGTTATAACGCATAACGTTATGTAGCATTACGATATAACGTATAACGTTATGTAGCATTACGATATAACTTATAACGTTATATGTTAATGTGTTATATCGTATAACGTTATGTAGCAAAACGATATAACGTATAACGTTATATAGCATTACGATATAACGTATAACGTTATATACTATTACGTAATAACGTATAACGTTACGGAGTATTACGTTATAACGTATAACGTTATGTAGCAGTACGATATAACGTATAACGTTATGTAGCATTACGATATAACGTATAACGTTATTTAGCATTACTATATAACGTATAACGTTACGTAGCATTACGATATAACGTATAAGGTTATGTAGCATTACGATGTAACGTTTAAGGTTATGTAGCATTACGATATAACGTATAACGTTATGTAGCATTACGATATAACGTATAACGTTATGTAGCGTAACGATATAACGTATAACGTTATATAGTATTACGTTATAACGTATAACGTTATGTAGTATTACGTTATAACGCATAACGTTATGTAGCATTACGATATAACGTATAACGTTATGTAGCATTACGATATAACTTATAACGTTATATGTTAATGTGTTATATCGTATAACGTTATGTAGCAAAACGATATAACGTATAACGTTATATAGCATTACGATATAACGTATAACGTTATATACTATTACGTAATAACGTATAACGTTACGGAGTATTACGTTATAACGTATAACGTTATGTAGCAGTACGATATAACGTATAACGTTATGTAGCATTACGATATAACGTATAACGTTATGTAGCATTACGATATAACGTATAACGTTATGTAGCATTACGATATAACGTATAACGTTATGTAGCATAACGATATAACGTATAACGTTATGTATCATTACGATATAACGTATAACGTTATGTAGCATTACGTTATAACGTATAACGTTATATGTTAATACGTTATAACGTAGAACGTTATGTAGCATTACGATATAACGTATAACGTTATATGGTAATACGTTATAACGTATAACGTTATGTAGCATTACGATATAACGTATAACGTTATGTAGCATAACGATATAACGTATAACGTTATGTAGCATTACGATATAACGTATAACGTTATGTAGCATTACGATATAACGTATAACGTTATGTAGCATTACGATATAACGTATAACGTTATGTAGCATAACGATATAACGTATAACGTTATGTATCATTACGATATAACGTATAACGTTATGTAGCATTACGTTATAACGTATAACGTTATATGTTAATACGTTATAACGTAGAACGTTATGTAGCAAAACGATATAACGTATAACGTTATATAGCATTACGATATAACGTATAACGTTATATACTATTACGTAATAACGTATAACGTTACGGAGTATTACGTTATAACGTATAACGTTATGTAGCAGTACGATATAACGTATAACGTTATGTAGCATTACGATATAACGTATAACGTTATATAGTATTACGTTATAACGTATAACGTTATGTAGCATTATCATATAACCTATAACGTTATGTAGTATTACGTTATAACGTATAACGTTATGTAGCATTACGATATACCGTATAACGTTATGCAGCATAACGATATAACGTATAACGTTATATAGTGATACGTTATAACGTATAACGTAATGTAGCATTACCATATAACGTATAACGTTCTGTAGCATTACGATATAACGTATAACGTTATGCAGCACAACGATATAACGTATTACGTTATATATTATTACGTTATAACGTATAACGTTATGTAGTATTACGTCATATCTTATAACGTTATTTAGCATTACTATATAACGTATAACTTTACGTAGCATTACGACGTAACGTATAACGTTATGTAGTATTACGTCATATCTTATAACGTTATTTAGCATTACTATATAACGTATAACGTTATGTAGCATTACGATATAACGTATAACATTATGTAGGGTTACGATATAACGTATAACGTTATATGGTAATACGTTATAACGTATAACGTTATGTAGCATTACGATATATCATATAACGTCATGTAGCATTACGATATAACGTATAACGTTATGTAGCATAACGATATAACGTATAACGTTATGTAGCATTACGATATAACGTAGAACGTTAAGTAGCATTACGATATAACGTATAACGTTATGAAGCATTACGATATAACGTATAACGTTATGTACCATAAAGATATAACGTATAACGTTATGTAGCATTACGACATAACGTATAACGTTATATGGTAATACGTTATAACGTATAACGTTATGTAGCATTACGATATAACGTAGAACGTTAAGTAGCATTACGATATAACGTATAACGTTATGAAGCATTACGATATAACGTATAACGTTATGTACCATAACGATATAACGTATAACGTTATGTAGCATAACGACATAACGTATAACCTTATATGGTAATACGTTATAACGTATAACGTTATGTAGCATTACCATATAACGTATAACGTTCTGTAGCATTACGATATAACGTATAACGTTATGCAGCACAACGATATAACGTATTACGTTATATATTATTACGTTATAACGTATAACGTTATGTAGTATTACGTCATATCTTATAACGTTATTTAGCATTACTATATAACGTATAACGTTACGTAGCATTACGACATAACGTATAACGTTATGTAGCATAACGATATAACGTATAACGTTGTGTAGCATTACGATATAACGTAGAACGTTAAGTAGCATTACGATATAACGTATAACGTTATGAAGCATTACGATATAACGTATAACGTTATGTACCATATCGATATAACGTATAACGATATGTAGCATTACGACATAACGTATAACGTTATATGGTAATACGTTATAACGTATAAAGTTATGTAGCATTACCATATAACGTATAACGTTATGTAGCATTACGATATAACGTATAACGTTATGTAGCATAACGATATAACGTATAACGTTATGTAGCATAACGATATAACGTATAACGTTATGAAGCATTACGATATAACGTATAACGTTATGAAGCATTACGATATAACGTATAACGTTATGTAGCATAACGATATAACGTATAACGTTATGTAGCATAACGATATAACGTATAACGTTATGTAGCATAACGATATAACGTATAACGTTATGTAGCATTACGATATAACGAAGAACGTTAAGTAGCATTACGATATAACGTATAACGTTATGAAGCATTACGATATAACGTATAACGTTATGTAGCATTACCATATAACGTATAACGTTATGTAGCATTACGATATAACGTATAACGTTATGCAGCATAACGATATAACGTATTACGTTATATATTATTACGTTATAACGTATAACGTTATGTAGTATTACGTCATATCTTATAACGTTATTTAGCATTACTATATAACGTATAACGTTACGTAGCATTACGATATAACGTATAACGTTATGTAGCATAACGATATAACGTATAACGTTATGTAGCATTACGATATAACGTAGAACGTTAAGTAGCATTACGATATAACGTATAACGTTATGTAGCATTACCATATAACGTATAACGTTATGTAGCATTACGATATAACGTATAACGTTATGTAGCATAACGATATAACGTATAACGTTATGTAGCATTACGACATAACGTATAACGTTATATGGTAATACGTTATAACGTATAACGTTATGTAGCATTACCATATAACGTATAACGTTATGTAGCATTACGATATAACGTATAACGTTATGTAGCATAACGATATAACGTATAACCTTATGTAGCATTACGACATAACGTATAACGTTATATGGTAATACGTTATAACGTATAACGTTATGTAGCATTACCATATAACGTATAACGTTATGTAGCATTACGATATAACGTATAACGTTTTGTAGCATTACGATATGACGTATAACGTTATATAGTAATACGTTATAACGTATAACGCTATGTAGCATTACCATATAACGTATAACGTTATGTAGCATAACGATATAACGTATAACGTTGTATCGTATTACGTTATAACGTATAACGTTATGTAATATTACCTTATAACGTATAACGTTATGTAGCATTACGATATAACGTATAACGTTATGTAGCATAACGATAAAACGTATAACGTTATGTAGCATTACGATATAACGTATAACGTTATGTAACATTACGATATTACGTATAACGTTATGTAGCATAACGACATAACGTTTAACCTTATATGGTAATACGTTATAACGTATAACGTTATGTAGCATTACCATATAACGTATAACGTTATGTAGCATTACGATATAACGTATAACGTTATGTAGCATAACGATATAACGTATAACGTTATGTAGCATTACGACATAACGTATAACGTTATATGGTAATACGTTATAACGTATAACGTTATGTAGCATTACCATATAACGTATAACGTTATGTAGCATTACGATATAACGTATAACGTTTTGTAGCATTACGATATGACGTATAACGTTATATAGTAATACGTTATAACGTATAACGTTATGTAGAATAACGATATAACGTATAACGTTATGTAGCATTACGATATAACGTATATCGTTATATAGTAATACGTTATAACGTATAACGTTATGTAGCATTACCATATAACGTATAACGTTACGTAGCATTACGATATAACGTATAACGTTATGCAGCATAACGATATAACGTATTACGTTATATATTATTACGTTATAACGTATAACGTTATGTAGTATTACGTCATATCTTATAACGTTATTTAGCATTACTATATAACGTATAACGTTATGTAGCATTACGATATAACGTATAACGTTATGTAGCATTACGATATAACGTATAACGTTATGTGGTAATACGTTATGACGTATAACGTTATGTAGCATTACGATATATCGTATAACGTTATGTACCATAACGATATAACGTATAACGTTACGTAGCATTACGATATAACGTATAACGTTATGTAGCATTACGATATAACGTATAACGTTATATGGTAATACGTTATAACGTATAACGTTATGTAGCATTACGATATATCGTATAACGTCATGTAGCATTACGATATAACGTATAACGTTATGTAGCATAACGATATAACGTATAACGTTATGTAGCATTACGATATAACGTAGAACGTTAAGTAGCATTACGATATAACGTATAACGTTATGATGCATTACGATATAACGTATAACGTCATGTACCATAACGATATAACGTATAACGTTATGTAGCATTACGACATAGCGTATAACGTTATATGGTAATACGTTATAACGTATAACGTTATGTAGCATTATCATATAACCTATAACGTTATGTAGCATTACGATATAACGTATAACGTTATGTAGCTTTACGATATAACGTATAACGTTATATAGTAATACGTTATAACGTATAACGTTATGTAGCATTACCATATAACGTATAACGATATGTAGCATAACGATATAACGTATAACGTTATATAGTATCACGTTATAACGTATAACGTTATGTAATATTACCTTATAACGTATAACGTTATGTAGCATTACGATATAACGTATAACGTTATGTAGCATTACGATATAACGTATAACGTTATGTAGCATTACGATATAACGTATAACGTTATATGGTAATACGTTATGACGTATAACGTTATGTAGCATTACCATATAACGTATAACGTTATGTAGCATTACGATATAACGTATAACGTTATGTAGCAATACGATATAACGTATAACGTTATGTAGCATTACGATATAACGTATAACGTTATGGAGCTTTACGATATAACGTATAACGTTATGTAGAATAACGATATAACGTATAACGTTATATAGTATCTCGTTATAACGTATAACGTTATGTAATATTCCCTTATAACGTATAACGTTATGTAGTATTACGTCATATCTTATAACGTTATTTAGCATTGCTATATAACGTATAACGTTATGTAGCATTACGATATAACGTATAACGTTATGTAGCATTACGATATAACGTATAACGTTATGTAGCATTACCATATAACGTATAACGTTATGTAGCATTACCATATAACGTATAACGTTATGTAGCATTACGATATAACGTATAACGTTATGTAGCTTTACGATATAACGTATAACGTTATGTAGAATAACGATATAACGTATAACGTTATGTAGCATTACGATATAACGTATATCGTTATATAGTAATACGTTATAACGTATAACGTTATGTAGCATTACCATATAACGTATAACGTTATGTAGCATTACGATATAACGTATAACGTTATGCAGCATAACGATATAACGTATTACGTTATATATTATTACGTTATAACGTATAACGTTATGTAGTATTACGTCATATCTTATAACGTTATTTAGCATTACTATATAACGTATAACGTTATGTAGCATTACGATATAACGTAAGACGTTATGTAGCATTACGATATAACGTATAACGTTATGTGGTAATACGTTATGACGTATAACGTTATGTAGCATTACGATATAACGTATAACGTTATGTACCATAACGATATAACGTATAACGTTATGTAGCATTACGACATAACGTATAACGTTATATGGTAATACGTTATAACGTATAAAGTTATGTAGCATTACCATATAACGTATAACGTTATGTAGCATTACGATATAACGTATAACGTTATGTAGCATAACGATATAACGTATAACGTTATGTAGCATAACGATATAACGTATAACGTTATGAAGCATTACGATATAACGTATAACGTTATGAAGCATTACGATATAACGTATAACGTTATGTAGCATAACGATATAACGTATAACGTTATGTAGCATAACGATATAACGTATAACGTTATGTAGCATAACGATATAACGTATAACGTTATGTAGCATTACGATATAACGAAGAACGTTAAGTAGCATTACGATATAACGTATAACGTTATGAAGCATTACGATATAACGTATAACGTTATGTAGCATTACCATATAACGTATAACGTTATGTAGCATTACGATATAACGTATAACGTTATGCAGCATAACGATATAACGTATTACGTTATATATTATTACGTTATAACGTATAACGTTATGTAGTATTACGTCATATCTTATAACGTTATTTAGCATTACTATATAACGTATAACGTTACGTAGCATTACGATATAACGTATAACGTTATGTAGCATAACGATATAACGTATAACGTTATGTAGCATTACGATATAACGTAGAACGTTAAGTAGCATTACGATATAACGTATAACGTTATGTAGCATTACCATATAACGTATAACGTTATGTAGCATTACGATATAACGTATAACGTTATGTAGCATAACGATATAACGTATAACGTTATGTAGCATTACGACATAACGTATAACGTTATATGGTAATACGTTATAACGTATAACGTTATGTAGCATTACCATATAACGTATAACGTTATGTAGCATTACGATATAACGTATAACGTTATGTAGCATAACGATATAACGTATAACGTTATGTAGCATTACGACATAACGTATAACGTTATATGGTAATACGTTATAACGTATAACGTTATGTAGCATTACCATATAACGTATAACGTTATGTAGCATTACGATATAACGTATAACGTTTTGTAGCATTACGATATGACGTATAACGTTATATAGTAATACGTTATAACGTATAACGCTATGTAGCATTACCATATAACGTATAACGTTATGTAGCATAACGATATAACGTATAACGTTGTATCGTATTACGTTATAACGTATAACGTTATGTAATATTACCTTATAACGTATAACGTTATGTAGCATTACGATATAACGTATAACGTTATGTAGCATAACGATATAACGTATAACGTTATGTAGCATTACGATATAACGTATAACGTTATGTAACATTACGATATTACGTATAACGTTATATGGTATTACGTTATAACGTATAACGTTATGTAGCATTACGATATAACGCATAACGTTGTGTAGCATACCGATATAACGTATAACGTTGTGTAGCGTAACGATATAACGTATAACGTTATATGGTAATACGTTATAACGTATAACGTTATGTAGCATTACGATATAACGTATAACGTTATATGGTAATACGTTATAACGTATAACGTTATGTAGCTTTACGATATAACGTATAACGTTATGTAGAATAACGATATAACGTATAACGTTATGTAGCATTACGTTATGACGTATAACGTTATGTAGCATTACGATATATCGTATAACGTTATGTACCATAACGATATAACGTATAACGTTACGTAGCATTACGATATAACGTATAACGTTATGTAGCATTACGATATAACGTATAACGTTATATGGTAATACGTTATAACGTATAACGTTATGTAGCATTACGATATATCGTATAACGTTATGTAGCATAACGATATAACGTATAACGTTATGTAGCATTACGATATAACGTAGAACGTTAAGTAGCATTACGATATAACGTATAACGTTATGATGCATTACGATATAACGTATAACGTCATGTACCATAACGATATAACGTATAACGTTATGTAGCATTACGACATAGCGTATAACGTTATATGGTAATACGTTATAACGTATAACGTTATGTAGCATTATCATATAACCTATAACGTTATGTAGCTTTACGATATAACGTATAACGTTATGTAGAATAACGATATAACGTATAACGTTATATAGTATCTCGTTATAACGTATAACGTTATGTAATATTCCCTTATAACGTATAACGTTATGTAGTATTACGTCATATCTTATAACGTTATTTAGCATTGCTATATAACGTATAACGTTATGTAGCATTACGATATAACGTATAACGTTATGTAGCATTACGATATAACGTATAACGTTATGTAGCATTACCATATAACGTATAACGTTATGTAGCATTACCATATAACGTATAACGTTATGTAGCATTACGATATAACGTATAACGTTATGTAGCTTTACGATATAACGTATAACGTTATGTAGAATAACGATATAACGTATAACGTTATGTAGCATTACGATACAACGTATATCGTTATATAGTAATACGTTATAACGTATAACGTTATGTAGCATTACCATATAACGTATAACGTTATGTAGCATTACGATATAACGTATAACGTTATGCAGCATAACGATATAACGTATTACGTTATATATTATTACGTTATAACGTATAACGTTATGTAGTATTACGTCATATCTTATAACGTTATTTAGCATTACTATATAACGTATAACGTTATGTAGCATTACGATATAACGTAAGACGTTATGTAGCATTACGATATAACGTATAACGTTATGTGGTAATACGTTATGACGTATAACGTTATGTAGCATTACGATATATCGTATAACGTTATGTACCATAACGATATAACGTATAACGTTATGTAGCATTACGACATAACGTATAACGTTATATGGTAATACGTTATAACGTATAACGTTATGTAGCATTACGATATAACGTATAACGTTATGAAGTATTACGATATAACGTAGAACGTTAAGTAGCATTACGATATAACGTATAATGTTATGAAGCATTACGATATAACGTATAACGTTATGTACCATAATGATATAACGTATAACGTTATGTAGCATTACGACATAACGTATAACGTTATATGGTAACACGATATAACGAATAACGTTATGTAGCATTACGATATAACGTATAACGTTATGTAGCATTACGATATAACGTATAACGTTATGTAGCATTACGATATAACGTATAACGTTATGTGGTAATACGTTATGACGTATAACGTTATGTAGCATTACGATATATCGTATAACGTTATGTACCATAACGATATAACGTATAACGTTATATAGCATTACGACATAACGTATAACGTTATATGGTAATACGTTATAACGTATAACGTTATGTAGCATTACGATATAACGTAGAACGTTAAGTAGCATTACGATATAACGTATAACGTTATGAAGCATTACGATATAACGTATAACGTTATGTACCATAACGATATTACGTATAACGTTATGTAGCATAACGACATAACGTATAACGTTATATGGTAATACGTTATAACGTATAACGTTATGTAGCATTACCATATAACGTATAACGTTCTGTAGCATTACGATATAACGTATAACGTTATGCAGCATAACGATATAACGTATAACGTTATGTAGCATAACGATATAACGTATAACGTTATGTAGCATTACGATATAACGTAGAACGTTAAGTAGCATTACCATATAACGTATAACGTTATGTAGCATTACGATATATCGTATAACGTCATGTAGCATTACGATATAACGTATAACGTTATGTAGCATAACGATATAACGTATAACGTTATGTAGCATTACGATATAACGTAGAACGTTAAGTAGCATTACGATATAACGTATAACGTTATGATGCATTACGATACAACGTATAACGTCATGTACCATAACGATGTAACGTATAACGTTATGTAGCATTACGACATAACGTATAACGTTATATGGTAATACGTTATAACGTATAACGTTATGTAGCATTACCATATAACCTATAACGTTATGTAGCATTACGATATAACGTATAACGTTATGTAGCTTTACGATATAACGTATAACGTTATATAGTAATACGTTATAACGTATAAGGTTATGTAGCATTACCATATAACGTATAACGTTATGTAGCATAACGATATAACGTATAACGTTATATAGTATCACGTTATAACGTATAACGTTATGTAATATTACCTTATAACGTATAACGTTATGTAGCATTACGATATAACGTATAACGTTATGTAGCATTACGATATAACGTATAACGTTATGTAGCATTACGATATAACGTATAAAGTTATATGGTAATACGTTATGACGTATAACGTTATGTAGCATTACCATATAACGTATAACGTTATGTAGCATTACGATATAACGTATAACGTTATGTAGCAATACGATATAACGTATAACGTTATGTAGCATTACGATATAACGTATAACGTTATGTAGCTTTACGATATAACGTATAACGTTATGTAGTATTACGTCATATCTTATAACGTTATTTAGCATTACTATATAACGTATAACGTTATGTAGCATTACGATATAACGTATAACGTTATGTAGCATTACCATATAACGTATAACGTTATGTAGCATTACCATATAACGTATAACGTTATGTAGCATTACGATATAACGTATAACGTTATGTAGCTTTACGATATAACGTATAACGTTATGTAGAATAACGATATAACGTATAACGTTATGTAGCATTACGATATAACGTATATCGTTATATAGTAATACGTTAAAACGTATAACGTTATGTAGCATTACCATATAACGTATAACGTTATGCAGCATAACGATATAACGTATTACGTTATATATTATTACGTTATAACGTATAACGTTATGTAGTATTACGTCATATCTTATAACGTTATTTAGCATTACTATATAACGTATAACGTTATGTAGCATTACGATATAACGTATAACGTTATGTAGCATTACGATATAACGTATAACGTTATGTGGTAATACGTTATGACGTATAACGTTATGTAGCATTACGATATATCGTATAACGTTATGTACCATAACGATATAACGTATAACGTTATGTAGCATTACGACATAACGTATAACGTTATATGGTAATACGTTATAACGTATAACGTTATGTAGCATTACGATATAACGTATAACGTTATGAAGTATTACGATATAACGTAGAACGTTAAGTAGCATTACGATATAACGTATAATGTTATGAAGCATTACGATATAACGTATAACGTTATGTACCATAACGATATAACGTATAACGTTATGTAGCATTACGACATAGCGTATAACGTTATATGGTAACACGATATAACGAATAACGTTATGTAGCATTACGATATAACGTATAACGTTATGAGGCATTACGATATAACGTATAACGTTATGTACCATAACGATATAACGTATAACGTTATGTAGCATTACGACATAACGTATAACGTTATATGGTAATACGTTATAACGTATAACGTTATGTAGCATTACGACATAACGTATAACGTTATATGGTAATACGTTATAACGTATAACGTTATGTAGCATTACGATATAACGTAGAACGTTAAGTAGCATTACGATATAACGTATAACGTTATGAAGCATTACGATATAACGTATAACGTTATGTACCATAACGATATTACGTATAACGTTATGTAGGATAACGACATAACGTATAACGTTATATGGTAATACGTTATAACGTATAACGTTATGTAGCATTACCATATAACGTATAACGTTCTGTAGCATTACGATATAACGTATAACGTTATGCAGCATAACGATATAACGTATAACGTTATGTAGCATTACGATATAACATAGAACGTTAAGTAGCATTACCATATAACGTATAACGTTATGTAGCATTACGATATATCTTATAACGTCATGTAGCATTACGATATAACGTATAACGTTATGTAGCATAACGATATAACGTATAACATTATGTAGCATTACGATATAACGTAGAACGTTATGCAGCATAACGATATAACGTATAACGTTATGTAGCATAACGATATAACGTATAACGTTATGTAGCATTACGATATAACGTAGAACGTTAAGTAGCATTACGATATAACGTATAACGTTATGATGCATTACGATACAACGTATAACGTCATGTACCATAACGATGTAACGTATAACGTTATGTAGCATTACGACATAACGTATAACGTTATATGGTAATACGTTATAACGTATAACGTTATGTAGCATTACCATATAACCTATAACGTTATGTAGCATTACGATATAACGTATAACGTTATGTAGCTTTACGATATAACGTATAACGTTATATGGTAATACGTTATAACGTATAACGTTATGTAGCATTACCATATAACGTATAACGTTCTGTAGCATTACGATATAACGTATAACGTTATGCAGCATAACGATATAACGTATAACGTTATGTAGCATAACGATATAACGTATAACGTTATGTAGCATTACGATATAACGTAGAACGTTAAGTAGCATTACCATATAACGTATAACGTTATGTAGCATTACGATATATCGTATAACGTCATGTAGCATTACGATATAACGTATAACGTTATGTAGCATAACGATATAACGTATAACGTTATGTAGCATTACGATATAACGTAGAACGTTAAGTAGCATTACGATATAACGTATAACGTTATGATGCATTACGATACAACGTATAACGTCATGTACCATAACGATGTAACGTATAACGTTATGTAGCATTACGACATAACGTATAACGTTATATGGTAATACGTTATAACGTATAACGTTATGTAGCATTACCATATAACCTATAACGTTATGTAGCATTACGATATAACGTATAACGTTATGTAGCTTTACGATATAACGTATAACGTTATATAGTAATACGTTATAACGTATAAGGTTATGTAGCATTACCATATAACGTATAACGTTATGTAGCATAACGATATAACGTATAACGTTATATAGTATCACGTTATAACGTATAACGTTATGTAATATTACCTTATAACGTATAACGTTATGTAGCATTACGATATAACGTATAACGTTATGTAGCATTACGATATAACGTATAACGTTATGTAGCATTACGATATAACGTATAAAGTTATATGGTAATACGTTATGACGTATAACGTTATGTAGCATTACCATATAACGTATAACGTTATGTAGCATTACGATATAACGTATAACGTTATGTAGCAATACGATATAACGTATAACGTTATGTAGCATTACGATATAACGTATAACGTTATGTAGCTTTACGATATAACGTATAACGTTATGTAGAATAACGATATAACGTATAACGTTATATAGTATCACGTTATAACGTATAACGTTATGTAATATTACCTTATAACTTATAACGTTATGTAGTATTACGTCATATCTTATAACGTTATTTAGCATTACGATATAACGTATAACGTTATGTAGCATTACGATATAACGTATAAAGTTATATGGTAATACGTTATGACGTATAACGTTATGTAGCATTACCATATAAACTATAACGTTATGTAGCATTACGATATAACGTATAACGTTATGTAGCTTTACGATATAACGTATAACGTTATATAGTAATACGTTATAACGTATAACGTTATGTAGCATTACCATATAACGTATAACGTTATGTAGCATAACGATATAACGTATAACGTTATATAGTATCACGTTATAACGTATAACGTTATGTAATATTACCTTATAACGTATAACGTTATGTAGCATTACGATATAACGTATAACGTTATGTAGCATTACGATATAACGTATAACGTTATGTAGCATTACGATATAACGTATAAAGTTATATGGTAATACGTTATGACGTATAACGTTATGTAGCATTACCATATTACGTATAACGTTATGTAGCATTACGATATAACGTATAACGTTATGTAGCAATACGATATAACGTATAACGTTATGTAGCATTACGATATAACGTATAACGTTATGTAGCTTTACGATATAACGTATAACGTTATGTAGAATAACGATATAACGTATAACGTTATATAGTATCACGTTATAACGTATAACGTTATGTAATATTACCTTATAACGTATAACGTTATGTAGCATTACGATATAACGTATAACGTTATGTAGCATTACGATATAACGTATAACGTTATGTAGCATTACCATATAACGTATAACGTTATGTAGCATTACCATATAACGTATAACGTTATGTAGCATTACGATATAACGTATAACGTTATGTAGCTTTACGATATAACGTATAACGTTATGTAGAATAACGATATAACGTATAACGTTACGTAGCATTACGATATAACGTATATCGTTATATAGTAATACGTTATAACGTATAACGTTATGTAGCATTACCATATAACGTATAACGTTATGTAGCATTACGATATAACGTATAACGTTATGCAGCATAACGATATAACGTATTACGTTATATATTATTACGTTATAACGTATAACGTTATGTAGTATTACGTCATATCTTATAACGTTATTTAGCATTACTATATAACGTATAACGTTATGTAGCATTACGATATAACGTATAACGTTATGTAGCATTACGATATAACGTATAACGTTATATGGTAATACGTTATGACGTATAATGTTATGTAGCATTACGATATATCGTATAACGTTATGTACCATAACGATATAACGTATAACGTTATGTAGCATTACGACATAACGTATAACGTTATATGGTAACACGATATAACGAATAACGTTATGTAGCATTACGATATAACGTATAACGTTATGAAGCATTACGATATAACGTATAACGTTATGTACCATAACGATATAACGTATAACGTTATGTAGCATTACGACATAACGTGTAACGTTATATGGTAATACGTTATAACGTATAACGTTATGTAGCATTACGATATAACGTAGAACGTTAAGTAGCATTACGATATAACGTATAACGTTATGAAGCATTACGATATAACGTATAACGTTATGTACCATAATGATATTACGTATAACGTTATGTAAAATAACGACGTAACGTATAACGTTATATGGTAATACGTTATAACGTATAACGTTATGTAGCATTACCATATAACGTATAACGTTCTGTAGCATTACGATATAACGTATAACGTTTTGCAGCATAACGATATAACGTATTACGTTATATATTATTACGTTATAACGTATTACGTTATGTAGTATTACGTCATATCTTATAACGTTATTTAGCATTACTATATAACGTATAACGTTACGTAGCATTACGATATAACGTATAACGTTATGTAGCATAACGATATAACGTATAACGTTGTGTAGCATTACGATATAACGTAGAACGTTAAGTAGCATTACGATATAACGTATAACGTTATGTACCATAACGATATAACGTATAACGTTATGTAGCATTACGACATAACGTATAACGTTATATGGTAATACGTTATAACGTATAACGTTATGTAGCATTACCATATAACGTATAACGTTATGTAGCATTACCATATAACGTATAACGTTATGTAGCATAACGATATAACGTATAACGTTATGTAGCATAACGATATAACGTATAACGTTATGTAGCATTACGATATAACGTAGAACGTTAAGTAGCATTACGATATAACGTATAACGTTATGAAGCATTACGATATAACGTATAACGTTATGTAGCATTACCATATAACGTATAACGTTATGTAGCATTACCATATAACGTATAACGTTATGTAGCATTACGATATAACGTATAACGTTATGTAGCATAACGATATAACGTATAACGTTATGTAGCATTACGACATAACGTATAACGTTATATGGTAATACGTTATAACGTATAACGTTATGTAGCATTACCATATAA
The DNA here is from genome assembly GCA_936014575.1 of Bombus lapidarius. Lineage (NCBI taxonomy): Eukaryota > Metazoa > Arthropoda > Insecta > Hymenoptera > Apidae > Bombus > Bombus lapidarius. The sequence goes on from CAKXZU010000093.1 coordinate 62,873, forward strand.
CGTATAACGTTATGTAGCATTACGATATAACGTATAACGTTATGCAGCATAACGATATAACGTATAACGTTATGTAGCATTACGACATAACGTATAACGTTATATGGTAATACGTTATAACGTATAACGTTATGTAGCATTACCATATAACGTATAACGTTATGTAGCATTACGATATAACGTATAACGTTTTGTAGCATTACGATATGACGTATAACGTTATATAGTAATACGTCATAACGTATAACGCTATGTAGCATTACCATATAACGTATAACGTTATGTAGCATAACGATATAACGTATAACGTTGTATCGTATTACGTTATAACGTAGAACGTTAAGTAGCATTACGATATAACGTATAACGTTATGTACCATAACGATATAACGTATAACGTTATGTAGCATTACGACATAACGTATAACGTTATATGGTAATACGTTATAACGTATAACATTATGTAGCATTACCATATAACGTATAACGTTATGTAGCATTACGATATAACGTATAACGTTATGTAGCATAACGATATAACGTATAACGTTATGTAGCATAACGATATAACGTATAACGTTATGTAGCATTACGATATAACGTAGAACGTTAAGTAGCATTACGATATAACGTATAACGTTATGAAGCATTACGATATAACGTATAACGTTATGTAGCATTACCATATATCGTATAACGTTATGTAGCATTACCATATAACGTATAACGTTATGTAGCATTACGATATAACGTATAACGTTATGTAGCATAACGATATAACGTATAACGTTATGTAGCATTACGACATAACGTAAAACGTTATATGGTAATACGTTATAACGTATAACGTTATGTAGCATTACCATATAACGTATAACGTTATGTAGCATTACGATATAACGTATAACGTTATGCAGCATAACGATATAACGTATAACGTTATGTAGCATTACGACATACCGTATAACGTTATATGGTAATACGTTATAACGTATAACGTTATGTAGCATTACCATATAACGTATAACGTTATGTAGCATTACGATATAACGTATAACGTTTTGTAGCATTACGATATGACGTATAACGTTATATAGTAATACGTCATAACGTATAACGCTATGTAGCATTACCATATAACGTATAACGTTATGTAGCATAACGATATAACGTATAACGTTGCATCGTATTACGTTATAACGTATAACGTTATGTAATATTACCGTATAACGTATAACGTTATGTAGCATTACGATATAACGTATAACGTTATGTAGCATAACGATATAACGTATAACGTTATGTAGCATTACGATATAACGGATAACGTTATGTAACATTACGATATTACGTATAACGTTATATGGTATTACGTTATAACGTATAACGTTATGTAGCATTACGATATAGCGTATAACGTTGTATCGTATTACGTTATAACGTATAACGTTATGTAATATTACCTTATAACGTATAACGTTATGTAGCATTACGATATAACGTAGAACTTTAAGTAGCATTACGATATAACGTATAACGTTATGAAGCATTACGATATAACGTATAACGTTATGTAGCATTACCATATAACGTATAACGTTATGTAGCATTACGATATAACGTATAACGTTATGCAGCATAACGATATAACGTATTACGTTATATATTATTACGTTATAACGTATAACGTTATGTAGTATTACGTCATATCTTATAACGTTATTTAGCATTACTATATAACGTATAACGTTACGTAGCATTACGATATAACGTATAACGTTATGTAGCATAACGATATAACGTATAACGTTATGTAGCATTACGATATAACGTAGAACGTTAAGTAGCATTACGATATAACGTATAACGTTATGTAGCATTACCATATAACGTATAACGTTATGTAGCATTACGATATAGCGTATAACGTTATGTAGCATAACGATATATCGTATAACGTTATGTAGCATTACGACATAACGTATAACGTTATATGGTAATACGTTATAACGTATAACGTTATGTAGCATTACCATATAACGTATAACGTTATGTAGCATTACGATATAACGTATAACGTTTTGTAGCATTACGATATGACGTATAACGTTATATAGTAATACGTTATAACGTATAACGCTATGTAGCATTACCATATAACGTATAACGTTATGTAGCATAACGATATAACGTATAACGTTGTATCGTATTACGTTATAACGTATAACGTTATGTAATATTACCTTATAACGTATAACGTTATGTAGCATTACGATATAACGTATAACGTTGTGTAGCATACCGATATAACGTATAACGTTGTGTAGCGTAACGATATAACGTATAACGTTATATGGTAATACGTTATAACGTATAACGTTATGTAGCATTACGATATAACGTATAACGTTATGTAGCATATCGATATAACGTATAACGTTATGTACCATAACGATATAACGTATAACGTTATGTAGCATTACGATATAACGTATAACGTTATATGGTAATACGTTATAACGTATAACGTTATGTAGCATTACCATATAACGTATAACGTTATGTAGCATTACGATATAACGTATAACGTTATGTAGCTTTACGATATAACGTATAACGTTATGTAGCATAACGATATAACGTATAACGTTATGTAGCATTACGATATAACGTATAACGTTATATAGTAATACGTTATAACGTATAACGTTATGTAGCATTACCATATAACGTATATCGTTATGTAGCATTACCATATAACGTATTACGTTATGTAGCATTACGATATAACGTATAACGTTATGCAGCATAACGATATAACGTATAACGTTATGTAGCATTACGACATAACGTATAACGTTATATGGTAATACGTTATAACGTATAACGTTATGTAGCATTACCATATAACGTATAACGTTATGTAGCATTACCATATAACGTATTACGTTATGTAGCATTACGACATAACGTATAACGTTATGTAGCATTACGATATAACGTATAACGTTATATGGTAATACGTTATAACGTATAACGTTATGTAGCATTACGATATATCGTATAACGTCATGTAGCATTACGATATAACGTATAACGTTATGTAGCATAACGATATAACGTATAACGTTATGTAGCATTACGATATAACGTAGAACGTTAAGTAGCATTACGATATAACGTATAACGTTATGTAGCATTACGATATAACGTATAACGTTATGCAGCATAACGATATAACGTATTACGTTATATATTATTACGTTATAACGTATAACGTTATGTAGTATTACGTCATATCTTATAACGTTATGTAGCATTACCATATAACGTATAACGTTATGTAGCATTACGACATAACGTATAACGTTATGTAGCATTACGATATAACGTATAACGTTATATGGTAATACGTTATAACGTATAACGTTATGTAGCATTACGATATATCGTATAACGTCATGTAGCATTACGATATAACGTATAACGTTATGTAGCATAACGATATAACGTATAACGTTATGTAGCATTACGATATAACGTAGAACGTTAAGCAGCATTACGATATAACGTATAACGTTATGTAGCATTACGATATAACGTATAACGTTATATGGTAATACGTTATAATGTATAACGTTATGTAGCATTACGATATATCGTATAACGTCATGTAGCATTACGATATAACGTATAACGTTATGTAGCATAACGATATAACGTATAACGTTATGTAGCATTACGATATAACGTAGAACGTTAAGTAGCATTACGATATAACGTATAACGTTATGATGCATTACGATATAACGTATAACGTCATGTACCATAACGATATAACGTATAACGTTATGTAGCATTACGACATAACGTATAACGTTATATGGTAATACGTTATAACGTATAACGTTATGTAGCATTACGATATAACGTATAACGTTATATGGTAATACGTTATAACGTATAACGTTATGTAGCATTACGATATATCGTATAACGTCATGTAGCATTACGATATAACGTATAACGTTATGTAGCATAACGATATAACGTATAACGTTATGTAGCATAACGATATAACGTATTACGTTATATATTATTACGTTATAACGTATAACGTTATGTAGTATTACGTCATATCTTATAACGTTATGTAGCATTACCATATAACGTATAACGTTATGTAGCATTACGACATAACGTATAACGTTATGTAGCATTACGATATAACGTATAACGTTATATGGTAATACGTTATAACGTATAACGTTATGTAGCATTACGATATAACGTATAACGTTATATGGTAATACGTTATAATGTATAACGTTATGTAGCATTACGATATATCGTATAACGTCATGTAGCATTACGATATAACGTATAACGTTATGTAGCATAACGATATAACGTATAACGTTATGTAGCATTACGATATAACGTAGAACGTTAAGTAGCATTACGATATAACGTATAACGTTATGATGCATTACGATATAACGTATAACGTCATGTACCATAACGATATAACGTATAACGTTATGTAGCATTACGACATAACGTATAACGTTATATGGTAATACGTTATAACGTATAACGTCATGTAGCATTACGATATAACGTATAACGTTATGTAGCATAACGATATAACGTATAACGTTATGTAGCATTACGATATAACGTAGAACGTTAAGCAGCATTACGATATAACGTATAACGTTATGTAGCATTACGATATAACGTATAACGTTATATGGTAATACGTTATAATGTATAACGTTATGTAGCATTACGATATATCGTATAACGTCATGTAGCATTACGATATAACGTATAACGTTATGTAGCATAACGATATAACGTATAACGTTATGTAGCATTACGATATAACGTAGAACGTTAAGTAGCATTACGATATAACGTATAACGTTATGATGCATTACGATATAACGTATAACGTCATGTACCATAACGATATAACGTATAACGTTATGTAGCATTACGACATAACGTATAACGTTATATGGTAATACGTTATAACGTATAACGTTATGTAGCATTACCATATAACCTATAACGTTATGTAGCATTACGATATAACTTATAACGTTATGTAGCTTTACGATATAACGTATAACGTTATATAGTAATACGTTATAACGTATAACGTTATGTAGCATTACCATATAACGTATAACGTTATGTAGCATAACGATATAACGTATAACGTTATTTAGCATTACGATATAACGTTTAACGTTATGTAGCATTACGATATAACGTATAACGTTATATGGTAATACGTTATGACGTATAACGTTATGTAGCATTACCATATAACGTATAACGTTATGTAGCATTACGATATAACGTATAACGTTATGTAGCAATACGATATAAGGTATAACGTTATGTAGCATTACGATATAACGTATAACGTTATGTAGCATTACGACATAACGTATAACGTTATATGGTAATACGTTATAACGTATAACGTTATGTAGCATTACCATATAACGTATAACGTTATGTAGCATTACCATATAACGTATTACGTTATGTAGCATTACGACATAACGTATAACGTTATGTAGCATTACGATATAACGTATAACGTTATTTGGTAATACGTTATAACGTATAACGTTATGTAGCATTACGATATATCGTATAACGTCATGTAGCATTACGATATAACGTATAACGTTATGTAGCATAACGATATAACGTATAACGTTATGTAGCATTACGATATAAGGTATAACGTTATGTAGCATAACGATATAACGTATAACGTTATGTAGCATAACGATATAACGCATAACGTTATGTAGCATAGCGGTATAACGTATAACGTTATGTATCATTACGATATAACGTATAACGTTATGTAGCATTCCGATATAACGTATAACGTTATGTAGCATTACGATATAACGTAGAACGTTATGTAGCATTACGATATAACGTATAACGTTATATGGTAATACGTTATAACGTATAACGTTATGTAGCATTACGATATAACGTATAACGTTATGTAGCATAACGATATAACGTATAACGTTATGTAGCATAACGATATAACGTATAACGTTATATAGTATTACGTTATAACGTATAACGTTATGTAGTATTACGTTATAACGTATAATGTTATGCAGCATTACGATATAACTTATAACGTTATATGTTAATGCCTTATAACGGATAACGTTATGTAGCAAAACGATATAACGTAGAACGTTATGTATCATTACGATATAACGTATAACGTTATATGGTAATACGTTATAACGTATAACGTTATGTAGCATTACGATATAACGTATAACGTTATGTAGCATTACGATGTAACGTATAACGTTATATAGTATTACGTTATAACGTATAACGTTATGTAGTATTACGCTATCACGTATAACGTTATGTAGTATTACGATATAACGTATAACGTTATGTAGCATAACGATATAACGTATAACGTTATGTAGTTCTACGTTATCACGTATAACGTTATGTAGTATTACGATATAACGTATAACGTTATGTAGCATAACGATATAACGTATAACGTTATGTATCATTACGATATAACGTATAACGTTATGTAACATTACGATAGAACGTATAACGTTATATGGTAATACGTTATAACGTATAACGTTATGTAGCATTACGATATAACGTATAACGTTATGTAGCATATCGATATAACTTATAACGTTATGTAGCATTACGGTATAACGTATAACGTTATATAGTATTACGTTATAACGTATAACGTTATGTAGTATTACGCTATCACGTATAACGTTATGTAGTATTACGATATAACGTATAACGTTATGTAGCATAACGATATAACGTATAACGTTATGTAGCATTACGATATAACGTATAACGTTATGCAACATTACGATATAACGTATAACGTTATGTAACATTACGATATAACGTATAACGTTATATGGTAATACGTTATAACGTATAACGTTATGTAACATTACGATATAACGTATAACGTTATGTAGCATAACGATAAAACGTATAACGTTATATAGTATTACGTTATAACGTATAACGTTATGTAGTACTACGTTATTACGTATAACGTTATGTAGTATTACGATATAAGGTATAACGTTATGTAGCATAACGTTATAACGTATAACGTTATGTATCATTACGATATAACGTATAACGTTATGTAACATTACGATATAACGTATAACGTTATATGGTAATACGTTATAACGTATAACGTTATGTAGCATTACGATATATCGTATAACGTCATGTAGCATTACGATATATCGTATAACGTTATGTAGCATAACGATATAACGTATAACGTTATGTAGCATTACGATATAACGTATAACGTTATGTAGCATTACGTTATAACGTATAACGTTATGTAGGATTACGATATAACGTATAACGTTATGTAGCATTACGTTATAACGTATAACGTTATGTAGGATTACTACTTAACGTATAGCGTTATGTAGCATTGCGATATAACGTATAACGTTATGTAGCATTACGGTATAACGTATAGCGTTATGTATCATAACGATATAACGTATAACGTTATGTAGCGTTACGATATAACGTATAACGTTATGTAGCATAACGATATAACGTATAACGTTATGTAGCATAACGATATAACGTATAACGTTATGTAGCATAGCGGTATAACGTATAACGTTATGTAGCATTACGATATAAGGTATAACGTTATGTAGCATTACGATATGACGTATAACGTTATGTAGCATGACGATATAACGTATAACGTTATGTAGCATTACGATATAACGTATATCGTTATGTAGCATTACGATATAACGTATAACGTTATATAGTATTACGTTATAACGTATAACGTTATGTAGTATTACGCTATCACGTATAACGTTATGTACTATTACGATATAACGTATAACGATATGTAGCATAACGATATAACGTATAACGTTATGTATCATTGCGATATAACGTATAACGTTATGTAACATTACGATATAACGTATAACGTTATATGGTAATACGTTATAACGTATAACGTTATGTAGCATTACGATATATCGTATAACGTCATGTAGCATTACGATATAACGTATAACGTTATGTAGCATAACGATATAACGTATAACGTTATGTAGCATTACGATATAAGGTATAACGTTATGTAGCATAACGATATAACGTATAACGTTATGTATCATTACGATATAACGTATAACGTTATATGGTAATAAGTTATAACGTATAACGTTATGTAGCATTACGATATAACGTATCACGTCATGTACCGTTACGATATAACGTATAACGTTATATGGTAATAAGTTATAACGTATAGCGTTATGTAGCATTACGATATAACGTATAACGTCATGTAGCGTTACGATATAACGTATAACGTTATGTAGCATAACGATATAACGTATAACGTTATGTATCATTACGATATAACGTATTACGTTATGTAGCATTACGTTATAACGTATAACGTTATGTAGCATTACGATATAACGTATAACGTTATGTAGCATTACGATATAACGTATAACGTTATGTAGCATTACGATATAACGTATAACGTTATGTAGCCTAACGATATAACGTATAACGTTATGTATCATTACGATATAACGTATTACGTTATGTAGCATTACGTTATAACGTATAACGTTATGTAGCATTACGATATAACGTATAACGTTATGTAGCATGACGATATAACGTATAACGTTATGTAGCATAACGATATAACGTATAACGTTATGTAGCATTACGTTATAACGTATAACGTTATGAAGCAATACGATATAACGTATAACGTTATGTAGCATAACGATATAACGTATAACGTTATGTAGCATTACAATATAAGGTATAACGTTATGTAGCATAGCGATATAACGTATAACGTTATGTATCATTACGATATAACGTATAACGTTATGTAACATTACGATATAACGTATAACGTTATATGGTAATAAGTTATAACGTATAACGTTATGTAGCATTACGATATAACGTATCACGTCATGTAGCGTTACGATATAACGTATAACGTTATGTAGCATTACAATATAAGGTATAACGTTATGTAGCATAACGATATAACGTATAACGTTATGTATCATTACGATATAACGTATAACGTTATGTAACATTACGATATAACGTATAACGTTATATGGTAATACGTTATAACGTATAACGTTATGTAGCATTACGATATAACGTATCACGTCATGTAGCGTTACGATATAACGTATAAGGTTATATGGTAATAAGTTATAACGTATAGCGTTATGTAGTATTACGATATAACGTATAACGTCATGTAGCGTTACGATATAACGTATAACGTTATGTAGCATAACGATATAACGTATAACGTTATGTAGCATAACGATATAACGTATAACGTTATGTATCATTACGATATAACGTATAACGTTATATGGTAATAAGTTATAACGTATAACGTTATGTAGCATTACGATATAACGTATCACGTCATGTAGCGTTACGATATAACGTATAACGTTATGTAGCATAAGGACATAACGTATAACGTTATGTAGCATAACGGTATAACGTATAACGTTATGTATCATTACGATATAACGTATAACGTTATGTAGCATTACGTTATAACGTATAACGTTATGAAGCAATACGATATAACGTATAACGTTATGTAGCATTACGATATAACGTATAACGTTATGTAGTATTACGCTATCACGTATAACGTTATGTACTATTACGATATAACGTATAACGATATGTAGCATAACGATATAACGTATAACGTTATGTATCATTGCGATATAACGTATAACGTTATGTAACATTACGATATAACGTATAACGTTATATGGTAATACGTTATAACGTATAACGTTATGTAGCATTACGATATATCGTATAACGTCATGTAGCATTACGATATAACGTATAACGTTATGTAGCATAACGATATAACGTATAACGTTATGTAGCATTACGATATAAGGTATAACGTTATGTAGCATAACGATATAACGTATAACGTTATGTATCATTACGATATAACGTATAACGTTATGTAACATTACGATATAACGTATAACGTTATATGGTAATAAGTTATAACGTATAACGTTATGTAGCATTACGATATAACGTATCACGTCATGTAGCGTTACGATATAACGTATAACGTTATGTAGCATTACAATATAAGGTATAACGTTATGTAGCATAACGATATAACGTATAACGTTATGTATCATTACGATATAACGTATAACGTTATGTAACATTACGATATAACGTATAACGTTATATGGTAATACGTTATAACGTATAACGTTATGTAGCATTACGATATAACGTATCACGTCATGTAGCGTTACGATATAACGTATAAGGTTATATGGTAATAAGTTATAACGTATAGCGTTATGTAGTATTACGATATAACGTATAACGTCATGTAGCGTTACGATATAACGTATAACGTTATGTAGCATAACGATATAACGTATAACGTTATGTAGCATAACGATATAACGTATAACGTTATGTATCATTACGATATAACGTATAACGTTATATGGTAATAAGTTATAACGTATAACGTTATGTAGCATTACGATATAACGTATCACGTCATGTAGCGTTACGATATAACGTATAACGTTATGTAGCATAAGGACATAACGTATAACGTTATGTAGCATAACGGTATAACGTATAACGTTATGTATCATTACGATATAACGTATAACGTTATGTAGCATTACGTTATAACGTATAACGTTATGAAGCAATACGATATAACGTATAACGTTATGTAGCATTACGATATAACGTATAACGTTATGTAGTATTACGCTATCACGTATAACGTTATGTACTATTACGATATAACGTATAACGATATGTAGCATAACGATATAACGTATAACGTTATGTATCATTGCGATATAACGTATAACGTTATGTAACATTACGATATAACGTATAACGTTATATGGTAATACGTTATAACGTATAACGTTATGTAGCATTACGATATATCGTATAACGTCATGTAGCATTACGATATAACGTATAACGTTATGTAGCATAACGATATAACGTATAACGTTATGTAGCATTACGATATAAGGTATAACGTTATGTAGCATAACGATATAACGTATAACGTTATGTATCATTACGATATAACGTATAACGTTATGTAACATTACGATATAACGTATAACGTTATATGGTAATACGTTATAACGTATAACGTTATGTAGCATTACGATATATCGTATAAAGTCATGTAGCATTACGATATAACGTATAACGTTATGTAGCATAACGATATAACGTATAACGTTATGTAGCATTACGATATAACGTATAACGTTATGTAGCATTACGTTATAACGTTTAACGTTCTGTAGTATTACTATATAATGTATAACGTTATGTAGAATTACGATATAACGTATAACGTTATGTAGCATAACGATATAACGTATAACGTTATGTAGCATAACGATATAACGTATAACGTTATGTAGAATTACGATATAACGTATAACGTTATGTAGCATTACGTTATAACGTTTAACGTTCTGTAGTATTACTATATAACGTATATCGCTATGTAGCATTACGATATAACGTATAACGTTATGTAGCATTACGATATAACGTATAACGTTATGTAGTATTACGTCATAACTTATAACGTTATGTAGCATAACGATATAACGTTATGTAGTATTACGTCATAACTTATAACGTTATGTAGCATAACGATATAACGTATAACGTTATGTAGCATTACGATATAACGTATAACGTTATGTAGCATAACGATATAACGTATAACGTTATATGGTAATACGTTATAACGTATAACGTTATGTAGCATTACGATATAACGTATAACGTTATGTAGCATAACGATATAACGTATAACGTTATATAGTATTACGTTATAACGTAGAACGTTATGTAGCATTACGATATAACGTATAACGTTATATGGTAATACGTTATAACGTATAACGTTATGTAGCATTACGATATAACGAATAACGTTATGTAGCATAACGATATAACGTATAACGTTATGTAGCATAACGATATAACGTATAACGTTATATAGTATTACGTTATAACGTATAACGTTATGTAGTATTACGTTATAACGTATAATGTTATGCAGCATTACGATATAACTTATAACGTTATATGTTAATGCCTTATAACGGATAACGTTATGTAGCAAAACGATATAACGTAGAACGTTATGTATCATTACGATATAACGTATAACGTTATATGGTAATACGTTATAACGTATAACGTTATGTAGCATTACGATATAACGTATAACGTTATGTAGCATTACGATGTAACGTATAACGTTATATAGTATTACGTTATAACGTATAACGTTATGTAGTATTACGCTATCACGTATAACGTTATGTAGTATTACGATATAACGTATAACGTTATGTAGCATAACGATATAACGTATAACGTTATGTAGTTCTACGTTATCACGTATAACGTTATGTAGTATTACGATATAACATATAACGTTATGTAGCATAACGATATAACGTATAACGTTATGTATCATTACGATATAACGTATAACGTTATGTAACATTACGATAGAACGTATAACGTTATATGGTAATACGTTATAACGTATAACGTTATGTAGCATTACGATATAACGTATAACGTTATGTAGCATATCGATATAACTTATAACGTTATGTAGCATTACGGTATAACGTATAACGTTATATAGTATTACGTTATAACGTATAACGTTATGTAGTATTACGCTATCACGTATAACGTTATGTAGTATTACGATATAACGTATAACGTTATGTAGCATAACGATATAACGTATAACGTTATGTAGCATTACGATATAACGTATAACGTTATGTAGTACTACGTTATTACGTATAACGTTATGTAGTATTACGATATAAGGTATAACGTTATGTAGCATAACGTTATAACGTATAACGTTATGTATCATTACGATATAACGTATAACGTTATGTAACATTACGATATAACGTATAACGTTATATGGTAATACGTTATAACGTATAACGTTATGTAGCATTACGATATATCGTATAACGTCATGTAGCATTACGATATATCGTATAACGTTATGTAGCATAACGATATAACGTATAACGTTATGTAGCATTACGATATAACGTATAACGTTATGTAGCATTACGTTATAACGTATAACGTTATGTAGGATTACGATATAACGTATAACGTTATGTAGCATTACGTTATAACGTATAACGTTATGTAGGATTACTACTTAACGTATAGCGTTATGTAGCATTGCGATATAACGTATAACGTTATGTAGCATTACGGTATAACGTATAACGTTATGTATCATAACGATATAACGTATAACGTTATGTAGCGTTACGATATAACGTATAACGTTATGTAGCATAACGATATAACGTATAACGTTATGTAGCATAACGATATAACGTATAACGTTATGTATCATTACGATATAACGTATAACGTTATATGGTAATAAGTTATAACGTATAACGTTATGTAGCATTACGATATAACGTATCACGTCATGTAGCGTTACGATATAACGTATAACGTTATGTAGCATAACGATATAACGTATAACGTTATGTAGCATAGCGGTATAACGTATAACGTTATGCATCATTACGATATAACGTATAACGTTATGTAGCATTACGTTATAACGTATAACGTTATGAAGCAATACGATATAACGTATAACGTTATGTAGCATTACGATATAACGTATAACGTTATGTAGCATTACGATATAACGTATAACGTTATGTAGCATTACGATATAACGTATAACGTTATGTAGCATAACGATATAACGTATAACGTTATGTATCATTACGATATAACGTATAACGTTATGTAGCATTACGTTATAACGTATAACGTTATGTAGCATTACGATATAACGTATAACGTTATGTAGCATGACGATATAACGTATAACGTTATGTAGCATTACGATATAACGTATAACGTTATGTAGCATTACGATATAACGTATAACGTTATATAGTATTACGTTATAACGTATAACGTTATGTAGTATTACGCTATCACGTATAACGTTATGTACTATTACGATATAACGTATAACGATATGTAGCATAACGATATAACGTATAACGTTATGTATCATTGCGATATAACGTATAACGTTATGTAACATTACGATATAACGTATAACGTTATATGGTAATACGTTATAACGTATAACGTTATGTAGCATTACGATATATCGTATAACGTCATGTAGCATTACGATATAACGTATAACGTTATGTAGCATAACGATATAACGTATAACGTTATGTAGCATTACGATATAAGGTATAACGTTATGTAGCATAACGATATAACGTATAACGTTATGTATCATTACGATATAACGTATAACGTTATATGGTAATAAGTTATAACGTATAACGTTATGTAGCATTACGATATAACGTATCACGTCATGTAGCGTTACGATATAACGTATAACGTTATGTAGCATAACGATATAACGTATAACGTTATGTAGCATAGCGGTATAACGTATAACGTTATGTATCATTACGATATAACGTATAACGTTATGTAGCATTACGTTATAACGTATAACGTTATGAAGCAATACAATATAACGTATAACGTTATGTAGCATAACGATATAACGTATAACGTTATGTAGCATTACAATATAAGGTATAACGTTATGTAGCATAACGATATAACGTATAACGTTATGTAGCATTACGATATAACGTATAACGTTATGTAACATTACGATATAACGTATAACGTTATATGGTAATAAGTTATAACGTATAACGTTATGTAGCATTACGATATAACGTATCACGTCATGTAGCGTTACGATATAACGTATAACGTTATGTAGCATTACAATATAAGGTATAACGTTATGTAGCATAACGATATAACGTATAACGTTATGTATCATTACGATATAACGTATAACGTTTTGTAACATTACGATATAACGTATAACGTTATATGGTAATACGTTATAACGTATAACGTTATGTAGCATTACGATATATCGTATAACGTCATGTAGCATTACGATATAACGTATAACGTTATGTAGCATAACGATATAACGTATAACGTTATGTAGCATTACAATATAAGGTATAACGTTATGTAGCATAACGATATAACGTATAACGTTATGTAGCATTACGATATAACGTATAACGTTATGTAGCATTACGTTATAACGTATAACGTTATGTAGGATTACGATATAACGTATAACGTTATGTAGCATTACGTTATAACGTATAACGTTATGTAGGATTACTACTTAACGTATAGCGTTATGTAGCATTGCGATATAACGTATAACATTATGTAGCATTACGGTATAACGTATAACGTTATGTAGCATAACGATATAACGTATAACGTTATGTAGCGTTACGATATAACGTATAACGTTATGTAGCATAACGATATAACGTATAACGTTATGTAGCATAACGATATAACGTATAACGTTATGTATCATTACGATATAACGTATAACGTTATATGGTAATAAGTTATAACGTATAACGTTATGTAGCATTACGATATAACGTATCACGTCATGTAGCTTTACGATATAACGTATAACGTTATGTAGCATAACGATATAACGTATAACGTTATGTAGCATAGCGGTATAACGTATAACGTTATGCATCATTACGATATAACGTATAACGTTATGTAGCACTACGTTATAACGTATAACGTTATGAAGCAATACGATATAACGTATAACGTTATGTAGCATTACGATATAACGTATAACGTTATGTAGCATTACGATATAACGTATAACGTTATGTAGCATTACGATATAAGGTATAACGTTATGTAGCATAACGATATAACGTATAACGTTATGTATCATTACGATATAACGTATAACGTTATGTAGCATTACGTTATAACGTATAACGTTATGTAGCATTACGATATAACGTATAACGTTATGTAGCATGACGATATAACGTATAACGTTATGTAGCATTACGATATAACGTATAACGTTATGTAGCATTACGATATAACGTATAACGTTATGTAACATTACGATATAACGTATAACGTTATATGGTAATACGTTATAACGTATAACGTTATGTAGCATTACGATATATCGTATAACGTCATGTAGCATTACGGTATAACGTATAACGTTATGTAGCATAACGATATAACGTATAACGTTATGTAGCATTACGATATAAGGTATAACGTTATGTAGCATAACGATATAACGTATAACGTTATGTAGCATAACGATATAACGCATAACGTTATGTAGCATAGCGGTATAACGTATAACGTTATGTATCATTACGATATAACGTATAACGTTATGTAGCATTACGTTATAACGTATAACGTTATGAAGCAATACGATATAACGTATAACGTTATGTAACATTACGATATAACGTATAACGTTATATGGTAATACGTTATAACGTATAACGTTATGTAACATTACGATATAACGTATAACGTTATGTAGCATAACGATAAAACGTATAACGTTATATAGTATTACGTTATAACGTATAACGTTATGTAGTACTACGTTATTACGTATAACGTTATGTAGTATTACGATATAAGGTATAACGTTATGTAGCATAACGATATAACGTATAACGTTATGTATCATTACGATATAACGTATAACGTTATGTAACATTACGATATAACGTATAACGTTATATGGTAATACGTTATGACGTATAACGTTATGTAGCATTACGATATATCGTATAACGTCATGTAGCATTACGATATAACGTATAACGTTATGTAGCATAACGGTATAACGTATAACGTTATGTAGCATTACGATATAACGTATAACGTTATGTAGCATTACGTTATAACGTATAACGTTATGTAGGATTACGATATAACGTATAACGTTATGTAGCATTACGTTATAACGTATAACGTTATGTAGGATTACTACTTAACGTATAGCGTTATGTAGCATTGCGATATAACGTATAACGTTATGTAGCATTACGGTATAACGTATAACGTTATGTAGCATAACGATATGACGTATAACGTTATGTAGCGTCACGATATAACGTATAACGTTATGTAGCATAACGATATAACGTATAACGTTATGTAGCATAACGATATAACGTATAACGTTATGTATCATTACGATATAACGTATAACGTTATATGGTAATAAGTTATAACGTATAACGTTATGTAGCATTACGATATAACGTATCACGTCATGTAGCTTTACGATATAACGTATAACGTTATGTAGCATAACGATATAACGTATAACGTTATGTAGCATAGCGGTATAACGTATAACGTTATGCATCATTACGATATAACGTATAACGTTATGTAGCATTACGTTATAACGTATAACGTTATGAAGCAATACGATATAACGTATAACGTTATGTAGCATTACGATATAATGTATAACGTTATGTAGCATTACGATATAACGTATAACGTTATGTAGCATTACGATATAACGTATAACGTTATGTAGCATAACGATATAACGTATAACGTTATGTATCATTACGATATAACGTATAACGTTATGTAGCATAACGATATAACGTATAACGTTATGTAGCATAGCGGTATAACGTATAACGTTATGCATCATTACGATATAACGTATAACGTTATGTAGCATTACGTTATAACGTATAACGTTATGAAGCAATACGATATAACGTATAACGTTATGTAGCATTACGATATAATGTATAACGTTATGTAGCATTACGATATAACGTATAACGTTATGTAGCATTACGATATAACGCATAACGTTATGTAGCATAACGATATAACGTATAACGTTATGTATCATTACGATATAACGTATAACGTTATGTAGCATTACGATATAACGTATAACGTTATGTAGCATGACGATATAACGTATAACGTTATGTAGCATTACGATATAACGTATAACGTTATGTAGCATTACGATATAACGTATAACGTTATATAGTATTACGTTATAACGTATAACGTTATGTAGTATTACGCTATCACGTATAACGTTATGTACTATTACGATATAACGTATAACGTTATGTAACATTACGATATAACGTATAACGTTATGTAACATTACGATATAACGTATAACGTTATATGGTAATACGTTATAACGTATAACGTTATGTAGCATTACGATATATCGTATAACGTCATGTAGCATTACGATATAACGTATAACGTTATGTAGCATAACGATATAACGTATAACGTTATGTAGCATTATGATATAAGGTATAACGTTATGTAGCATAACGATATAACGTATAACGTTATGTAGCATAGCGGTATAACGTATAACGTTATGTATCATTACGATATAACGTATAACGTTATGTAGCATTACGTTATAACGTATAACGTTATGAAGCAATATGATATAACGTATAACGTTATGTAGCATTACGATATAACGTATAACGTTATGTATCATTACGATATAACGTATAACGTTATGTATCATTACGATATAACGTATAACGTTATGTAGCATTACGTTATAACGTATAACGTTATGTAGCATTACGTTATATCGTATAACGTTATATGCTAATACGTTATAACGAAGAACGTTATGTAGCATAACGATATAAAGTATAACGTTATGTATCATTACGATATAACGTATAACGTTATGTAACATTACGATATAACGTATAACGTTATATGGTAATACGTTATAACGTATAACGTTATGTAGGATTACGATATAACGTATAACGTTATGTAGCATTACGTTATTACGTATAACGTTATGTAGGATTACTACTTAACGTATAGCGTTATGTAGCATTGCGATATAACGTATAACGTTATGTAGCATTACGATATAACGTATAACGTTATATGGTAATAAGTTATAACGTATAACGTTATGTAGCATTACGATATAACGTATAACATTATGTAGGATTACTACTTAACGTATAGCGTTATGTAGCATTGCGATATAACGTATAACGTTATGTAGCATTACGATATAACGTATAACGTTATATGGTAATACGTTATAACGTATAACGTTATGTAGCATTACGATATATCGTATAACGTCATGTAGCATTACGATATAACGTATAACGTTATGTAGCATAACGATATAACGTATAACGTTATGTAGCATTACGATATAACGTATAACGTTATGTAGCATAACGATATAACGTATAACGTTATGTATCATTAAGATATAACGTATAACGTTATGTAGCATTACGTTATATCGTATAACGTTATATGCTAATACGTTATAACGTAGAACGTTATGTAGCATTACGATATAACGTATAACGTTATATGGTAATACGTTATAACGTATAACGTTATGTAGCATTACGATATAACGTATAACGTTATGTAGCATAACGATATAACGTATAACGTTATATAGTATTACGTTATAAAGTATAACGTTATGTAGTAATACGTGATAACGTATAACGAAATGTAGCATTACGATATATCGTATAATGTTATGCAGCATTACGATATAACGTATAACGATATGTAGCATAACGATATAACATATAACGTTATGTAGTTCTACGTTATCACGAATAACGTTATGTAGTATTACGATATAACGTATAACGTTATGTAGCATAACGATATAACGTATAACGTTATGTATCATTACGATATAACGTATAACGTTATGTAACATTACGATAGAACGTATAACGTTATATGGTAATACGTTATAACGTATAACGTTATGTAGCATTACGATATAACGTATAACGTTATGTAGCATATCGATATAACTTATAACGTTATGTAGCATTACGGTATAACGTATAACGTTATATAGTATTACGTTATAACGTATAACGTTATGTAGTATTACGCTATCACGTATAACGTTATGTAGTATTACGCTATCACGTATAACGTTATGTAGTATTACGATATAACGTATAACGTTATGTAGCATAACGATATAACGTATAACGTTATGTAGCATAACGATATAACGTATAACGTTATGTAGCATTACGATATAACGTATAACGTTATGCAACATTACGATATAACGTATAGCGTTATGTAACATTACGATATAACGTATAACGTTATATGGTAATACGTTATAACGTATAACGTTATGTAACATTACGATATAACGTATAACGTCATGTAGCATTACGATCTAACGTATAACGTTATGTAGCATAACGATATAACGTATAACGTTATGTAGCATTACGTTATAACGTATAACGTTATGTAGCAATACGATATAACATATAACGTTATGTAGCATTACGATATAACGTATAACGTTATGTAGCATTACGATATAACGTATAACGTTATGTAGCATTACGGTATAACGTATAACGTTATGTAGCATAACGATATAACGTATAACGTTATGTAGCGTTACGATATAACGTATAACGTTATGTAGCATTACGGTATAACGTATAACGTTATGTAGCATAACGATATAACGTATAACGTTATGTAGCATAACGATATAACGTATAACGTTATGTATCATTACGATATAACGTATAACGTTATGTAGCATTACGTTATAACGTATAACGTTATGTAGCATTACGTTATATCGTATAACGTTATATGCTAATACGTTATAACGTAGAACGTTATGTAGCATTACGATATAACGTATAACGTTATATGGTAATACGTTATAACGTATAACGTTATATAGTATTACGTTATAACGTATAACGTTATGTAGTATTACGTTATAACGTATAACGAAATGTAGCATTACGATATAACGTATAATGTTATGTAGCATTACGATATAACTTATAACATTATATGTTAATGCCTTATAACGGATAACGTTATGTAGCAAAACGATATAACGTATAACGTTATGTAACATTAAGATATAACGTATAACGTTATATGGTAATACGTTATAACGTATAACGTTATGTAGCATTACGATATATGGTATAACGTCATGTAGCATTACGATATAACGTACAACGTTATGTAGCATAACGATATAACGTATAACGTTATGTAGCATTACGATATAACGTATAATGTTATGCAGCATTACGATATAACGTATAACGTTATGTAGCATAACGATATAACGTATAACGTTATGTAGTTCTACGTTATCACGTATAACGTTATGTAGCTTTACGATATAACGTATAACGTTATGTAGCATAACGATATAACGTATAACGTTATGTATCATTAAGATATAACGTATAACGTTATGTAGCATTACGTTATATCGTATAACGTTATATGCTAATACGTTATAACGTAGAACGTTATGTAGCATTACGATATAACGTATAACGTTATATGGTAATACGTTATAACGTATAACGTTATGTAGCATTACGATATAACGTATAACGTTATGTAGCATAACGATATAACGTATAACGTTATATAGTATTACGTTATAAAGTATAACGTTATGTAGTAATACGTGATAACGTATAACGAAGTGTAGCATTACGATATAACGTATAATGTTATGCAGCATTACGATATAACGTATAACGTTATGTAGCATAACGATATAACGTATAACGTTATGTAGTTCTACGTTATCACGTATAACGTTATGTAGTATTACGATATAACGTATAACGTTATGTAGCATAACGATATAACGTATAACGTTATGTATCATTACGATATAACGTATAACGTTATGTAACATTACGATAGAACGTATAACGTTATATGGTAATACGTTATAACGTATAACGTTATGTAGCATTACGATATAACGTATAACGTTATGTAGCATATCGATATAACTTATAACGTTATGTAGCATTACGGTATAACGTATAACGTTATATAGTATTACGTTATAACGTATAACGTTATGTAGTATTACGCTATCACGTATAACGTTATGTAGTATTACGCTATCACGTATAACGTTATGTAGTATTACGATATAACGTATAACGTTATGTAGTATTACGTTATAACGTATAACGTTATGTAGTACTACGTTATTACGTATAACGTTATGTAGTATTACGATATAAGGTATAACGTTATGTAGCATAACGATATAACGTATAACGTTATTTATCATTACGATATAACGTATAACGTTATGTAACATTCCGATATAACGTATAACGTTATATGGTAATACGTTATAACGTATAACGTTATGTAGCATTACGATATAACGTATAACGTTATGTAGCATTACGGTATAACGTATAACGTTATGTAGCATAACGATATAACGTATAACGTTATGTAGCGTTACGATATAACGTATAACGTTATGTAGCATAACGATATAACGTATAACGTTATGTAGCATAACGATATAACGTATAACGTTATGTAGCATTACGATATAACGTATCACGTCATGTATCGTTACGATATAACGTATAACGTTATGTAGCATAACGATATAACGTATAACGTTATGTAGCATAGCGGTATAACGTATAACGTTATGCATCATTACGATATAACGTATAACGTTATGTAGCATTACGTTATAACGTATAACGTTATGAAGCAATACGATATAACATATAACGTTATGTAGCATTACGATATAACGTATAACGTTATGTAGCATTACGATATAACGTATAACGTTATGTAGCATTACGATATAACGTATAACGTTATGTAGCATTACGTTATAACGTATAACGTTATGAAGCAATACGATATAACATATAACGTTATGTAGCATTACGATATAACGTATAACGTTATGTAGCATTACGATATAACGTATAACGTTATGTAGCATTACGATATAACGTATAACGTTATGTAGCATAACGATATAACGTATAACGTTATGTATCATTACGATACAACGTATAACGTTATGTAGCATTACGTTATAACGTATAACGTTATGTAGCATTACGTTATATCGTATAACGTTATATGCTAATACGTTATAACGTAGAACGTTATGTAGCATTACGATATAACGTATAACGTTATGTAGCATAACGATAAAACGTATAACGTTATATAGTATTACGTTATAACGTATAACGTTATGTAGTACTACGTTATAACGTATAACGTTATGAAGCAATACGATATAACATATAACGTTATGTAGCATTACGATATAACGTATAACGTTATGTAGCATTACGATATAACGTATAACGTTATGTAGCATTACGATATAACGTATAACGTTATGTAGCATAACGATATAACGTATAACGTTATGTATCATTACGATATAACGTATAACGTTATGTAGCATTACGTTATAACGTATAACGTTATGTAGCATTACGTTATATCGTATAACGTTATATGCTAATACGTTATAACGTAGAACGTTATGTAGCATTACGATATAACGTATAACGTTATGTAGCATTACGATATAACGTATAACGTTATGTAGCATTACGATATAACGTATAACGTTATGTAGCATTACGTTATAACGTATAACGTTATGAAGCAATACGATATAACATATAACGTTATGTAGCATTACGATATAACGTATAACGTTATGTAGCATTACGATATAACGTATAACGTTATGTAGCATTACGATATAACGTATAACGTTATGTAGCATAACGATATAACGTATAACGTTATGTAGCATTACGATATAACGTATAACGTTATGCAACATTACGATATAACGTATAGCGTTATGTAACATTACGATATAACGTATAACGTTATATGGTAATACGTTATAACGTATAACGTTATGTAACATTACGATATAATGTATAACGTTATGTAGCATAACGATAAAACGTATAACGTTATATAGTATTACGTTATAACGTATAACGTTATGTAGTACTACGTTATTACGTATAACGTTATGTAGTATTACGATATAAGGTATAACGTTATGTAGCATAACGATATAACGTATAACGTTATTTATCATTACGATATAACGTATAACGTTATGTAACATTCCGATATAACGTATAACGTTATATGGTAATACGTTATAACGTATAACGTTATGTAGCATTACGATATATCGTATAACGTCATGTAGCATTACGATATAACGTATAACGTTATGTAGCATAACGATATAACGTATAACGTTATGTAGCATTACGTTATAACGTATAACGTTATGTAGCAATACGATATAACATATAACGTTATGTAGCATTACGATATAACGTATAACGTTATGTAGCATTACGATATAACGTATAACGTTATGTAGCATTACGGTATAACGTATAACGTTATGTAGCATAACGATATAACGTATAACGTTATGTAGCGTTACGATATAACGTATAACGTTATGTAGCATAACGATATAACGTATAACGTTATGTAGCATAACGATATAACGTATAACGTTATGTATCATTACGATATAACGTATAACGTTATATGGTAATAAGTTATAACGTATAACGTTATGTAGCATTACGATATAACGTATCACGTCATGTATCGTTACGATATAACGTATAACGTTATGTAGCATAACGATATAACGTATAACGTTATGTAGCATAGCGGTATAACGTATAACGTTATGCATCATTACGATATAACGTATAACGTTATGTAGCATTACGTTATAACGTATAACGTTATGAAGCAATACGATATAACATATAACGTTATGTAGCATTACGATATAACGTATAACGTTATGTAGCATTACGATATAACGTATAACGTTATGTAGCATTACGATATAACGTATAACGTTATGTAGCATTACGTTATAACGTATAACGTTATGAAGCAATACGATATAACATATAACGTTATGTAGCATTACGATATAACGTATAACGTTATGTAGCATTACGATATAACGTATAACGTTATGTAGCATTACGATATAACGTATAACGTTATGTAGCATAACGATATAACGTATAACGTTATGTATCATTACGATATAACGTATAACGTTATGTAGCATTACGTTATAACGTATAACGTTATGTAGCATTACGTTATATCGTATAACGTTATATGCTAATACGTTATAACGTAGAACGTTATGTAGCATTACGATATAACGTATAACGTTATATGGTAATACGTTATAACGTATAACGTTATATAGTATTACGTTATAACGTATAACGTTATGTAGTATTACGTTATAACGTATAACGAAATGTAGCATTACGATATAACGTATAATGTTATGTAGCATTACGCTATAACTTATAACGTTATATGTTAATGCCTTATAACGGATAACGTTATGTAGCAAAACGATATAACGTATAACGTTATGTAACATTAAGATATAACGTATAACGTTATATGGTAATACGTTATAACGTATAACGTTATGTAGCATTACGATATATGGTATAACGTCATGTAGCATTACGATATAACGTACAACGTTATGTAGCATAACGATATAGCGTATAACGTTATGTAGCATTACGATATAACGTATAACGTTATGTAGCATTACGTTATAACGTATAACGTTATGTAGGATTACGTTATAACGTATAACGTTATGTAGCATTACGTTATAACGTATAACATTATGTAGGATTACTACTTAAAGTATAGCGTTATGTAGCATTGCGATATAACGTATAACGTTATATGGTAATACGTTATAACGTATAACGTTATGTAGCATTACGATATAACGTATAACGTTATGTAGCATAAGGATATAACGTATAACGTTATATAGTATTACGTTATAACGTATAACGTTATGTAGTAATACGTGATAACGTATAACGAAATGTAGCATTACGATATAACGTATAATGTTATGCAGCATTACGATATAACGTATAACGTTATGTAGCATAACGATATAACGTATAACGTTATGTAGTTCTACGTTATCACGTATAACGTTATGTAGTATTACGATATAACGTATAACGTTATGTAGCATAACGATATAACGTATAACGTTATGTATCATTACGATATAACGTATAACGTTATGTAACATTACGATAGAACGTATAACGTTATATGGTAATACGTTATAACGTATAACGTTATGTAGCATTACGATATAACGTATAACGTTATGTAGCATATCGATATAACTTATAACGTTATGTAGCATTACGGTATAACGTATAACGTTATATAGTATTACGTTATAACGTATAACGTTATGTAGCATAACGATATAACGTATAACGTTATGTAGCATAACGATATAACGTATAACGTTATGTAGCATTACGATATAACGTATAACGTTATGCAACATTACGATATAACGTATAGCGTTATGTAACATTACGATATAACGTATAACATTATATGGTAATACGTTATAACGTATAACGTTATGTAACATTACGATATAACGTATAACGTTATGTAGCATAACGATAAAACGTATAACGTTATATAGTATTACGTTATAACGTATAACGTTATGTAGTACTACGTTATTACGTATAACGTTATGTAGTATTACGATATAAGGTATAACGTTATGTAGCATAACGATATAACGTATAACGTTATTTATCATTACGATATAACGTATAACGTTATGTAACATTACGATATAACGTATAACGTTATATGGTAATACGTTATAACGTATAACGTTATGTAGCATTACGATATATCGTATAACGTCATGTAGCATTACGATATAACGTATAACGTTATGTAGCATAACGATATAACGTATAACGTTATGTAGCATTGCGATATAACGTATAACGTTATGTAGCATTACGTTATAACGTATAACGTTATGTAGGATTACGATATAACGTATAACGTTATGTAGCATTACGTTATAACGTATAACGTTATGTAGGATTACTACTTAACGTATAGCGTTATGTAGCATTGCGATATAACGTATAACGTTATGTAGCATTACGGTATAACGTATAACGTTATGTAGCATAACGATATAACGTATAACGTTATGTAGCGTTACGATATAACGTATAAAGTTATGTAGCATAACGATATAACGTATAACGTTATGTAGCATAACGATATAACGTATAACGTTATGTATCATTACGATATAACGTATAACGTTATATGGTAATAAGTTATAACGTATAACGTTATGTAGCATTACGATATAACGTATCACGTCATGTATCGTTACGATATAACGTATAACGTTATGTAGCATAACGATATAACGTATAACGTTATGTAGCATTACGATATAACGTATAACGTTATGTAGCATTACGATATAACGTATAACGTTATGTAGCATAACGATATAACGTATAACGTTATGTATCATTACGATATAACGTATAACGTTATGTAGCATTACGTTATAACGTATAACGTTATGTAGCATTACGTTATATCGTATAACGTTATATGCTAATACGTTATAACGTAGAACGTTATGTAGCATTACGATATAACGTATAACGTTATATGGTAATACGTTATAACGTATAACGTTATATAGTATTACGTTATAACGTATAACGTTATGTAGTATTACGTTATAACGTATAACGAAATGTAGCATTACGATATAACGTATAATGTTATGTAGCATTACGATATAACTTATAACGTTATATGTTAATGCCTTATAACGGATAACGTTATGTAGCAAAACGATATAACGTATAACGTTATGTAACATTAAGATATAACGTATAACGTTATATGGTAATACGTTATAACGTATAACGTTATGTAGCATTACGATATATGGTATAACGTCATGTAGCATTACGATATAACGTACAACGTTATGTAGCATAACGATATAACGTATAACGTTATGTAGCATTACGATATAACGTATAACGTTATGTAGGATTACGATATAACGTATAACGTTATGTAGCATTACGTTATAACGTATAACATTATGTAGGATTACTACTTAAAGTATAGCGTTATGTAGCATTGCGATATAACGTATAACGTTATATGGTAATACGTTATAACGTATAACGTTATGTAGCATTACGATATAACGTATAACGTTATGTAGCATAACGATATAACGTATAACGTTATATAGTATTACGTTATAACGTATAACGTTATGTAGTAATACGTGATAACGTATAACGAAATGTAGCATTACGATATAACGTATAATGTTATGCAGCATTACGATATAACGTATAACGTTATGTAGCATAACGATATAACGTATAACGTTATGTAGTTCTACGTTATCACGTATAACGTTATGTAGCATTACGATATAACGTATAACGTTATGTAGCATAACGATATAACGTATAACGTTATGTATCATTAAGATATAACGTATAACGTTATGTAGCATTACGTTATATCGTATAACGTTATATGCTAATACGTTATAACGTAGAACGTTATGTAGCATTACGATATAACGTATAACGTTATATGGTAATACGTTATAACGTATAACGTTATGTAGCATTACGATATAACGTATAACGTTATGTAGCATAACGATATAACGTATAACGTTATATAGTATTACGTTATAAAGTATAACGTTATGTAGTAATACGTGATAACGTATAACGAAATGTAGCATTACGATATAACGTATAATGTTATGCAGCATTACGATATAACGTATAACGTTATGTAGCATAACGATATAACGTATAACGTTATGTAGTTCTACGTTATCACGTATAACGTTATGTAGTATTACGATATAACGTATAACGTTATGTAGCATAACGATATAACGTATAACGTTATGTATCATTACGATATAACGTATAACGTTATGTAACATTACGATAGAACGTATAACGTTATATAGTAATACGTTATAACGTATAACGTTATGTAGCATTACGATATAACGTATAACGTTATGTAGCATATCGATATAACTTATAACGTTATGTAGCATTACGGTATAACGTATAACGTTATATAGTATTACGTTATAACGTATAACGTTATGTAGTATTACGCTATCACGTATAACGTTATGTAGTATTACGCTATCACGTATAACGTTATGTAGTATTACGATATAACGTATAACGTTATGTAGCATAACGATATAACGTATAACGTTATGTAGCATAACGATATAACGTATAACGTTATGTAGCATTACGATATAACGTATAACGTTATGCAACATTACGATATAACGTATAGCGTTATGTAACATTACGATATAACGTATAACGTTATATGGTAATACGTTATAACGTATAACGTTATGTAACATTACGATATAACGTATAACGTTATGTAGCATAACGATAAAACGTATAACGTTATATAGTATTACGTTATAACGTATAACGTTATGTAGTACTACGTTATTACGTATAACGTTATGTAGTATTACGATATAAGGTATAACGTTATGTAGCATAACGATATAACGTATAACGTTATTTATCATTACGATATAACGTATAACGTTATGTAACATTCCGATATAACGTATAACGTTATATGGTAATACGTTATAACGTATAACGTTATGTAGCATTACGATATATCGTATAACGTCATGTAGCATTACGATATAACGTATAACGTTATGTAGCATAACGATATAACGTATAACGTTATGTAGCATTACGTTATAACGTATAACGTTATGTAGCAATACGATATAACATATAACGTTATGTAGCATTACGATATAACGTATAACGTTATGTAGCATTACGATATAACGTATAACGTTATGTAGCATTACGGTATAACGTATAACGTTATGTAGCATAACGATATAACGTATGACGTTATGTAGCGTTACGATATAACGTATAACGTTATGTAGCATAACGATATAACGTATAACGTTATGTAGCATAACGATATAACGTATAACGTTATGTATCATTACGATATAACGTATAACGTTATATGGTAATAAGTTATAACGTATAACGTTATGTAGCATTACGATATAACGTATCACGTCATGTATCGTTACGATATAACGTATAACGTTATGTAGCATAACGATATAACGTATAACGTTATGTAGCATAGCGGTATAACGTATAACGTTATGCATCATTACGATATAACGTATAACGTTATGTAGCATTACGTTATAACGTATAACGTTATGAAGCAATACGATATAACATATAACGTTATGTAGCATTACGATATAACGTATAACGTTATGTAGCATTACGATATAACGTATAACGTTATGTAGCATTACGATATAACGTATAACGTTATGTAGCATTACGTTATAACGTATAACGTTATGAAGCAATACGATATAACATATAACGTTATGTAGCATTACGATATAACGTATAACGTTATGTAGCATTACGATATAACGTATAACGTTATGTAGCATTACGATATAACGTATAACGTTATGTAGCATAACGATATAACGTATAACGTTATGTATCATTACGATATAACGTATAACGTTATGTAGCATTACGTTATAACGTATAACGTTATGTAGCATTACGTTATATCGTATAACGTTATATGCTAATACGTTATAACGTAGAACGTTATGTAGCATTACGATATAACGTATAACGTTATATGGTAATACGTTATAACGTATAACGTTATATAGTATTACGTTATAACGTATAACGTTATGTAGTATTACGTTATAACGTATAACGAAATGTAGCATTACGATATAACGTATAATGTTATGTAGCATTACGATATAACTTATAACGTTATATGTTAATGCCTTATAACGGATAACGTTATGTAGCAAAACGATATAACGTATAACGTTATGTAACATTAAGATATAACGTATAACGTTATATGGTAATACGTTATAACGTATAACGTTATGTAGCATTACGATATATGGTATAACGTCATGTAGCATTACGATATAACGTACAACGTTATGTAGCATAACGATATAACGTATAACGTTTTGTAGCATTACGATATAACGTATAACGTTATGTAGCATTACGTTATAACGTATAACGTTATGTAGGATTACGATATAACGTATAACGTTATGTAGCATTACGTTATAACGTATAACATTATGTAGGATTACTACTTAAAGTATAGCGTTATGTAGCATTGCGATATAACGTATAACGTTATATGGTAATACGTTATAACGTATAACGTTATGTAGCATTACGATATAACGTATAACGTTATGTAGCATAACGATATAACGTATAACGTTATGTATCATTACGATATAACGTATAACGTTATATGGTAATACGTTATAACGTATAACGTTATGTAGCATTACGATATAACGTATAACGTTATGTAGCATAAGGATATAACGTATAACGTTATATAGTATTACGTTATAACGTATAACGTTATGTAGTAATACGTGATAACGTATAACGAAATGTAGCATTACGATATAACGTATAATGTTATGCAGCATTACGATATAACGTATAACGTTATGTAGCATAACGATATAACGTATAACGTTATGTAGTTCTACGTTATCACGTATAACGTTATGTAGTATTACGATATAACGTATAACGTTATGTAGCATAACGATATAACGTATAACGTTATGTATCATTACGATATAACGTATAACGTTATGTAACATTACGATAGAACGTATAACGTTATATGGTAATACGTTATAACGTATAACGTTATGTAGCATTACGATATAACGTATAACGTTATGTAGCATATCGATATAACTTATAACGTTATGTAGCATTACGGTATAACGTATAACGTTATATAGTATTACGTTATAACGTATAACGTTATGTAGCATAACGATATAACGTATAACGTTATGTAGCATAACGATATAACGTATAACGTTATGTAGCATAACGATATAACGTATAACGTTATGTAGCATTACGTTATAACGTATAACGTTATGTAGCAATACGATATAACATATAACGTTATGTAGCATTACGATATAACGTATAACGTTATGTAGCATTACGATATAACGTATAACGTTATGTAGCATTACGGTATAACCTATAACGTTATGTAGCATAACGATATAACGTATAACGTTATGTAGCGTTACGATATAACGTATAACGTTATGTAGCATAACGATATAACGTATAACGTTATGTAGCATAACGATATAACGTATAACGTTATGTATCATTACGATATAACGTATAACGTTATATGGTAATAAGTTATAACGTATAACGTTATGTAGCATTACGATATAACGTATCACGTCATGTATCGTTACGATATAACGTATAACGTTATGTAGCATAACGATATAACGTATAACGTTATGTAGCATAGCGGTATAACGTATAACGTTATGCATCATTACGATATAACGTATAACGTTATGTAGCATTACGTTATAACGTATAACGTTATGAAGCAATACGATATAACATATAACGTTATGTAGCATTACGATATAACGTATAACGTTATGTAGCATTACGATATAACGTATAACGTTATGTAGCATTACGATATAACGTATAACGTTATGTAGCATTACGTTATAACGTATAACGTTATGAAGCAATACGATATAACATATAACGTTATGTAGCATTACGATATAACGTATAACGTTATGTAGCATTACGATATAACGTATAACGTTATGTAGCATTACGATATAACGTATAACGTTATGTAGCATAACGATATAACGTATAACGTTATGTATCATTACGATATAACGTATAACGTTATGTAGCATTACGTTATAACGTATAACGTTATGTAGCATTACGTTATATCGTATAACGTTATATGCTAATACGTTATAACGTAGAACGTTATGTAGCATTACGATATAACGTATAACGTTATATGGTAATACGTTATAACGTATAACGTTATATAGTATTACGTTATAACGTATAACGTTATGTAGTATTACGTTATAACGTATAACGAAATGTAGCATTACGATATAACGTATAATGTTATGTAGCATTACGCTATAACTTATAACGTTATATGTTAATGCCTTATAACGGATAACGTTATGTAGCAAAACGATATAACGTATAACGTTATGTAACATTAAGATATAACGTATAACGTTATATGGTAATACGTTATAACGTATAACGTTATGTAGCATTACGATATATGGTATAACGTCATGTAGCATTACGATATAACGTACAACGTTATGTAGCATAACGATATAGCGTATAACGTTATGTAGCATTACGATATAACGTATAACGTTATGTAGCATTACGTTATAACGTATAACGTTATGTAGGATTACGTTATAACGTATAACGTTATGTAGCATTACGTTATAACGTATAACATTATGTAGGATTACTACTTAAAGTATAGCGTTATGTAGCATTGCGATATAACGTATAACGTTATATGGTAATACGTTATAACGTATAACGTTATGTAGCATTACGATATAACGTATAACGTTATGTAGCATAAGGATATAACGTATAACGTTATATAGTATTACGTTATAACGTATAACGTTATGTAGTAATACGTGATAACGTATAACGAAATGTAGCATTACGATATAACGTATAATGTTATGCAGCATTACGATATAACGTATAACGTTATGTAGCATAACGATATAACGTATAACGTTATGTAGTTCTACGTTATCACGTATAACGTTATGTAGTATTACGATATAACGTATAACGTTATGTAGCATAACGATATAACGTATAACGTTATGTATCATTACGATATAACGTATAACGTTATGTAACATTACGATAGAACGTATAACGTTATATGGTAATACGTTATAACGTATAACGTTGTGTAGCATTACGATATAACGTATAACGTTATGTAGCATATCGATATAACTTATAACGTTATGTAGCATTACGGTATAACGTATAACGTTATATAGTATTACGTTATAACGTATAACGTTATGTAGCATAACGATATAACGTATAACGTTATGTAGCATAACGATATAACGTATAACGTTATGTAGCATTACGATATAACGTATAACGTTATGCAACATTACGATATAACGTATAGCGTTATGTAACATTACGATATAACGTATAACATTATATGGTAATACGTTATAACGTATAACGTTATGTAACATTACGATATAACGTATAACGTTATGTAGCATAACGATAAAACGTATAACGTTATATAGTATTACGTTATAACGTATAACGTTATGTAGTACTACGTTATTACGTATAACGTTATGTAGTATTACGATATAAGGTATAACGTTATGTAGCATAACGATATAACGTATAACGTTATTTATCATTACGATATAACGTATAACGTTATGTAACATTACGATATAACGTATAACGTTATATGGTAATACGTTATAACGTATAACGTTATGTAGCATTACGATATATCGTATAACGTCATGTAGCATTACGATATAACGTATAACGTTATGTAGCATAACGATATAACGTATAACGTTATGTAGCATTGCGATATAACGTATAACGTTATGTAGCATTACGTTATAACGTATAACGTTATGTAGGATTACGATATAACGTATAACGTTATGTAGCATTACGTTATAACGTATAACGTTATGTAGGATTACTACTTAACGTATAGCGTTATGTAGCATTGCGATATAACGTATAACGTTATGTAGCATTACGGTATAACGTATAACGTTATGTAGCATAACGATATAACGTATAACGTTATGTAGCGTTACGATATAACGTATAAAGTTATGTAGCATAACGATATAACGTATAACGTTATGTAGCATAACGATATAACGTATAACGTTATGTATCATTACGATATAACGTATAACGTTATATGGTAATAAGTTATAACGTATAACGTTATGTAGCATTACGATATAACGTATAACGTTATATGGTAATACGTTATAACGTATAACGTTATATAGTATTACGTTATAACGTATAACGTTATGTAGTATTACGTTATAACGTATAACGAAATGTAGCATTACGATATAACGTATAATGTTATGTAGCATTACGATATAACTTATAACGTTATATGTTAATGCCTTATAACGGATAACGTTATGTAGCAAAACGATATAACGTATAACGTTATGTAACATTAAGATATAACGTATAACGTTATATGGTAATACGTTATAACGTATAACGTTATGTAGCATTACGATATATGGTATAACGTCATGTAGCATTACGATATAACGTACAGCGTTATGTAGCATAACGATATAACGTATAACGTTATGTAGCATTACGATATAACGTATAACGTTATGTAGGATTACGATATAACGTATAACGTTATGTAGCATTACGTTATAACGTATAACATTATGTAGGATTACTACTTAAAGTATAGCGTTATGTAGCATTGCGATATAACGTATAACGTTATATGGTAATACGTTATAACGTATAACGTTATGTAGCATTACGATATAACGTATAACGTTATGTAGCATAACGATATAACGTATAACGTTATATAGTATTACGTTATAACGTATAACGTTATGTAGTAATACGTGATAACGTATAACGAAATGTAGCATTACGATATAACGTATA
The DNA here is from genome assembly GCA_936014575.1 of Bombus lapidarius. Taxonomy (NCBI): domain Eukaryota; kingdom Metazoa; phylum Arthropoda; class Insecta; order Hymenoptera; family Apidae; genus Bombus; species Bombus lapidarius. The sequence continues at coordinate 98,542 of CAKXZU010000093.1, forward strand.
ATGTTATGCAGCATTACGATATAACGTATAACGTTATGTAGCATAACGATATAACGTATAACGTTATGTAGTTCTACGTTATCACGTATAACGTTATGTAGCATTACGATATAACGTATAACGTTATGTAGCATAACGATATAACGTATAACGTTATGTATCATTAAGATATAACGTATAACGTTATGTAGCATTACGTTATATCGTATAACGTTATATGCTAATACGTTATAACGTAGAACGTTATGTAGCATTACGATATAACGTATAACGTTATATGGTAATACGTTATAACGTATAACGTTATGTAGCATTACGATATAACGTATAACGTTATGTAGCATAACGATATAACGTATAACGTTATATAGTATTACGTTATAAAGTATAACGTTATGTAGTAATACGTGATAACGTATAACGAAATGTAGCATTACGATATAACGTATAATGTTATGCAGCATTACGATATAACGTATAACGTTATGTAGCATAACGATATAACGTATAACGTTATGTAGTTCTACGTTATCACGTATAACGTTATGTAGTATTACGATATAACGTATAACGTTATGTAGCATAACGATATAACGTATAACGTTATGTATCATTACGATATAACGTATAACGTTATGTAACATTACGATAGAACGTATAACGTTATATAGTAATACGTTATAACGTATAACGTTATGTAGCATTACGATATAACGTATAACGTTATGTAGCATATCGATATAACTTATAACGTTATGTAGCATTACGGTATAACGTATAACGTTATATAGTATTACGTTATAACGTATAACGTTATGTAGTATTACGCTATCACGTATAACGTTATGTAGTATTACGCTATCACGTATAACGTTATGTAGTATTACGATATAACGTATAACGTTATGTAGCATAACGATATAACGTATAACGTTATGTAGCATAACGATATAACGTATAACGTTATGTAGCATTACGATATAACGTATAACGTTATGCAACATTACGATATAACGTATAGCGTTATGTAACATTACGATATAACGTATAACGTTATATGGTAATACGTTATAACGTATAACGTTATGTAACATTACGATATAACGTATAACGTTATGTAGCATAACGATAAAACGTATAACGTTATATAGTATTACGTTATAACGTATAACGTTATGTAGTACTACGTTATTACGTATAACGTTATGTAGTATTACGATATAAGGTATAACGTTATGTAGCATAACGATATAACGTATAACGTTATTTATCATTACGATATAACGTATAACGTTATGTAACATTCCGATATAACGTATAACGTTATATGGTAATACGTTATAACGTATAACGTTATGTAGCATTACGATATATCGTATAACGTCATGTAGCATTACGATATAACGTATAACGTTATGTAGCATAACGATATAACGTATAACGTTATGTAGCATTACGTTATAACGTATAACGTTATGTAGCAATACGATATAACATATAACGTTATGTAGCATTACGATATAACGTATAACGTTATGTAGCATTACGATATAACGTATAACGTTATGTAGCATTACGGTATAACGTATAACGTTATGTAGCATAACGATATAACGTATGACGTTATGTAGCGTTACGATATAACGTATAACGTTATGTAGCATAACGATATAACGTATAACGTTATGTAGCATAACGATATAACGTATAACGTTATGTATCATTACGATATAACGTATAACGTTATATGGTAATAAGTTATAACGTATAACGTTATGTAGCATTACGATATAACGTATCACGTCATGTATCGTTACGATATAACGTATAACGTTATGTAGCATAACGATATAACGTATAACGTTATGTAGCATAGCGGTATAACGTATAACGTTATGCATCATTACGATATAACGTATAACGTTATGTAGCATTACGTTATAACGTATAACGTTATGAAGCAATACGATATAACATATAACGTTATGTAGCATTACGATATAACGTATAACGTTATGTAGCATTACGATATAACGTATAACGTTATGTAGCATTACGATATAACGTATAACGTTATGTAGCATTACGTTATAACGTATAACGTTATGAAGCAATACGATATAACATATAACGTTATGTAGCATTACGATATAACGTATAACGTTATGTAGCATTACGATATAACGTATAACGTTATGTAGCATTACGATATAACGTATAACGTTATGTAGCATAACGATATAACGTATAACGTTATGTATCATTACGATATAACGTATAACGTTATGTAGCATTACGTTATAACGTATAACGTTATGTAGCATTACGTTATATCGTATAACGTTATATGCTAATACGTTATAACGTAGAACGTTATGTAGCATTACGATATAACGTATAACGTTATATGGTAATACGTTATAACGTATAACGTTATATAGTATTACGTTATAACGTATAACGTTATGTAGTATTACGTTATAACGTATAACGAAATGTAGCATTACGATATAACGTATAATGTTATGTAGCATTACGATATAACTTATAACGTTATATGTTAATGCCTTATAACGGATAACGTTATGTAGCAAAACGATATAACGTATAACGTTATGTAACATTAAGATATAACGTATAACGTTATATGGTAATACGTTATAACGTATAACGTTATGTAGCATTACGATATATGGTATAACGTCATGTAGCATTACGATATAACGTACAACGTTATGTAGCATAACGATATAACGTATAACGTTTTGTAGCATTACGATATAACGTATAACGTTATGTAGCATTACGTTATAACGTATAACGTTATGTAGGATTACGATATAACGTATAACGTTATGTAGCATTACGTTATAACGTATAACATTATGTAGGATTACTACTTAAAGTATAGCGTTATGTAGCATTGCGATATAACGTATAACGTTATATGGTAATACGTTATAACGTATAACGTTATGTAGCATTACGATATAACGTATAACGTTATGTAGCATAACGATATAACGTATAACGTTATATAGTATTACGTTATAACGTATAACGTTATGTAGTAATACGTGATAACGTATAACGAAATGTAGCATTACGATATAACGTATAATGTTATGCAGCATTACGATATAACGTATAACGTTATGTAGCATAACGACATAACGTATAACGTTATGTAGTTCTACGTTATCACGTATAACGTTATGTAGTATTACGATATAACGTATAACGTTATGTAGCATAAAGATATAACGTATAACGTTATGTATCATTACGATATAACGTATAACGTTATGTAACATTACGATAGAACGTATAACGTTATATGGTAATACGTTATAACGTATAACGTTATGTAGCATTACGATATAACGTATAACGTTATGTAGCATATCGATATAACTTATAACGTTATGTAGCATTACGGTATAACGTATAACGTTATATAGTATTACGTTATAACGTATAACGTTATGTAGCATAACGATATAACGTATAACGTTATGTAGCATAACGATATAACGTATAACGTTATGTAGCATTACGATATAACGTATAACGTTATGCAACATTACGATATAACGTATAGCGTTATGTAACATTACGATATAACGTATAACGTTATATGGTAATACGTTATAACGTATAACGTTATGTAACATTACGATATAACGTATAACGTTATGTAGCATAACGATAAAACGGATAACGTTATATAGTATTACGTTATAACGTATAACGTTATGTAGTACTACGTTATTACGTATAACGTTATGTAGTATTACGATATAAGGTATAACGTTATGTAGCATAACGATATAACGTATAACGTTATTTATCATTACGATATAACGTATAACGTTATGTAACATTACGATATAACGTATAACGTTATATGGTAATACGTTATAACGTATAACGTTATGTAGCATTACGATATATCGTATAACGTCATGTAGCATTACGATATAACGTATAACGTTATGTAGCATAACGATATAACGTATAACGTTATGTAGCATTGCGATATAACGTATAACGTTATGTAGCATTACGTTATAACGTATAACGTTATGTAGGATTACGATATAACGTATAACGTTATGTAGCATTACGTTATAACGTATAACGTTATGTAGGATTACTACTTAACGTATAGCGTTATGTAGCATTGCGATATAACGTATAACGTTATGTAGCATTACGGTATAACGTATAACGTTATGTAGCATAACGATATAACGTATAACGTTATGTAGCGTTACGATATAACGTATAAAGTTATGTAGCATAACGATATAACGTATAACGTTATGTAGCATAACGATATAACGTATAACGTTATGTATCATCACGATATAACGTATAACGTTATATGGTAATAAGTTATAACGTATAACGTTATGTAGCATTACGATATAACGTATCACGTCATGTATCGTTACGATATAACGTATAACGTTATGTAGCATAACGATATAACGTATAACGTTATGTAGCATAGCGGTATAACGTATAACGTTATGCATCATTACGATATAACGTATAACGTTATGTAGCATTACGTTATAACGTATAACGTTATGAAGCAATACGATATAACATATAACGTTATGTAGCATTACGATATAACGTATAACGTTATGTAGCATTACGATATAACGTATAACGTTATGTAGCATTACGATATAACGTATAACGTTATGTAGCATTACGTTATAACGTATAACGTTATGAAGCAATACGATATAACATATAACGTTATGTAGCATTACGATATAACGTATAACGTTATGTAGCATTACGATATAACGTATAACGTTATGTAGCATTACGATATAACGTATAACGTTATGTAGCATAACGATATAACGTATAACGTTATGTATCATTACGATATAACGTATAACGTTATGTAGCATTACGTTATAACGTATAACGTTATGTAGCATTACGTTATATCGTATAACGTTATATGCTAATACGTTATAACGTAGAACGTTATGTAGCATTACGATATAACGTATAACGTTATATGGTAATACGTTATAACGTATAACGTTATATAGTATTACGTTATAACGTATAACGTTATGTAGTATTACGTTATAACGTATAACGAAATGTAGCATTACGATATAACGTATAATGTTATGTAGCATTACGATATAACTTATAACGTTATATGTTAATGCCTTATAACGGATAACGTTATGTAGCAAAACGATATAACGTATAACGTTATATGGTAATACGTTATAACGTATAACGTTATGTAGCATTACGATATATCGTATAACGTCATGTAGCATTACGATATAACGTACAACGTTATGTAGCATAACGATATAACGTATAACGTTATGTAGCATTACGATATAACGTATAACGTTATGTAGCATTACGTTATAACGTATAACGTTATGTAGGATTACGATATAACGTATAACGTTATGTAGCATTACGTTATAACGTATAACGTTATGTAGGATTACTACTTAACGTATAGCGTTATGTAGCATTGCGATATAACGTATAACGTTATGTAGCATTGCGGTATAACGTATAACGTTATGTAGCATAACGATATAACGTATAACGTTATGTAGCATTACGATATAACGTATAACGTTATGTAGCATTACGTTATAACGTATAACGTTATGTAGCATTACGATATAACGTATAACGTTATGTAGCATTACAATATAACGTATAACGTTATATGGTAATAAGTTATAACGTATAACGTTATGTAGCATTACGATATAACGTATAACGTCATGTAGCGTTACGATATAACGTATAACGTTATGTAGCATAACGATATAACGTATAACGTTATGTAGGATTACTACTTAACGTATAGCGTTATGTAGCATTGCGATATAACGTATAACGTTATGTAGCATTGCGGTATAACGTATAACGTTATGTAGCATAACGATATAACGTATAACGGTATGTAGCATTACGATATAACGTATAACGTTATGTAGCATTACGTTATAACGTATAACGTTATGTAGCATTACGATATAACGTATAACGTTATGTAGCATTACGATATAACGTATAACGTTATATGGTAATAAGTTATAACGTATAACGTTATGTAGCATTACGATATAACGTATAACGTCATGTAGCGTTACGATATAACGTATAACGTTATGTAGCATAACGATATAACGTATAACGTTATGTATCATTACGATATAACGTATAACGTTATATGGTAATAAGCTATAACGTATAACGTTATGTAGCATAACGATATAACGTATAACGTTATGTAGCATAACGGTATAACGTATAACGTTATGTATCATTACGATATGACGTATAACGTTATGTAGCATTACGTTATAACGTATAACGTTATGAAGCAATACGATATAACGTATAACGTTATGTAGCATTACGATATAACGTATAACGTTATGTAGCATTACGATATAACGCATAACGTTATGTAGCATTACGATATAACGTATAACGTTATGTAGCATAACGATATAACGTATAACGTTATGTATCATTACGATATAACGTATAACGTTATGTAGCATTACGTTATAACGTATAACGTTATGTAGCATTACGTTATATCGTATAACGTTATATGCTAATACGTTATAACGTAGAACGTTATGTAGCATTACGATATAACGTATAACGTTATATGGTAATACGTTATAACGTATAACGTTATGTAGCATTACGATATAACGTATAACGTTATGTAGCATAACGATATAACGTATAACGTTATATAGTATTACGTTATAACGTATAACGTTATGTAGTATTACGTTATGTAGTATTACGTTATAACGTATAACGAAATGTAGCATTACGATATAACGTATAAAGTTATGTAGCATTACGATATAACTTATAACGTTATATGTTAATGCCTTATAACGGATAACGTTATGTAGCAAAACGATATAACGTAGAACGTTATGTATCATTACGATATAACGTATAACGTTATATGGTAATACGTTATAACGTATAACGTTATATGGTAATACGTTATAACGTATAACGTTATGTAGCATTACGATATAACGTATAACGTTATGTAGCATTACGATATAACGTAGAACGTTATGTAGCATTACGATATAACGTATAACGTTATATGGTAATACGTTATAACGTATAACGTTATGTAGCATTACGATATAACGTATAACGTTATGTAGCATAACGATATAACGTATAACGTTATATAGTATTACGTTATAACGTATAACGTTATGTAGTATTACGTTATGTAGTATTACGTTATAACGTATAACGAAATGTAGCATTACGATATAACGTATAAAGTTATGTAGCATTACGATATAACTTATAACGTTATATGTTAATGCCTTATAACGGATAACGTTATGTAGCAAAACGATATAACGTAGAACGTTATGTATCATTACGATATAACGTATAACGTTATATGGTAATACGTTATAACGTATAACGTTATATGGTAATACGTTATAACGTATAACGTTATGTAGCATTACGATATAACGTATAACGTTATGTAGCATTACGATATAACGTATAACGTCATATAGTATTACGTTATAACGTATAACGTTATGTAGTATTACGCTATCACGTATAACGTTATGTAGTATTACGATATAACGTATAACGTTATGTAGCATGACGATATAACGTATAACGTTATGTAGTTCTACGTTATCACGTATAACGTTATGTAGTATTACGATATAACGTATAACGTTATGTAGCATAACGATATAACGTATAACGTTATGTATCATTACGATATAACGTATAACGTTATGTAACATTACGATATAACGTATTACGTTATATGGTAATACGTTATAACGTATAACGTTATGTAGCATTACGATATAACGTATAACGTTATGTAGCATATCGATATAACTTATAACGTTATGTAGCATTACGGTATAACGTATAACGTTATATAGTATTACGTTATAACGTACAACGTTATGTAGTATTACGCTATCACGTATAACTTTATGTAGTATTACGATATAACGTATAACGTTATGTAGCATAACGATATAACGTATAACGTTATGTAGCATTACGATATAACGTATTACGTTATGTAACATTACGATATAACGTATAAAGTTATGTAACATTACGATATAACGTATAACGTTATATGGTAATACGTTATAACGTATAACGTTATGTAGCATTACGATATAACGTATAACGTTATGTAGCATAACGATAAAACGTATAACGTTATATAGTATTACGTTATAACGTATAACGTTATGTAGCATAACGATATAACGTATAACGTTATGTAGCATTACGATATAACGTATAACGTTATGTAGCATTACGTTATAACGTATAACGTTATGTAGCATTACGATATAACGTATAACGTTATGTAGCATTACAATATAACGTATAACGTTATATGGTAATAAGTTATAACGTATAACGTTATGTAGCATTACGATATAACGTATAACGTCATGTAGCGTTACGATATAACGTATAACGTTATGTAGCATAACGATATAACGTATAACGTTATGTAGGATTACTACTTAACGTATAGCGTTATGTAGCATTGCGATATAACGTATAACGTTATGTAGCATTGCGGTATAACGTATAACGTTATGTAGCATAACGATATAACGTATAACGGTATGTAGCATTACGATATAACGTATAACGTTATGTAGCATTACGTTATAACGTATAACGTTATGTAGCATTACGATATAACGTATAACGTTATGTAGCATTACGATATAACGTATAACGTTATATGGTAATAAGTTATAACGTATAACGTTATGTAGCATTACGATATAACGTATAACGTCATGTAGCGTTACGATATAACGTATAACGTTATGTAGCATAACGATATAACGTATAACGTTATGTATCATTACGATATAACGTATAACGTTATATGGTAATAAGCTATAACGTATAACGTTATGTAGCATAACGATATAACGTATAACGTTATGTAGCATAACGGTATAACGTATAACGTTATGTATCATTACGATATGACGTATAACGTTATGTAGCATTACGTTATAACGTATAACGTTATGAAGCAATACGATATAACGTATAACGTTATGTAGCATTACGATATAACGTATAACGTTATGTAGCATTACGATATAACGCATAACGTTATGTAGCATTACGATATAACGTATAACGTTATGTAGCATAACGATATAACGTATAACGTTATGTATCATTACGATATAACGTATAACGTTATGTAGCATTACGTTATAACGTATAACGTTATGTAGCATTACGTTATATCGTATAACGTTATATGCTAATACGTTATAACGTAGAACGTTATGTAGCATTACGATATAACGTATAACGTTATATGGTAATACGTTATAACGTATAACGTTATGTAGCATTACGATATAACGTATAACGTTATGTAGCATAACGATATAACGTATAACGTTATATAGTATTACGTTATAACGTATAACGTTATGTAGTATTACGTTATGTAGTATTACGTTATAACGTATAACGAAATGTAGCATTACGATATAACGTATAAAGTTATGTAGCATTACGATATAACTTATAACGTTATATGTTAATGCCTTATAACGGATAACGTTATGTAGCAAAACGATATAACGTAGAACGTTATGTATCATTACGATATAACGTATAACGTTATATGGTAATACGTTATAACGTATAACGTTATATGGTAATACGTTATAACGTATAACGTTATGTAGCATTACGATATAACGTATAACGTTATGTAGCATTACGATATAACGTAGAACGTTATGTAGCATTACGATATAACGTATAACGTTATATGGTAATACGTTATAACGTATAACGTTATGTAGCATTACGATATAACGTATAACGTTATGTAGCATAACGATATAACGTATAACGTTATATAGTATTACGTTATAACGTATAACGTTATGTAGTATTACGTTATGTAGTATTACGTTATAACGTATAACGAAATGTAGCATTACGATATAACGTATAAAGTTATGTAGCATTACGATATAACTTATAACGTTATATGTTAATGCCTTATAACGGATAACGTTATGTAGCAAAACGATATAACGTAGAACGTTATGTATCATTACGATATAACGTATAACGTTATATGGTAATACGTTATAACGTATAACGTTATATGGTAATACGTTATAACGTATAACGTTATGTAGCATTACGATATAACGTATAACGTTATGTAGCATTACGATATAACGTATAACGTCATATAGTATTACGTTATAACGTATAACGTTATGTAGTATTACGCTATCACGTATAACGTTATGTAGTATTACGATATAACGTATAACGTTATGTAGCATGACGATATAACGTATAACGTTATGTAGTTCTACGTTATCACGTATAACGTTATGTAGTATTACGATATAACGTATAACGTTATGTAGCATAACGATATAACGTATAACGTTATGTATCATTACGATATAACGTATAACGTTATGTAACATTACGATATAACGTATTACGTTATATGGTAATACGTTATAACGTATAACGTTATGTAGCATTACGATATAACGTATAACGTTATGTAGCATATCGATATAACTTATAACGTTATGTAGCATTACGGTATAACGTATAACGTTATATAGTATTACGTTATAACGTACAACGTTATGTAGTATTACGCTATCACGTATAACTTTATGTAGTATTACGATATAACGTATAACGTTATGTAGCATAACGATATAACGTATAACGTTATGTAGCATTACGATATAACGTATTACGTTATGTAACATTACGATATAACGTATAAAGTTATGTAACATTACGATATAACGTATAACGTTATATGGTAATACGTTATAACGTATAACGTTATGTAGCATTACGATATAACGTATAACGTTATGTAGCATAACGATAAAACGTATAACGTTATATAGTATTACGTTATAACGTATAACGTTATGTAGCATTACGATATAACGTATAACGTTATGTAGCATAACGATAAAACGTATAACGTTATATAGTATTACGTTATAACGTATAACGTTATGTAGTACTACGTTATTACGTATAACGTTATGTAGTATTACGATATAAGGTATAACGTTATGTAGCACAACGATATAACGTATAACGTTATGTATCATTACGATATAACGTATAACGTTATGTAACATTACGATATAACGTATAACGTTATATGGTAATACGTTATAACGTATAACGTTATGTAGCATTACGATATAACGTATAACGTTATGTAGCATATCGATATAACTTATAACGTTATGTAGTATTACGTCATAACTTATAACGTTATGTAGCATTACGATATAATGTATAACGTTATGTAGCATTACGATATATCGTATAACGTTATGTAGCATTACGATAAAACGTATAAGGTTATATGGTAATACGTTATAACGTATAACGTCATGTAGCATTACGATATATCGTATAACGTCATGTAGCATTACGATATAACGTATAACGTTATGTAGCATTACGATATCACGTATAACGTTATGTAGCATTACGTTATAACGTATAACGTTATGTAGGATTACTACTTAACGTATAGCGTTATGTAGCATTGCGATATAACGTATAACGTTATGTAGCATTACGGTATAACGTATAACGTTATGTAGCATAACGATATAACGTATAACGTTATGTAGCATTACGATATAACGTATAACGTTATGTAGCATTACGTTATAACGTATAACGTTATGTAGCATTACGATATAACGTATAACGTTATGTAACATTACGATATAACGTATAACGTTATATGGTAATAAGTTATAACGTATAACGTTATGTAGCATTACGATATAACGTATAACGTCATGTAGCGTTACGATATAACGTATAACGCTATGTAGCATAACGATATAACGTATAACGTTATGTAGCATAACGATATAACGTATAACGTTATGTATCATTACGATATAACGTATAACGTTATATGGTAATAAGTTATAACGTATAACATTATGTAGCATTACGATATAACGTATCACGTCATGTAGCGTTACGATATAACATATAACGTTATGTAGCATAACGATATAACGTATAACGTTATGTAGCACAACGGTATAACGTATAACGTTATGTATCATTACGATATAACGTATAACGTTATGTAGCATTACGTTATATCGTATAACGTTATGTAGCATTACGTTATAACGTATAACGTTATATGGTAATACGTTATAACGTATAACGTTATGTAGCATTACGATATAACGTATAACGTTATGTAGCATTACGATATAACGTATAACGTTATGTAGCATTACGATATAACTTATAACGTTATATGTTAATGTGTTATATCGTATAACGTTATGTAGCAAAACGATATAACGTATAACGTTATGTAGCATTACGATATAACGTATAACGTTATATGGTAATACGTTATAACGTATAACGTTATGTAGCATTACGATATAACGTATAACGTTATGTAGCATAACGATATAACGTATAGCGTTATGTATCATTACGATATAACGTATAACGTTATGTATCATTACGATATAACGTATAACGTTATATGGTAATATGTTATAACGTATAACGTTATGTAGCATAACGATATAACGTATAACGTTATGTAGCATAACGGTATAACGTATAACGTTATGTATCATTACGATATAACGTATAACGTTATGTAGCATTACGTTATAACGTATAACGTTATGAAGCAATACGATATAACGTATAACGTTATGTAGCATTACGATATAACGTATAACGTTATGTAGCATTACGATATAACGCATAACGTTATGTAGCATTACGATATAACGTATAACGTTATGTAGCATAACGATATAACGTATAACGTTATGTATCATTACGATATAACGTATAACGTTATGTATCATTACGATATAACGTATAACGTTATGTAGCATTACATTATATCGTATAACGTTATATGCTAATACGTTATAACGTAGAACGTTATGTAGCATTACGATATAACGTATAACGTTATATGGTAATACGTTATAACGTATAACGAAATGTAGCATTACGATATAACGTATAATGTTATGTAGCATTACGATATAACTTATAACGTTATATGTTAATGCCTTATAACGGATAACGTTATGTAGCAAAACGATATAACGTAGAACGTTATGTATCATTACGATATAACGTATAACGTTATATGGTAATACGTTATAACGTATAACGTTATGTAGCATTACGATATAACGTATAACGTTATGTAGCATTACGATATAACGTATAACGTCATATAGTATTACGTTATAACGTATAACGTTATGTAGTATTACGCTATCACGTATAACGTTATGTAGTATTACGATATAACGTATAACGTTATGTAGCATGACGATATAACGTATAACGTTATGTAGTTCTACGTTATCACGTATAACGTTATGTAGTATTACGATATAACGTATAACGTTATGTAGCATAACGATATAACGTATAACGTTATGTATCATTACGATATAATGTATAACGTTATGTAACATTACGATAAAACGTATAACGTTATATAGTATTACGTTATAACGTATAACGTTATGTAGCATTACGATATAACGTATAACGTTATGTAGCATAACGATAAAACGTATAACGTTATATAGTATTACGTTATAACGTATAACGTTATGTAGTACTACGTTATTACGTATAACGTTATGTAGTATTACGATATAAGGTATAACGTTATGTAGCACAACGATATAACGTATAACGTTATGTAACATTACGATATAACGTATAACGTTATATGGTAATACGTTATAACGTATAACGTTATGTAGCATTACGATATAACGTATAACGTTATGTAGCATATCGATATAACTTATAACGTCATGTAGCGTTACGATATAACGTATAACGTTATGTAGTAATACGTCATAACTTATAACGTTATGTAGCATTACGATATAATGTATAACGTTATGTAGCATTACGATATATCGTATAACGTTATGTAGCATTACGATAAAACGTATAAGGTTATATGGTAATACGTTATAACGTATAACGTCATGTAGCATTACGATATATCGTATAACGTCATGTAGCATTACGATATAACGTATAACGTTATGTAGCATAACGATATAACGTATAACGTTATGTAGCATTACGTTATAACGTATAACGTTATGTAGGATTACGATATCACGTATAACGTTATGTAGCATTACGTTATAACGTATAACGTTATGTAGGATTACTACTTAACGTATAGCGTTATGTAGCATTGCGATATAACGTATAACGTTATGTAGCATTACGGTATAACGTATAACGTTATGTAGCATAACGATATAACGTATAACGTTATGTAGCATTACGATATAACGTATAACGTTATGTAGCATTACGTTATAACGTATAACGTTATGTAGCATTACGATATAACGTATAACGTTATGTAACATTACGATATAACGTATAACGTTATATGGTAATACGTTATAACGTATAACGTTATGTAGCATTACGATATAACGTATAACGTTATGTAGCATAACGATAAAACGTATAACGTTATATAGTATTACGTTATAACGTATAACGTTATGTAGCATTACGATATAACGTATAACGTTATGTAGCATAACGATAAAACGTATAACGTTATATAGTATTACGTTATAACGTATAACGTTATGTAGTACTACGTTATTACGTATAACGTTATGTAGTATTACGATATAAGGTATAACGTTATGTAGCACAACGATATAACGTATAACGTTATGTATCATTACGATATAACGTATAACGTTATGTAACATTACGATATAACGTAAAACGTTATATGGTAATACGTTATAACGTATAACGTTATGTAGCATTACGATATAACGTATAACGTTATGTAGCATATCGATATAACTTATAACGTCATGTAGCTTTACGATATAACGTATAACGTTATGTAGTATTACGACATAACTTATAACGTTATGTAGCATTACGATATAATGTATAACGTTATGTAGCATTACGATATAACGTATAACGTTATGTAGCATTACGATAAAACGTATAAGGTTATATGGTAATACGTTATAACGTATAACGTCATGTAGCATTACGATATATCGTATAACGTCATGTAGCATTACGATATAACGTATAACGTTATGTAGCATAACGATATAACGTATAACGTTATGTAGCATTACGTTATAACGTATAACGTTATGTAGGATTACGATATCACGTATAACGTTATGTAGCATATCGATATAACTTATAACGTCATGTAGCGTTACGATATAACGTATAACGTTATGTAGTATTACGTCATAACTTATAACGTTATGTAGCATTACGATATAATGTATAACGTTATGTAGCATTACGATATATCGTATAACGTTATGTAGCATTACGATAAAACGTATAAGGTTATATGGTAATACGTTATAACGTATAACGTCATGTAGCATTACGATATATCGTATAACGTCATGTAGCATTACGATATAACGTATAACGTTATGTATCATTACGTTATAACGTATAACGTTATGTAGGATTACGATATCACGTATAACGTTATGTAGCATTACGTTATAACGTATAACGTTATGTAGGATTACTACTTAACGTATAGCGTTATGTAGCATTGCGATATAACGTATAACGTCATGTAGCGTTACGATATAACGTATAACGTTATGTAGCATAACGATATAACGTATAACGTTATGTAGCATTACGTTATAACGTATAACGTTATGTAGGATTACGGTATCACGTATAACGTTATGTAGCATTACGTTATAACGTATAACGTTATGTAGGATTACTACTTAACGTATAGCGTTATGTAGCATTGCGATATAACGTATAACGTTATGTAGCATTACGGTATAACGTATAACGTTATGTAGCATAACGATATAACGTATAACGTTATGTAGCATTACGATATAACGTATAACGTTATGTAGCATTACGTTATAACGTATAACGTTATGTAGCATTACGATATAACGTATAACGTTATGTAGCATTACGATATAACGTATAACGTTATATGGTAATAAGTTATAACGTATAACGTTATGTAGCATTACGATATAACGTATAACGTCATGTAACGTTACGATATAACGTATAACGCTATGTAGCATAACGATATAACGTATAACGTTATGTAGCATAACGATATAACGTATAACGTTATGTATCATTACGATATAACGTATAACGTTATATGGTAATAAGTTATAACGTATAACCTTATGTAGCATTACGATATAACGTATCACGTCATGTAGCGTTACGATATAACGTATAACGTTATGTAGCATAACGATATAACGTATAACGTTTTGTAGCACAACGGTATAACGTATAACGTTATGTATCATTACGATATAACGTATAACGTTATGTAGCATTACGTTATATCGTATAACGTTATGTAGCATTACGTTATAACGTATAACGTTATATGGTAATACGTTATAACGTATAACGTTATGTAGCATTACGATATAACGTATAACGTTATGTAGCATTACGATATAACGTATAACGTTATGTAGCATTACGATATAACTTATAACGTTATATGTTAATGTGTTATATCGTATAACGTTATGTAGCAAAACGATATAACGTATAACGTTATGTAGCATTACGATATAACGTATAACGTTATATGGTAATACGTTATAACGTATAACGTTATGTAGCATTACGATATAACGTATAACGTTATGTAGCATAACGATATAACGTATAACTTTATATAGTATTACGTTATAACGTATAACGTTATGTAGCATTACGATATAACGTATAAGGTTATGTAGCATTACGATATAACGTATAACGTTATGTAGCATTACGATATAACGTATAACGTTATATGGTAATACGTTATAACGTATAACGTTATGTAGCATTACGATATAACGTATAACGTTATGTAGCGTAACGATATAACGTATAACGTTATATAGTATTACGTTATAACGTATAACGTTATGTAGTATTACGTTATAACGCATAACGTTGTGTAGCATTACGATATAACGTATAACGTTATGTAGCATTACGATATAACTTATAACGTTTTATGTTAATGTGTTATATCGTATAACGTTATGTAGCAAAACGATATAACGTATAACGTTATATAGCATTACGATATAACGTATAACGTTATATACTATTACGTAATAACGTATAACGTTACGGAGTATTACGTTATAACGTATAACGTTATGTAGCAATACGATATAACGTATAACGTTATGTAGCATTACGATATAACGTATAACGTTATGTAGCATTACGATATAACGTATAACGTTATGTAGCATTACGATATAACGTATAACGTTATGTAGCATAACGATATAACGTATAACGTTATGTATCATTACGATATAACGTATAACGTTATGTAGCATTACGTTATAGCGTATAACGTTATATGTTAATACGTTATAACGTAGAACGTTATGTAGCATTACGATATAACGTAGAACGTTATGTAGCATTACGATATAACGTATAACGTTATATGGTAATACGTTATAACGTATAACGTTATGTAGCATTACGATATAACGTATAACGTTATGTAGCATAACGATATAACGTATAACGTTATATAGTATTACGTTATAACGTATAACGTTATGTAGTATTACGTTATAACGTATAACGTTATGTAGCATTACGATATACCGTATAACGTTATGTAGCATTTCGAAATAACTTATAACGTTATATGTTAATGTGTTATAACGTATAACGTTATGTAGCAAAACGATATAACGTATAACGTTATGTATCATTACGATATAACGTATAACGTTATGTAGCATTACGATATAACGTATAACGTTATGCAGCATAACGATATAACGTATAACGTTATATAGTGATACGTTATAACGTATAACGTTATGTAGCATTACGATATAACGTATAACGTTATGTAGCATAACGATATAACGTATAACGTTATATAGTATTACGTTATAACGTATAACGTTATGTAGCATTACGATATAACGTATAAGGTTATGTAGCATTACGAAATAACTTATAACGTTATATGTTAATGTGTTATAACGTATAACGTTATGTAGCATTACGATATAACGTATAACGTTATGTAGCATAACGATATAACGTATAACGTTATATAGCATAACGATATAACGTATAACGTTATGTAGCATTACGATATAACTTATAACGTTATATGTTAATGTGTTATATCGTATAACGTTATGTAGCAAAACGATATAACGTATAACGTTATATAGCATTACGATATAACGTATAACGTTATATAGCATTACGATATAACGTATAACGTTATATACTATTACGTAATAACGTATAACGTTACGGAGTATTACGTTATAACGTATAACGTTATGTAGCAATACGGTATAACGTATAACGTTATGTAGCATTACGATATAACGTATAACGTTATGTAGCATTACGATATAACGTATAACGTTATGTAGCATAACGATATAACGTATAACGTTATGTATCATTACGATATAACGTATAACGTTATGTAGCATTACGTTATAGCGTATAACGTTATATGTTAATACGTTATAACGTAGAACGTTATGTAGCATTACGATATAACGTATAACGTTATATGGTAATACGTTATAACGTATAACGTTATGTAGCATTACGATATAACGTATAACGTTATGTAGCATAACGATATAACGTATAACGTTATATAGTATTACGTTATAACGTATAACGTTATGTAGTATTACGTTATAACGTATAACGTTATGTAGCATTACGATATACCGTATAACGTTATGTAGCATTACGAAATAACTTATAACGTTATATGTTAAAGTGTTATAACGTATATCGTTATGTAGCAAAACGATATAACGTATAACGTTATGTATCATTACGATATAACGTATAACGTTATGTAGCATTACGATATAACGTATAACGTTATGCAGCATAACGATATAACGTATAACGTTATATAGTGATACGTTATAACGTATAACGTTATGTAGCATTACGATATAACGTATAACGTTATGTAGCATAACGATATAACGTATTACGTTATATAGTATTACGTTATAACGTATAACGTTATGTAGCATTACGATATAACGTATAAGGTTATGTAGCATTACGATGTAACGTTTAAGGTTATGTAGCATTACGATATACCGTATAACGTTATGTAGCATTACGAAATAACTTATAACGTTATATGTTAATGTGTTATAACGTATAACGTTATGTAGCAAAACGATATAACGTATAACGTTATGTATCATTACGATATAACGTATAACGTTATGTAGCATTACGATATAACGTATAACGTTATGCAGCATAACGATATAACGTATAACGTTATATAGTGATACGTTATAACGTATAACGTTATGTAGCATTACGATATAACGTATAACGTTATGTAGCATAACGATATAACGTATAACGTTATATAGTATTACGTTATAACGTATAACGTTATGTAGCATTACGATATAACGTATAAGGTTATGTAGCATTACGATGTAACGTTTAAGGTTATGTAGCATTACGATATAACGTATAACGTTATGTAGCATTACGATATAACGTATAACGTTATGTAGCGTAACGATATAACGTATAACGTTATATAGTATTACGTTATAACGTATAACGTTATGTAGTATTACGTTATAACGCATAACGTTATGTAGCATTACGATATAACGTATAACGTTATGTAGCATTACGATATAACTTATAACGTTATATGTTAATGTGTTATATCGTATAACGTTATGTAGCAAAACGATATAACGTATAACGTTATATAGCATTACGATATAACGTATAACGTTATATACTATTACGTAATAACGTATAACGTTATGTAGCATAACGATATAACGTATAACGTTATGTAGCATTACGATATACCGTATAACGTTATGTAGCATTACGAAATATCTTATAACGTTATATAGTATTACGTTATAACGTATAACGTTATGTAGTATTACGTTATAACGTATAACGTTATGTAGCATTACGATATACCGTATAACGTTATGCAGCATAACGATATAACGTATAACGTTATGTAGCATTACGATATAACGTATAACGTTATGTAGCATAACGATATAACGTATAACGTTATATAGTATTACGTTATAACGTATAACGTTATGTAGCATTACGATATAACGTATAACGTTATGTAGCATTACGATATAACGTATAACGTTATGTAGCATAACGATATAACGTATAACGTTATATAGTATTACGTTATAACGTATAACGTTATGTAGTATTACGTTATAACGTATAACGTTATGTAGCATTACGATATACCGTATAACGTTATGCAGCATAACGATATAACGTATAACGTTATGTAGCATTACGATATAACGTATAACGTTATGTAGCATAACGATATAACGTATAACGTTATATAGTATTACGTTATAACGTATAACGTTATGTAGCATTACGATATAACGTATAAGGTTATGTAGCATTACGATGTAACGTTTAAGGTTATGTAGCATTACGATATAACGTATAACGTTATGTAGCATTACGATATAACGTATAACGTTATGTAGCGTAACGATATAACGTATAACGTTATTTAGTATTACGTTATAACGTATAACGTTATGTAGTATTACGTTATAACGCATAACGTTATGTAGCATTACGATATAACGTATAACGTTATGTAGCATTACGATATAACTTATAACGTTATATGTTAATGTGTTATATCGTATAACGTTATGTAGCAAAACGATATAACGTATAACGTTATATAGCATTACGATATAACGTATAACGTTATATACTATTACGTAATAACGTATAACGTTACGGAGTATTACGTTATAACGTATAACGTTATGTAGCAATACGATATAACGTAAAACGTTATGTAGCATTACGATATAACGTATAACGTTATGTAGCATTACGATATAACGTATAACGTTATGTAGCATTACGATATAACGTATAACGTTATGTAGCATAACGATATAACGTATAACGTTATGTAGCATTACGATATAACTTATAACGTTATATGTTAATGTGTTATATCGTATAACGTTATGTAGCAAAACGATATAACGTATAACGTTATATAGCATTACGATATAACGTATAACGTTATATACTATTACGTAATAACGTATAACGTTACGGAGTATTACGTTATAACGTATAACGTTATGTAGCAATACGATATAACGTATAACGTTATGTAGCATTACGATATAACGTATAACGTTATGTAGCATTACGATATACCGTATAACGTTATGCAGCATAACGATATAACGTATAACGTTATGTAGCATTACGATATAACGTATAACGTTATGTAGCATAACGATATAACGTATAACGTTATATAGTATTACGTTATAACGTATAACGTTATGTAGCATTACGATATAACGTATAACGTTATGTAAAATTACGATATAACGTATAACGTTATGTAGCATAACGATATAACGTATAACGTTATATAGTATTACGTTATAACGTATAACGTTATGTAGTATTACGTTATAACGTATAACGTTATGTAGCATTACGATATACCGTATAACGTTATGCAGCATAACGATATAACGTATAACGTTATGTAGCATTACGATATAACGTATAACGTTATGTAGCATAACGATATAACGTATAACGTTATATAGTATTACGTTATAACGTATAACGTTATGTAGCATTACGATATAACGTATAAGGTTATGTAGCATTACGATGTAACGTTTAAGGTTATGTAGCATTACGATATAACGTATAACGTTATGTAGCATTACGATATAACGTATAACGTTATGTAGCGTAACGATATAACGTATAACGTTATTTAGTATTACGTTATAACGTATAACGTTATGTAGTATTACGTTATAACGCATAACGTTATGTAGCATTACGATATAACGTATAACGTTATGTAGCATTACGATATAACTTATAACGTTATATGTTAATGTGTTATATCGTATAACGTTATGTAGCAAAACGATATAACGTATAACGTTATATAGCATTACGATATAACGTATAACGTTATATACTATTACGTAATAACGTATAACGTTACGGAGTATTACGTTATAACGTATAACGTTATGAAGCAATACGATATAACGTATAACGTTATGTAGCATTACGATATAACGTATAACGTTATGTAGCATTACGATATAACGCATAACGTTATGTAGCATTACGATATAACGTATAACGTTATGTAGCATAACGATATAACGTATAACGTTATGTATCATTACGATATAACGTATAACGTTATGTATCATTACGATATAACGTATAACGTTATGTAGCATTACATTATATCGTATAACGTTATATGCTAATACGTTATAACGTAGAACGTTATGTAGCATTACGATATAACGTATAACGTTATATGGTAATACGTTATAACGTATAACGTTATGTAGCATTACGATATAACGTATAACGTTATGTAGCATAACGATATAACGTATAACGTTATATAGTATTACGTTATAACGTATAACGTTATGTAGTATTACGCTATCACGTATAACGTTATGTAGTATTACGATATAACGTATAACGTTATGTAGCATGACGATATAACGTATAACGTTATGTAGTTCTACGTTATCACGTATAACGTTATGTAGTATTACGATATAACGTATAACGTTATGTAGCATAACGATATAACGTATAACGTTATGTATCATTACGATATAATGTATAACGTTATGTAACATTACGATAAAACGTATAACGTTATATAGTATTACGTTATAACGTATAACGTTATGTAGCATTACGATATAACGTATAACGTTATGTAGCATAACGATAAAACGTATAACGTTATATAGTATTACGTTATAACGTATAACGTTATGTAGTACTACGTTATTACGTATAACGTTATGTAGTATTACGATATAAGGTATAACGTTATGTAGCACAACGATATAACGTATAACGTTATGTAACATTACGATATAACGTATAACGTTATATGGTAATACGTTATAACGTATAACGTTATGTAGCATTACGATATAACGTATAACGTTATGTAGCATATCGATATAACTTATAACGTCATGTAGCGTTACGATATAACGTATAACGTTATGTAGTATTACGTCATAACTTATAACGTTATGTAGCATTACGATATAATGTATAACGTTATGTAGCATTACGATATATCGTATAACGTTATGTAGCATTACGATAAAACGTATAAGGTTATATGGTAATACGTTATAACGTATAACGTCATGTAGCATTACGATATATCGTATAACGTCATGTAGCATTACGATATAACGTATAACGTTATGTAGCATAACGATATAACGTATAACGTTATGTAGCATTACGTTATAACGTATAACGTTATGTAGGATTACGATATCACGTATAACGTTATGTAGCATTACGTTATAACGTATAACGTTATGTAGGATTACTACTTAACGTATAGCGTTATGTAGCATTGCGATATAACGTATAACGTTATGTAGCATTACGGTATAACGTATAACGTTATGTAGCATAACGATATAACGTATAACGTTATGTAGCATTACGATATAACGTATAACGTTATGTAGCATTACGATATAACGTATAACGTTATGTAGCATTACGTTATAACGTATAACGTTATATAGTATTACGTTATAACGTATAACGTTATGTAACATTACGATATAACGTATAACGTTATATGGTAATACGTTATAACGTATAACGTTATGTAGCATTACGATATAACGTATAACGTTATGTAGCATAACGATAAAACGTATAACGTTATATAGTATTACGTTATAACGTATAACGTTATGTAGCATTACGATATAACGTATAACGTTATGTAGCATAACGATAAAACGTATAACGTTATATAGTATTACGTTATAACGTATAACGTTATGTAGTACTACGTTATTACGTATAACGTTATGTAGTATTACGATATAAGGTATAACGTTATGTAGCACAACGATATAACGTATAACGTTATGTATCATTACGATATAACGTATAACGTTATGTAACATTACGATATAACGTAAAACGTTATATGGTAATACGTTATAACGTATAACGTTATGTAGCATTACGATATAACGTATAACGTTATGTAGCATAACGATAAAACGTATAACGTTATATAGTATTACGTTATAACGTATAACGTTATGTAGTACTACGTTATTACGTATAACGTTATGTAGTATTACGATATAAGGTATAACGTTATGTAGCACAACGATATAACGTATAACGTTATGTAGCATTACGATAAAACGTATAAGGTTATATGGTAATACGTTATAACGTATAACGTCATGTAGCATTACGATATATCGTATAACGTCATGTAGCATTACGATATAACGTATAACGTTATGTAGCATAACGATATAACGTATAACGTTATGTAGCATTACGTTATAACGTATAACGTTATGTAGGATTACGATATCACGTATAACGTTATGTAGCATATCGATATAACTTATAACGTCATGTAGCGTTACGATATAACGTATAACGTTATGTAGTATTACGTCATAACTTATAACGTTATGTAGCATTACGATATAATGTATAACGTTATGTAGCATTACGATATATCGTATAACGTTATGTAGCATTACGATAAAACGTATAAGGTTATATGGTAATACGTTATAACGTATAACGTCATGTAGCATTACGATATATCGTATAACGTCATGTAGCATTACGATATAACGTATAACGTTATGTATCATTACGTTATAACGTATAACGTTATGTAGGATTACGATATCACGTATAACGTTATGTAGCATTACGTTATAACGTATAACGTTATGTAGGATTACTACTTAACGTATAGCGTTATGTAGCATTGCGATATAACGTATAACGTCATGTAGCGTTACGATATAACGTATAACGTTATGTAGCATAACGATATAACGTATAACGTTATGTAGCATTACGTTATAACGTATAACGTTATGTAGGATTACGGTATCACGTATAACGTTATGTAGCATTACGTTATAACGTATAACGTTATGTAGGATTACTACTTAACGTATAGCGTTATGTAGCATTGCGATATAACGTATAACGTTATGTAGCATTACGGTATAACGTATAACGTTATGTAGCATAACGATATAACGTATAACGTTATGTAGCATTACGATATAACGTATAACGTTATGTAGCATTACGTTATAACGTATAACGTTATGTAGCATTACGATATAACGTATAACGTTATGTAGCATTACGATATAACGTATAACGTTATATGGTAATAAGTTATAACGTATAACGTTATGTAGCATTACGATATAACGTATAACGTCATGTAACGTTACGATATAACGTATAACGCTATGTAGCATAACGATATAACGTATAACGTTATGTAGCATAACGATATAACGTATAACGTTATGTATCATTACGATATAACGTATAACGTTATATGGTAATAAGTTATAACGTATAACCTTATGTAGCATTACGATATAACGTATCACGTCATGTAGCGTTACGATATAACGTATAACGTTATGTAGCATAACGATATAACGTATAACGTTATGTAGCACAACGGTATAACGTATAACGTTATGTATCATTACGATATAACGTATAACGTTATGTAGCATTACGTTATATCGTATAACGTTATGTAGCATTACGTTATAACGTATAACGTTATATGGTAATACGTTATAACGTATAACGTTATGTAGCATTACGATATAACGTATAACGTTATGTAGCATTACGATATAACGTATAACGTTATGTAGCATTACGATATAACGTATAACGTTATGTAGTATTACGTTATAACGCATAACGTTGTGTAGCATTACGATATAACGTATAACGTTATGTAGCATTACGATATAACTTATAACGTTTTATGTTAATGTGTTATATCGTATAACGTTATGTAGCAAAACGATATAACGTATAACGTTATATAGCATTACGATATAACGTATAACGTTATATACTATTACGTAATAACGTATAACGTTACGGAGTATTACGTTATAACGTATAACGTTATGTAGCAATACGATATAACGTATAACGTTATGTAGCATTACGATATAACGTATAACGTTATGTAGCATTACGATATAACGTATAACGTTATGTAGCATTACGATATAACGTATAACGTTATGTAGCATAACGATATAACGTATAACGTTATGTATCATTACGATATAACGTATAACGTTATGTAGCATTACGTTATAGCGTATAACGTTATATGTTAATACGTTATAACGTAGAACGTTATGTAGCATTACGATATAACGTAGAACGTTATGTAGCATTACGATATAACGTATAACGTTATATGGTAATACGTTATAACGTATAACGTTATGTAGCATTACGATATAACGTATAACGTTATGTAGCATAACGATATAACGTATAACGTTATATAGTATTACGTTATAACGTATAACGTTATGTAGTATTACGTTATAACGTATAACGTTATGTAGCATTACGATATACCGTATAACGTTATGTAGCATTTCGAAATAACTTATAACGTTATATGTTAATGTGTTATAACGTATAACGTTATGTAGCAAAACGATATAACGTATAACGTTATGTATCATTACGATATAACGTATAACGTTATGTAGCATTACGATATAACGTATAACGTTATGCAGCATAACGATATAACGTATAACGTTATATAGTGATACGTTATAACGTATAACGTTATGTAGCATTACGATATAACGTATAACGTTATGTAGCATAACGATATAACGTATAACGTTATATAGTATTACGTTATAACGTATAACGTTATGTAGCATTACGATATAACGTATAAGGTTATGTAGCATTACGAAATAACTTATAACGTTATATGTTAATGTGTTATAACGTATAACGTTATGTAGCATTACGATATAACGTATAACGTTATGTAGCATAACGATATAACGTATAACGTTATATAGCATAACGATATAACGTATAACGTTATGTAGCATTACGATATAACTTATAACGTTATATGTTAATGTGTTATATCGTATAACGTTATGTAGCAAAACGATATAACGTATAACGTTATATAGCATTACGATATAACGTATAACGTTATATAGCATTACGATATAACGTATAACGTTATATACTATTACGTAATAACGTATAACGTTATATACTATTACGTAATAACGTATAACGTTACGGAGTATTACGTTATAACGTATAACGTTATGTAGCAATACGGTATAACGTATAACGTTATGTAGCATTACGATATAACGTATAACGTTATGTAGCATTACGATATAACGTATAACGTTATGTAGCATAACGATATAACGTATAACGTTATGTATCATTACGATATAACGTATAACGTTATGTAGCATTACGTTATAGCGTATAACGTTATATGTTAATACGTTATAACGTAGAACGTTATGTAGCATTACGATATAACGTATAACGTTATATGGTAATACGTTATAACGTATAACGTTATGTAGCATTACGATATAACGTATAACGTTATGTAGCATAACGATATAACGTATAACGTTATATAGTATTACGTTATAACGTATAACGTTATGTAGTATTACGTTATAACGTATAACGTTATGTAGCATTACGATATACCGTATAACGTTATGTAGCATTACGAAATAACTTATAACGTTATATGTTAAAGTGTTATAACGTATATCGTTATGTAGCAAAACGATATAACGTATAACGTTATGTATCATTACGATATAACGTATAACGTTATGTAGCATTACGATATAACGTATAACGTTATGCAGCATAACGATATAACGTATAACGTTATATAGTGATACGTTATAACGTATAACGTTATGTAGCATTACGATATAACGTATAACGTTATGCAGCATAACGATATAACGTATAACGTTATATAGTGATACGTTATAACGTATAACGTTATGTAGCATTACGATATAACGTATAACGTTATGTAGCATAACGATATAACGTATAACGTTATATAGTATTACGTTATAACGTATAACGTTATGTAGCATTACGATATAACGTATAAGGTTATGTAGCATTACGATGTAACGTTTAAGGTTATGTAGCATTACGATATAACGTATAACGTTATGTAGCATTACGATATAACGTATAACGTTATGTAGCGTAACGATATAACGTATAACGTTATATAGTATTACGTTATAACGTATAACGTTATGTAGTATTACGTTATAACGCATAACGTTATGTAGCATTACGATATAACGTATAACGTTATGTAGCATTACGATATAACTTATAACGTTATATGTTAATGTGTTATATCGTATAACGTTATGTAGCAAAACGATATAACGTATAACGTTATATAGCATTACGATATAACGTATAACGTTATATACTATTACGTAATAACGTATAACGTTATGTAGCATAACGATATAACGTATAACGTTATGTAGCATTACGATATACCGTATAACGTTATGTAGCATTACGAAATATCTTATAACGTTATATAGTATTACGTTATAACGTATAACGTTATGTAGTATTACGTTATAACGTATAACGTTATGTAGCATTACGATATACCGTATAACGTTATGCAGCATAACGATATAACGTATAACGTTATGTAGCATTACGATATAACGTATAACGTTATGTAGCATAACGATATAACGTATAACGTTATATAGTATTACGTTATAACGTATAACGTTATGTAGCATTACGATATAACGTATAACGTTATGTAGCATTACGATATAACGTATAACGTTATGTAGCATAACGATATAACGTATAACGTTATATAGTATTACGTTATAACGTATAACGTTATGTAGTATTACGTTATAACGTATAACGTTATGTAGCATTACGATATACCGTATAACGTTATGCAGCATAACGATATAACGTATAACGTTATGTAGCATTACGATATAACGTATAACGTTATGTAGCATAACGATATAACGTATAACGTTATATAGTATTACGTTATAACGTATAACGTTATGTAGCATTACGATATAACGTATAAGGTTATGTAGCATTACGATGTAACGTTTAAGGTTATGTAGCATTACGATATAACGTATAACGTTATGTAGCATTACGATATAACGTATAACGTTATGTAGCGTAACGATATAACGTATAACGTTATTTAGTATTACGTTATAACGTATAACGTTATGTAGTATTACGTTATAACGCATAACGTTATGTAGCATTACGATATAACGTATAACGTTATGTAGCATTACGATATAACTTATAACGTTATATGTTAATGTGTTATATCGTATAACGTTATGTAGCAAAACGATATAACGTAT
The DNA here is from genome assembly GCA_936014575.1 of Bombus lapidarius. Classification (NCBI taxonomy): domain Eukaryota; kingdom Metazoa; phylum Arthropoda; class Insecta; order Hymenoptera; family Apidae; genus Bombus; species Bombus lapidarius. The sequence goes on from CAKXZU010000093.1 coordinate 128,181, forward strand.
AACGTTATATAGCATTACGATATAACGTATAACGTTATATACTATTACGTAATAACGTATAACGTTACGGAGTATTACGTTATAACGTATAACGTTATGTAGCAATACGATATAACGTAAAACGTTATGTAGCATTACGATATAACGTATAACGTTATGTAGCATTACGATATAACGTATAACGTTATGTAGCATTACGATATAACGTATAACGTTATGTAGCATAACGATATAACGTATAACGTTATGTAGCATTACGATATAACTTATAACGTTATATGTTAATGTGTTATATCGTATAACGTTATGTAGCAAAACGATATAACGTATAACGTTATATAGCATTACGATATAACGTATAACGTTATATACTATTACGTAATAACGTATAACGTTACGGAGTATTACGTTATAACGTATAACGTTATGTAGCAATACGATATAACGTATAACGTTATGTAGCATTACGATATAACGTATAACGTTATGTAGCATTACGATATAACGTATAACGTTATGTAGCATTACGATATAACGTATAACGTTATGTAGCATTACGATATAACTTATAACGTTATGTAGCATTACGATATAACGTATAACGTTATGTAGCATTACGTTATAGCGTATAACGTTATATGTTAATACGTTATAACGTAGAACGTTATGTAGCATTACGATATAACGTAGAACGTTATGTAGCATTACGATATAACGTATAACGTTATATGGTAATACGTTATAACGTATAACGTTATGTAGCATTACGATATAACGTATAACGTTATGTAGCATAACGATATAACGTATAACGTTATATAGTATTACGTTATAACGTATAACGTTATGTAGTATTACGTTATAACGTATAACGTTATGTAGCATTACGATATACCGTATAACGTTATGTAGCATTTCGAAATAACTTATAACGTTATATGTTAATGTGTTATAACGTATAACGTTATGTAGCAAAACGATATAACGTATAACGTTATGTATCATTACGATATAACGTATAACGTTATGTAGCATTACGATATAACGTATAACGTTATGCAGCATAACGATATAACGTATAACGTTATATAGTGATACGTTATAACGTATAACGTTATGTAGCATTACGATATAACGTATAACGTTATGTAGCATAACGATATAACGTATAACGTTATATAGTATTACGTTATAACGTATAACGTTATGTAGCATTACGATATAACGTATAAGGTTATGTAGCATTACGAAATAACTTATAACGTTATATGTTAATGTGTTATAACGTATAACGTTATGTAGCATTACGATATAACGTATAACGTTATGTAGCATAACGATATAACGTATAACGTTATATAGCATAACGATATAACGTATAACGTTATGTAGCATTACGATATAACTTATAACGTTATATGTTAATGTGTTATATCGTATAACGTTATGTAGCAAAACGATATAACGTATAACGTTATATAGCATTACGATATAACGTATAACGTTATATAGCATTACGATATAACGTATAACGTTATATACTATTACGTAATAACGTATAACGTTACGGAGTATTACGTTATAACGTATAACGTTATGTAGCAATACGGTATAACGTATAACGTTATGTAGCATTACGATATAACGTATAACGTTATGTAGCATTACGATATAACGTATAACGTTATGTAGCATAACGATATAACGTATAACGTTATGTATCATTACGATATAACGTATAACGTTATGTAGCATTACGTTATAGCGTATAACGTTATATGTTAATACGTTATAACGTAGAACGTTATGTAGCATTACGATATAACGTATAACGTTATATGGTAATACGTTATAACGTATAACGTTATGTAGCATTACGATATAACGTATAACGTTATGTAGCATAACGATATAACGTATAACGTTATATAGTATTACGTTATAACGTATAACGTTATGTAGTATTACGTTATAACGTATAACGTTATGTAGCATTACGATATACCGTATAACGTTATGTAGCATTACGAAATAACTTATAACGTTATATGTTAAAGTGTTATAACGTATATCGTTATGTAGCAAAACGATATAACGTATAACGTTATGTATCATTACGATATAACGTATAACGTTATGTAGCATTACGATATAACGTATAACGTTATGCAGCATAACGATATAACGTATAACGTTATATAGTGATACGTTATAACGTATAACGTTATGTAGCATTACGATATAACGTATAACGTTATGTAGCATAACGATATAACGTATAACGTTATATAGTATTACGTTATAACGTATAACGTTATGTAGCATTACGATATAACGTATAAGGTTATGTAGCATTACGATGTAACGTTTAAGGTTATGTAGCATTACGATATACCGTATAACGTTATGTAGCATTACGAAATAACTTATAACGTTATATGTTAATGTGTTATAACGTATAACGTTATGTAGCAAAACGATATAACGTATAACGTTATGTATCATTACGATATAACGTATAACGTTATGTAGCATTACGATATAACGTATAACGTTATGCAGCATAACGATATAACGTATAACGTTATATAGTGATACGTTATAACGTATAACGTTATGTAGCATTACGATATAACGTATAACGTTATGTAGCATAACGATATAACGTATAACGTTATATAGTATTACGTTATAACGTATAACGTTATGTAGCATTACGATATAAAGTATAAGGTTATGTAGCATTACGATGTAACGTTTAAGGTTATGTAGCATTACGATATAACGTATAACGTTATGTAGCATTACGATATAACGTATAACGTTATGTAGCGTAACGATATAACGTATAACGTTATATAGTATTACGTTATAACGTATAACGTTATGTAGTATTACGTTATAACGCATAACGTTATGTAGCATTACGATATAACGTATAACGTTATGTAGCATTACGATATAACTTATAACGTTATATGTTAATGTGTTATATCGTATAACGTTATGTAGCAAAACGATATAACGTATAACGTTATATAGCATTACGATATAACGTATAACGTTATATACTATTACGTAATAACGTATAACGTTATGTAGCATAACGATATAACGTATAACGTTATGTAGCATTACGATATACCGTATAACGTTATGTAGCATTACGAAATATCTTATAACGTTATATGTTAATGTGTTATAACGTATAACGTTATGTAGCATTACGATATAACGTATAACGTTATGTAGCATAACGATATAACGTATAACGTTATATAGTATTACGTTATAACGTATAACGTTATGTAGTATTACGTTATAACGTATAACGTTATGTAGCATTACGATATACCGTATAACGTTATGCAGCATAACGATATAACGAATAACGTTATGTAGCATTACGATATAACGTATAACGTTATGTAGCATAACGATATAACGTATAACGTTATATAGTATTACGTTATAACGTATAACGTTATGTAGCATTACGATATAACGTATAAGGTTATGTAGCATTACGATATAACTTATAACGTTATATGTTAATGTGTTATATCGTATAACGTTATGTAGCAAAACGATATAACGTATAACGTTATATAGCATTACGATATAACGTATAACGTTATATAGCATTACGATATAACGTATAACGTTATATACTATTACGTAATAACGTATAACGTTACGGAGTATTACGTTATAACGTATAACGTTATGTAGCAATACGGTATAACGTATAACGTTATGTAGCATTACGATATAACGTATAACGTTATGTAGCATTACGATATAACGTATAACGTTATGTAGCATAACGATATAACGTATAACGTTATGTATCATTACGATATAACGTATAACGTTATGTAGCATTACGTTATAGCGTATAACGTTATATGTTAATACGTTATAACGTAGAACGTTATGTAGCATTACGATATAACGTATAACGTTATATGGTAATACGTTATAACGTATAACGTTATGTAGCATTACGATATAACGTATAACGTTATATAGCATTACGATATAACGTATAACGTTATATAGCATTACGATATAACGTATAACGTTATGTAGCATTACGATATAACTTATAACGTTATATGTTAATGTGTTATATCGTATAACGTTATGTAGCAAAACGATATAACGTATAACGTTATATAGCATTACGATATAACGTATAACGTTATATAGCATTACGATATAACGTATAACGTTATATACTATTACGTAATAACGTATAACGTTACGGAGTATTACGTTATAACGTATAACGTTATGTAGCAATACGGTATAACGTATAACGTTATGTAGCATTACGATATAACGTATAACGTTATGTAGCATTACGATATAACGTATAACGTTATGTAGCATAACGATATAACGTATAACGTTATGTATCATTACGATATAACGTATAACGTTATGTAGCATTACGTTATAGCGTATAACGTTATATGTTAATACGTTATAACGTAGAACGTTATGTAGCATTACGATATAACGTATAACGTTATATGGTAATACGTTATAACGTATAACGTTATGTAGCATTACGATATAACGTATAACGTTATGTAGCATAACGATATAACGTATAACGTTATATAGTATTACGTTATAACGTATAACGTTATGTAGTATTACGTTATAACGTATAACGTTATGTAGCATTACGATATACCGTATAACGTTATGTAGCATTACGAAATAACTTATAACGTTATATGTTAAAGTGTTATAACGTATATCGTTATGTAGCAAAACGATATAACGTATAACGTTATGTATCATTACGATATAACGTATAACGTTATGTAGCATTACGATATAACGTATAACGTTATGCAGCATAACGATATAACGTATAACGTTATATAGTGATACGTTATAACGTATAACGTTATGTAGCATTACGATATAACGTATAACGTTATGTAGCATAACGATATAACGTATAACGTTATATAGTATTACGTTATAACGTATAACGTTATGTAGCATTACGATATAACGTATAAGGTTATGTAGCATTACGATGTAACGTTTAAGGTTATGTAGCATTACGATATACCGTATAACGTTATGTAGCATTACGAAATAACTTATAACGTTATATGTTAATGTGTTATAACGTATAACGTTATGTAGCAAAACGATATAACGTATAACGTTATGTATCATTACGATATAACGTATAACGTTATGTAGCATTACGATATAACGTATAACGTTATGCAGCATAACGATATAACGTATAACGTTATATAGTGATACGTTATAACGTATAACGTTATGTAGCATTACGATATAACGTATAACGTTATGTAGCATAACGATATAACGTATAACGTTATATAGTATTACGTTATAACGTATAACGTTATGTAGCATTACGATATAAAGTATAAGGTTATGTAGCATTACGATGTAACGTTTAAGGTTATGTAGCATTACGATATAACGTATAACGTTATGTAGCATTACGATATAACGTATAACGTTATGTAGCGTAACGATATAACGTATAACGTTATATAGTATTACGTTATAACGTATAACGTTATGTAGTATTACGTTATAACGCATAACGTTATGTAGCATTACGATATAACGTATAACGTTATGTAGCATTACGATATAACTTATAACGTTATATGTTAATGTGTTATATCGTATAACGTTATGTAGCAAAACGATATAACGTATAACGTTATATAGCATTACGATATAACGTATAACGTTATATACTATTACGTAATAACGTATAACGTTATGTAGCATAACGATATAACGTATAACGTTATGTAGCATTACGATATACCGTATAACGTTATGTAGCATTACGAAATATCTTATAACGTTATATGTTAATGTGTTATAACGTATAACGTTATGTAGCATTACGATATAACGTATAACGTTATGTAGCATAACGATATAACGTATAACGTTATATAGTATTACGTTATAACGTATAACGTTATGTAGTATTACGTTATAACGTATAACGTTATGTAGCATTACGATATACCGTATAACGTTATGCAGCATAACGATATAACGTATAACGTTATGTAGCATTACGATATAACGTATAACGTTATGTAGCATAACGATATAACGTATAACGTTATATAGTATTACGTTATAACGTATAACGTTATGTAGCATTACGATATAACGTATAAGGTTATGTAGCATTACGATGTAACGTTTAAGGTTATGTAGCATTACGATATAACGTATAACGTTATGTAGCATTACGATATAACGTATAACGTTATGTAGCGTAACGATATAACGTATAACGTTATTTAGTATTACGTTATAACGTATAACGTTATGTAGTATTACGTTATAACGCATAACGTTATGTAGCATTACGATATAACGTATAACGTTATGTAGCATTACGATATAACTTATAACGTTATATGTTAATGTGTTATATCGTATAACGTTATGTAGCAAAACGATATAACGTATAACGTTATATAGCATTACGATATAACGTATAACGTTATATACTATTACGTAATAACGTATAACGTTACGGAGTATTACGTTATAACGTATAACGTTATGTAGCAATACGATATAACGTATAACGTTATGTAGCATTACGATATAACGTATAACGTTATGTAGCATTACGATATAACGTATAACGTTATGTAGCATTACGATATAACGTATAACGTTATGTAGCATAACGATATAACGTATAACGTTATGTAGCATTACGATATAACTTATAACGTTATATGTTAATGTGTTATATCGTATAACGTTATGTAGCAAAACGATATAACGTATAACGTTATATAGCATTACGATATAACGTATAACGTTATATACTATTACGTAATAACGTATAACGTTACGGAGTATTACGTTATAACGTATAACGTTATGTAGCAATACGATATAACGTATAACGTTATGTAGCATTACGATATAACGTATAACGTTATGTAGCATTTCGATATAACGTATAACGTTATGTAGCATTACGATATAACGTATAACGTTATGTAGCATTACGATATAACTTATAACGTTATATGTTAATGTGTTATATCGTATAACGTTATGTAGCAAAACGATATAACGTATAACGTTATATAGCATTACGATATAACGTATAACGTTATATACTATTACGTAATAACGTATAACGTTATGTAGCATAACGATATAACGTATAACGTTATGTAGCATTACGATATACCGTATAACGTTATGTAGCATTACGAAATAACTTATAACGTTATATGTTAATGTGTTATAACGTATAACGTTATGTAGCATTACGATATAACGTATAACGTTATGTAGCATAACGATATAACGTATAACGTTACATAGTATTACGTTATAACGTATAACGTTATGTAGTATTACGTTATAACGTATAACGTTATGTAGCATTACGATATACCGTATAACGTTATGCAGCATAACGATATAACGTATAACGTTATGTAGCATTACGATATAACGTATAACGTTATGTAGCATAACGATATAACGTATAACGTTATATAGTATTACGTTATAACGTATAACGTTATGTAGCATTACGATATAACGTATAAGGTTATGTAGCATTACGATGTAACGTTTAAGGTTATGTAGCATTACGATATAACGTATAACGTTATGTAGCATTACGATATAACGTATAACGTTATGTAGCGTAACGATATAACGTATAACGTTATTTAGTATTACGTTATAACGTATAACGTTATGTAGTATTACGTTATAATGCATAACGTTATGTAGCATTACGATATAACGTATAACGTTATGTAGCATTACGATATAACTTATAACGTTATATGTTAATGTGTTATATCGTATAACGTTATGTAGCAAAACGATATAACGTATAACGTTATATAGCATTACGATATAACGTATAACGTTATATACTATTACGTAATAACGTATAACGTTACGGAGTATTACGTTATAACGTATAACGTTATGTAGCAATACGATATAACGTATAACGTTATGTAGCATTACGATATAACGTATAACGTTATGTAGCATTACGATATAACGTATAACGTTATGTAGCATTACGATATAACGTATAACGTTATGTAGCATAACGATATAACGTATAACGTTATGTATCATTACGATATAACGTATAACGTTATGTAGCATTACGTTATAACGTATAACGTTATATGTTAATACGTTATAACGTAGAACGTTATGTAGCATTACGATATAACGTATAACGTTATATGGTAATACGTTATAACGTATAACGTTATGTAGCATTACGATATAACGTATAACGTTATGTAGCATAACGATATAACGTATAACGTTATATAGTATTACGTTATAACGTATAACGTTATGTAGTATTACGTTATAACGTATAACGTTATGTAGCATTACGATATACCGTATAACGTTATGTAGCATTACGAAATAACTTATAACGTTATATGTTAATGTGTTATAACGTATAACGTTATGTAGCATTACGATATAACGTATAACGTTATGTAGCGTAACGATATAACGTATAACGTTATATAGTATTACGTTATAACGTATAACGTTACGGAGTATTACGTTATAACGTATAACGTTATGTAGCATTACGATATAACGTATAACGTTATGTAGTATTACGTTATAACGTATAACGTTATGTAGCAATACGATATGACGTATAACGTTATGTAGCATTACGATATAACGTATAACGTTATGAAGCATTACGATATAACGTATAAGGTTATGTAGCAATACGATATAACGTATAACGTTATGTAGCGTTACGATATAACGTATAAGGTTATGTAGCATTACGATATAACGTATAAGGTTATGTAGCATTACGATATAACGTATAACGTTATGTAGCATTACGATATAACGTATAACGTTATGTAGCATTACGATATAACGTATAACGTCTTGTAGCGTTACGATATAACGTATAACGTTATGTAGCATAACGATATAACGTATAACGTTATGTAGCATAACGATATAACGTATAACGTTATGTATCATTACGATATAACGTATAACGTTATGTAGCATTACGTTATAACGTATAACGTTATGTAGCATTACGATATAACGTATAAGGTTATATGGTAATACGTTATAACGTATAACGTTATGTAGCATTACGTCATAACTTATAACGTTATGTAGCATTACGATATAATGTACAACGTTATGTATCATTACGATATAACGTATAACGTTATGTAGCATTACGATATAACGTATAAGGTTATATGGTAATACGTTATAACGTATAACGTAATGTAGCATTACGCTATAACGTATAACGTTATGTAGCATAACGATATAACGTATAACGTTATGTAGCATTACGATATAACGTATAACGTTATGTAGCATTACGTTATAACGTTTAACGTTCTGTAGTATTACTATATAATGTATAACGTTATGTAGCATTACGATATAACGTATAACGTTATGTATCATTACGATATAACGTATAACGTTATGTAGCATTACGATATAACGTATAACGTTATGCAGCATAACGATATAACGTATAACGTTATATAGTGATACGTTATAACGTATAACGTTATGTAGCATTACGATATAACGTATAACGTTATGTAGCATAACGATATAACGTATAACGTTATATAGTATTACGTTATAACGTATAACGTTATGTAGCATTACGATATAACGTATAAGGTTATGTAGCATTACGATGTAACGTTTAAGGTTATGTAGCATTACGATATAACGTATAACGTTATGTAGCATTACGATATAACGTATAACGTTATATAGCATTACGATATAACGTATAACGTTATATACTATTACGTAATAACGTATAACGTTACGGAGTATTACGTTATAACGTATAACGTTATGTAGCAGTACGATATAACGTATAACGTTATGTAGCATTACGATATAGCGTATAACGTTATGTAGCATTACGATATAACGTATAACGTTATGTAGCATTACGATATAACGTATAACGTTATGTAGCATAACGATATAACGTATAACGTTATGTATCATTACGATATAACGTATAACGTTATGTAGCATTACGTTATAACGTATAACGTTATATGGTAATACGTTATAACGTATAACGTTATGTAGCATTACGATATAACGTATAACGTTATGTAGCATAACGATATAACGTATAACGTTATGTAGCATTACGATATACCGTATAACGTTATGTAGCATTACGAAATAACTTATAACGTTATATGTTAATGTGTTATAACGTATAACGTTATGTAGCATAACGATATAACGTATAACGTTATATAGTATTACGTTATAACGTATAACGTTATGTAGTATTACGTTATAACGTATAACGTTATGTAGCATTACGATATACCGTATAACGTTATGCAGCATAACGATATAACGTATAACGTTATATAGTGATACGTTATAACGTATAACGTAATGTAGCATTACCATATAACGTATAACGTTCTGTAGCATTACGATATAACGTATAACGTTATGCAGCACAACGATATAACGTATTACGTTATATATTATTACGTTATAACGTATAACGTTATGTAGTATTACGTCATATCTTATAACGTTATTTAGCATTACTATATAACGTATAACGTTACGTAGCATTACGACATAACGTATAACGTTATGTAGTATTACGATATATCATATAACGTCATGTAGCATTACGATATAACGTATAACGTTATGTAGCATAACGATATAACGTATAACGTTATGTAGCATTACGATATAACGTAGAACGTTAAGTAGCATTACGATATAACGTATAACGTTATGTAGCATAACGATATAACGTATAACGTTATGTAGCATTACGATATAACGTAGAACGTTATGTAGCATTACGATATATCATATAACGTCATGTAGCATTACGATATAACGTATAACGTTATGTAGCATAACGATATAACGTATAACGTTATGTAGCATTACGATATAACGTAGAACGTTAAGTAGCATTACGATATAACGTATAACGTTATGAAGCATTACGATATAACGTATAACGTTATGTACCATAAAGATATAACGTATAACGTTATGTAGCATTACGACATAACGTATAACGTTATATGGTAATACGTTATAACGTATAACGTTATGTAGCATTACGATATAACGTAGAACGTTAAGTAGCATTACGATATAACGTATAACGTTATGAAGCATTACGATATAACGTATAACGTTATGTACCATAACGATATAACGTATAACGTTATGTAGCATAACGACATAACGTATAACCTTATATGGTAATACGTTATAACGTATAACGTTATGTAGCATTACCATATAACGTATAACGTTCTGTAGCATTACGATATAACGTATAACGTTATGCAGCACAACGATATAACGTATTACGTTATATATTATTACGTTATAACGTATAACGTTATGTAGTATTACGTCATATCTTATAACGTTATTTAGCATTACTATATAACGTATAACGTTACGTAGCATTACGACATAACGTATAACGTTATGTAGCATAACGATATAACGTATAACGTTGTGTAGCATTACGATATAACGTAGAACGTTAAGTAGCATTACGATATAACGTATAACGTTATGAAGCATTACGATATAACGTATAACGTTATGTACCATATCGATATAACGTATAACGATATGTAGCATTACGACATAACGTATAACGTTATATGGTAATACGTTATAACGTATAAAGTTATGTAGCATTACCATATAACGTATAACGTTATGAAGCATTACGATATAACGTATAACGTTATGTAGCATTACCATATAACGTATAACGTTATTTAGCATTACTATATAACGTATAACGTTACGTAGCATTACGACATAACGTATAACGTTATGTAGTATTACGTCATATCTTATAACGTTATTTAGCATTACTATATAACGTATAACGTTATGTAGCATTACGATATAACGTATAACATTATGTAGGGTTACGATATAACGTATAACGTTATATGGTAATACGTTATAACGTATAACGTTATGTAGCATTACGATATATCATATAACGTCATGTAGCATTACGATATAACGTATAACGTTATGTAGCATAACGATATAACGTATAACGTTATGTAGCATTACGATATAACGTAGAACGTTAAGTAGCATTACGATATAACGTATAACGTTATGAAGCATTACGATATAACGTATAACGTTATGTACCATAAAGATATAACGTATAACGTTATGTAGCATTACGACATAACGTATAACGTTATATGGTAATACGTTATAACGTATAACGTTATGTAGCATTACGATATAACGTAGAACGTTAAGTAGCATTACGATATAACGTATAACGTTATGAAGCATTACGATATAACGTATAACGTTATGTACCATAACGATATAACGTATAACGTTATGTAGCATAACGACATAACGTATAACCTTATATGGTAATACGTTATAACGTATAACGTTATGTAGCATTACCATATAACGTATAACGTTCTGTAGCATTACGATATAACGTATAACGTTATGCAGCACAACGATATAACGTATTACGTTATATATTATTACGTTATAACGTATAACGTTATGTAGTATTACGTCATATCTTATAACGTTATTTAGCATTACTATATAACGTATAACGTTACGTAGCATTACGACATAACGTATAACGTTATGTAGCATAACGATATAACGTATAACGTTGTGTAGCATTACGATATAACGTAGAACGTTAAGTAGCATTACGATATAACGTATAACGTTATGAAGCATTACGATATAACGTATAACGTTATGTACCATATCGATATAACGTATAACGATATGTAGCATTACGACATAACGTATAACGTTATATGGTAATACGTTATAACGTATAAAGTTATGTAGCATTACCATATAACGTATAACGTTATGTAGCATTACGATATAACGTATAACGTTATGTAGCATAACGATATAACGTATAACGTTATGTAGCATAACGATATAACGTATAACGTTATGAAGCATTACGATATAACGTATAACGTTATGAAGCATTACGATATAACGTATAACGTTATGTAGCATAACGATATAACGTATAACGTTATGTAGCATAACGATATAACGTATAACGTTATGTAGCATAACGATATAACGTATAACGTTATGTAGCATTACGATATAACGAAGAACGTTAAGTAGCATTACGATATAACGTATAACGTTATGAAGCATTACGATATAACGTATAACGTTATGTAGCATTACCATATAACGTATAACGTTATGTAGCATTACGATATAACGTATAACGTTATGCAGCATAACGATATAACGTATTACGTTATATATTATTACGTTATAACGTATAACGTTATGTAGTATTACGTCATATCTTATAACGTTATTTAGCATTACTATATAACGTATAACGTTACGTAGCATTACGATATAACGTATAACGTTATGTAGCATAACGATATAACGTATAACGTTATGTAGCATTACGATATAACGTAGAACGTTAAGTAGCATTACGATATAACGTATAACGTTATGTAGCATTACCATATAACGTATAACGTTATGTAGCATTACGATATAACGTATAACGTTATGTAGCATAACGATATAACGTATAACGTTATGTAGCATTACGACATAACGTATAACGTTATATGGTAATACGTTATAACGTATAACGTTATGTAGCATTACCATATAACGTATAACGTTATGTAGCATTACGATATAACGTATAACGTTATGTAGCATAACGATATAACGTATAACGTTATGTAGCATTACGACATAACGTATAACGTTATATGGTAATACGTTATAACGTATAACGTTATGTAGCATTACCATATAACGTATAACGTTATGTAGCATTACGATATAACGTATAACGATTTGTAGCATTACGATATGACGTATAACGCTATATAGTAATACGTTATAACGTATAACGCTATGTAGCATTACCATATAACGTATAACGTTATGTAGCATAACGATATAACGTATAACGTTGTATCGTATTACGTTATAACGTATAACGTTATGTAATATTACCTTATAACGTATAACGTTATGTAGCATTACGATATAACGTATAACGTTATGTAGCATAACGATATAACGTATAACGTTATGTAGCATTACGATATAACGTATAACGTTATGTAACATTACGATATTACGTATAACGTTATATGGTATTACGTTATAACGTATAACGTTATGTAGCATTACGATATAACGCATAACGTTGTGTAGCATACCGATATAACGTATAACGTTGTGTAGCGTAACGATATAACGTATAACGTTATATGGTAATACGTTATAACGTATAACGTTATGTAGCATTACGATATAACGTATAACGTTATATGGTAATACGTTATGACGTATAACGTTATGTAGCTTTACGATATAACGTATAACGTTATGTAGAATAACGATATAACGTATAACGTTATGTAGCATTACGATATAACGTATATCGTTATATAGTAATACGTTATAACGTATAACGTTATGTAGCATTACCATATAACGTATAACATTACGTAGCATTACGATATAACGTATAACGTTATGCAGCATAACGATATAACGTATTACGTTATATATTATTACGTTATAACGTATAACGTTATGTAGTATTACGTCATATCTTATAACGTTATTTAGCATTACTATATAACGTATAACGTTATGTAGCATTACGATATAACGTATAACGTTATGTAGCATTACGATATAACGTATAACGTTATGTGGTAATACGTTATGACGTATAACGTTATGTAGCATTACGATATATCGTATAACGTTATGTACCATAACGATATAACGTATAACGTTACGTAGCATTACGATATAACGTATAACGTTATGTAGCATTACGATATAACGTATAACGTTATATGGTAATACGTTATAACGTATAACGTTATGTAGCATTACGATATATCGTATAACGTCATGTAGCATTACGATATAACGTATAACGTTATGTAGCATAACGATATAACGTATAACGTTATGTAGCATTACGATATAACGTAGAACGTTAAGTAGCATTACGATATAACGTATAACGTTATGATGCATTACGATATAACGTATAACGTCATGTACCATAACGATATAACGTATAACGTTATGTAGCATTACGACATAGCGTATAACGTTATATGGTAATACGTTATAACGTATAACGTTATGTAGCATTATCATATAACCTATAACGTTATGTAGCATTACGATATAACGTATAACGTTATGTAGCTTTACGATATAACGTATAACGTTATATAGTAATACGTTATAACGTATAACGTTATGTAGCATTACCATATAACGTATAACGATATGTAGCATAACGATATAACGTATAACGTTATATAGTATCACGTTATAACGTATAACGTTATGTAATATTACCTTATAACGTATAACGTTATGTAGCATTACGATATAACGTATAACGTTATGTAGCATTACGATATAACGTATAACGTTATGTAGCATTACGATATAACGTATAACGTTATATGGTAATACGTTATGACGTATAACGTTATGTAGCATTACCATATAACGTATAACGTTATGTAGCATTACGATATAACGTATAACGTTATGTAGCAATACGATATAACGTATAACGTTATGTAGCATTACGATATAACGTATAACGTTATGTAGCTTTACGATATAACGTATAACGTTATGTAGAATAACGATATAACGTATAACGTTATATAGTATCTCGTTATAACGTATAACGTTATGTAATATTCCCTTATAACGTATAACGTTATGTAGTATTACGTCATATCTTATAACGTTATTTAGCATTGCTATATAACGTATAACGTTATGTAGCATTACGATATAACGTATAACGTTATGTAGCATTACGATATAACGTATAACGTTATGTAGCATTACCATATAACGTATAACGTTATGTAGCATTACCATATAACGTATAACGTTATGTAGCATTACGATATAACGTATAACGTTATGTAGCTTTACGATATAACGTATAACGTTATGTAGAATAACGATATAACGTATAACGTTATGTAGCATTACGATATAACGTATATCGTTATATAGTAATACGTTATAACGTATAACGTTATGTAGCATTACCATATAACGTATAACGTTATGTAGCATTACGATATAACGTATAACGTTATGCAGCATAACGATATAACGTATTACGTTATATATTATTACGTTATAACGTATAACGTTATGTAGTATTACGTCATATCTTATAACGTTATTTAGCATTACTATATAACGTATAACGTTATGTAGCATTACGATATAACGTAAGACGTTATGTAGCATTACGATATAACGTATAACGTTATGTGGTAATACGTTATGACGTATAACGTTATGTAGCATTACGATATAACGTATAACGTTATGTACCATAACGATATAACGTATAACGTTATGTAGCATTACGACATAACGTATAACGTTATATGGTAATACGTTATAACGTATAAAGTTATGTAGCATTACCATATAACGTATAACGTTATGTAGCATTACGATATAACGTATAACGTTATGTAGCATAACGATATAACGTATAACGTTATGTAGCATAACGATATAACGTATAACGTTATGAAGCATTACGATATAACGTATAACGTTATGAAGCATTACGATATAACGTATAACGTTATGTAGCATAACGATATAACGTATAACGTTATGTAGCATAACGATATAACGTATAACGTTATGTAGCATAACGATATAACGTATAACGTTATGTAGCAATACGATATAACGTATAACGTTATGTAGCATTACGATATAACGTATAACGTTATGTAGCTTTACGATATAACGTATAACGTTATGTAGAATAACGATATAACGTATAACGTTATATAGTATCACGTTATAACGTATAACGTTATGTAATATTACCTTATAACTTATAACGTTATGTAGTATTACGTCATATCTTATAACGTTATTTAGCATTACTATATAACGTATAACGTTATGTAGCATTACGATATAACGTATAACGTTATGTAGCATTACCATATAACGTATAACGTTATGTAGCATTACCATATAACGTATAACGTTATGTAGCATTACGATATAACGTATAACGTTATGTAGCTTTACGATATAACGTATAACGTTATGTAGAATAACGATATAACGTATAACGTTATGTAGCATTACGATATAACGTATATCGTTATATAGTAATACGTTATAACGTATAACGTTATGTAGCATTACGACATAACGTATAACGTTATATGGTAATACGTTATAACGTATAACGTTATGTAGCATTACCATATAACGTATAACGTTATGTAGCATTACGATATAACGTATAACGTTATGTAGCATAACGATATAACGTATAACGTTATGTAGCATTACGACATAACGTATAACGTTATATGGTAATACGTTATAACGTATAACGTTATGTAGCATTACCATATAACGTATAACGTTATGTAGCATTACGATATAACGTATAACGTTTTGTAGCATTACGATATGACGTATAACGTTATATAGTAATACGTTATAACGTATAACGCTATGTAGCATTACCATATAACGTATAACGTTATGTAGCATAACGATATAACGTATAACGTTGTATCGTATAACGTTGTATCGTATTACGTTATAACGTATAACGTTATGTAATATTACCTTATAACGTATAACGTTATGTAGCATTACGATATAACGTATAACGTTATGTAGCATAACGATATAACGTATAACGTTATGTAGCATTACGATATAACGTATAACGTTATGTAACATTACGATATTACGTATAACGTTATATGGTATTACGTTATAACGTATAACGTTATGTAGCATTACGATATAACGCATAACGTTGTGTAGCATGCCGATATAACGTATAACGTTGTGTAGCGTAACGATATAACGTATAACGTTATATGGTAATACGTTATAACGTATAACGTTATGTAGCATTACGATATAACGTATAACGTTATATGGTAATACGTTATAACGTATAACGTTATGTAGCTTTACGATATAACGTATAACGTTATGTAGAATAACGATATAACGTATAACGTTATGTAGCATTACGATATAACGTATATCGTTATATAGTAATACGTTATAACGTATAACGTTATGTAGCATTACCATATAACGTATAACGTTACGTAGCATTACGATATAACGTATAACGTTATGCAGCATAACGATATAACGTATTACGTTATATATTATTACGTTATAACGTATAACGTTATGTAGTATTACGTCATATCTTATAACGTTATTTAGCATTACTATATAACGTATAACGTTATGTAGCATTACGATATAACGTATAACGTTATGTAGCATTACGATATAACGTATAACGTTATGTGGTAATACGTTATGACGTATAACGTTATGTAGCATTACGATATATCGTATAACGTTATGTACCATAACGATATAACGTATAACGTTACGTAGCATTACGATATAACGTATAACGTTATGTAGCATTACGATATAACGTATAACGTTATATGGTAATACGTTATAACGTATAACGTTATGTAGCATTACGATATATCGTATAACGTTATGTAGCATAACGATATAACGTATAACGTTATGTAGCATTACGATATAACGTAGAACGTTAAGTAGCATTACGATATAACGTATAACGTTATGATGCATTACGATATAACGTATAACGTCATGTACCATAACGATATAACGTATAACGTTATGTAGCATTACGACATAGCGTATAACGTTATATGGTAATACGTTATAACGTATAACGTTATGTAGCTTTACGATATAACGTATAACGTTATATAGTAATACGTTATAACGTATAACGTTATGTAGCATTACCATATAACGTATAACGATATGTAGCATAACGATATAACGTATAACGTTATATAGTATCACGTTATAACGTATAACGTTATGTAATATTACCTTATAACGTATAACGTTATGTAGCATTACGATATAACGTATAACGTTATGTAGCATTACGATATAACGTATAACGTTATGTAGCATTACGATATAACGTATAACGTTATGTAGCTTTACGATATAACGTATAACGTTATATAGTAATACGTTATAACGTATAACGTTATGTAGCATTACCATATAACGTATAACGATATGTAGCATAACGATATAACGTATAACGTTATATAGTATCACGTTATAACGTATAACGTTATGTAATATTACCTTATAACGTATAACGTTATGTAGCATTACGATATAACGTATAACGTTATGTAGCATTACGATATAACGTATAACGTTATGTAGCATTACGATATAACGTATAACGTTATATGGTAATACGTTATGACGTATAACGTTATGTAGCATTACCATATAACGTATAACGTTATGTAGCATTACGATATAACGTATAACGTTATGTAGCAATACGATATAACGTATAACGTTATGTAGCATTACGATATAACGTATAACGTTATGTAGCTTTACGATATAACGTATAACGTTATGTAGAATAACGATATAACGTATAACGTTATATAGTATCTCGTTATAACGTATAACGTTATCTAATATTCCCTTATAACGTATAACGTTATGTAGTATTACGTCATATCTTATAACGTTATTTAGCATTGCTATATAACGTATAACGTTATGTAGCATTACGATATAACGTATAACGTTATGTAGCATTACGATATAACGTATAACGTTATGTAGCATTACCATATAACGTATAACGTTATGTAGCATTACCATATAACGTATAACGTTATGTAGCATTACGATATAACGTATAACGTTATGTAGCTTTACGATATAACGTATAACGTTATGTAGAATAACGATATAACGTATAACGTTATGTAGCATTACGATATAACGTATATCGTTATATAGTAATACGTTATAACGTATAACGTTATGTAGCATTACCATATAACGTATAACGTTATGTAGCATTACGATATAACGTATAACGTTATGCAGCATAACGATATAACGTATTACGTTATATATTATTACGTTATAACGTATAACGTTATGTAGTATTACGTCATATCTTATAACGTTATTTAGCATTACTATATAACGTATAACGTTATGTAGCATTACGATATAACGTAAGACGTTATGTAGCATTACGATATAACGTATAACGTTATGTGGTAATACGTTATGACGTATAACGTTATGTAGCATTACGATATATCGTATAACGTTATGTACCATAACGATATAACGTATAACGTTATGTAGCATTACGACATAACGTATAACGTTATATGGTAATACGTTATAACGTATAACGTTATGTAGCATTACGATATAACGTATAACGTTATGAAGTATTACGATATAACGTAGAACGTTAAGTAGCATTACGATATAACGTATAATGTTATGAAGCATTACGATATAACGTATAACGTTATGTACCATAATGATATAACGTATAACGTTATGTAGCATTACGACATAACGTATAACGTTATATGGTAACACGATATAACGAATAACGTTATGTAGCATTACGATATAACGTATAACGTTATGAAGCATTACGATATAACGTATAACGTTATGTACCATAACGATATAACGTATGACGTTATGTAGCATTACGACATAACGTATAACGTTATATGGTAATACGTTATAACGTATAACGTTATGTAGCATTACCATATAACGTATAACGTTCTGTAGCATTACGATATAACGTATAACGTTATGCAGCATAACGATATAACGTATAACGTTATGTAGCATAACGATATAACGTATAACGTTATGTAGCATTACGATATAACGTAGAACGTTAAGTAGCATTACCATATAACGTATAACGTTATGTAGCATTACGATATATCGTATAACGTCATGTAGCATTACGATATAACGTATAACGTTATGTAGCATAACGATATAACGTATAACGTTATGTAGCATTACGATATAACGTAGAACGTTAAGTAGCATTACGATATAACGTATAACGTTATGATGCATTACGATACAACGTATAACGTCATGTACCATAACGATATAACGTATAACGTTATGTAGCATTACGACATAACGTATAACGTTATATGGTAATACGTTATAACGTATAACGTTATGTAGCATTACCATATAACCTATAACGTTATGTAGCATTACGATATAACGTATAACGTTATGTAGCTTTACGATATAACGTATAACGTTATATAGTAATACGTTATAACGTATAACGTTATGTAGCATTACCATATAACGTATAACGTTATGTAGCATAACGATATAACGTATAACGTTATATAGTATCACGTTATAACGTATAACGTTATGTAATATTACCTTATAACGTATAACGTTATGTAGCATTACGATATAACGTATAACGTTATGTAGCATTACGATATAACGTATAACGTTATGTAGCATTACGATATAACGTATAAAGTTATATGGTAATACGTTATGACGTATAACGTTATGTAGCATTACCATATAACGTATAACGTTATGTAGCATTACGATATAACGTATAACGTTATGTAGCAATACGATATAACGTATAACGTTATGTAGCATTACGATATAACGTATAACGTTATGTAGCTTTACGATATAACGTATAACGTTATGTAGAATAACGATATAACGTATAACGTTATATAGTATCACGTTATAACGTATAACGTTATGTAATATTACCTTATAACGTATAACGTTATGTAGTATTACGTCATATCTTATAACGTTATTTAGCATTACTATATAACGTATAACGTTATGTAGCATTACGATATAACGTATAACGTTATGTAGCATTACCATATAACGTATAACGTTATGTAGCATTACCATATAACGTATAACGTTATGTAGCATTACGATATAACGTATAACGTTATGTAGCTTTACGATATAACGTATAACGTTATGTAGAATAACGATATAACGTATAACGTTATGTAGCATTACGATATAACGTATATCGTTATATAGTAATACGTTATAACGTATAACGTTATGTAGCATTACCATATAACGTCTAACGTTATGCAGCATAACGATATAACGTATTACGTTATATATTATTACGTTATAACGTATAACGTTATGTAGTATTACGTCATATCTTATAACGTTATTTAGCATTACTATATAACGTATAACGTTATGTAGCATTACGATATAACGTATAACGTTATGTAGCATTACGATATAACGTATAACGTTATGTGGTAATACGTTATGACGTATAACGTTATGTAGCATTACGATATATCGTATAACGTTATGTACCATAACGATATAACGTATAACGTTATATAGCATTACGACATAACGTATAACGTTATATGGTAATACGTTATAACGTATAACGTTATGTAGCATTACGATATAACGTAGAACGTTAAGTAGCATTACGATATAACGTATAACGTTATGAAGCATTACGATATAACGTATAACGTTATGTACCATAACGATATTACGTATAACGTTATGTAGCATAACGACATAACGTATAACGTTATATGGTAATACGTTATAACGTATAACGTTATGTAGCATTACCATATAACGTATAACGTTCTGTAGCATTACGATATAACGTATAACGTTATGCAGCATAACGATATAACGTATAACGTTATGTAGCATAACGATATAACGTATAACGTTATGTAGCATTACGATATAACGTAGAACGTTAAGTAGCATTACCATATAACGTATAACGTTATGTAGCATTACGATATATCGTATAACGTCATGTAGCATTACGATATAACGTATAACGTTATGTAGCATAACGATATAACGTATAACGTTATGTAGCATTACGATATAACGTAGAACGTTAAGTAGCATTACGATATAACGTATAACGTTATGATGCATTACGATACAACGTATAACGTCATGTACCATAACGATATAACGTATAACGTTATGTAGCATTACGACATAACGTATAACGTTATATGGTAATACGTTATAACGTATAACGTTATGTAGCATTACCATATAACCTATAACGTTATGTAGCATTACGATATAACGTATAACGTTATGTAGCTTTACGATATAACGTATAACGTTATATAGTAATACGTTATAACGTATAACGTTATGTAGCATTACCATATAACGTATAACGATAACGATATAACGTATAACGTTATATAGTATCACGTTATAACGTATAACGTTATGTAATATTACCTTATAACGTATAACGTTATGTAGCATTACGATATAACGTATAACGTTATGTAGCATTACGATATAACGTATAAAGTTATATGGTAATACGTTATGACGTATAACGTTATGTAGCATTACCATATAACGTATAACGTTATGTAGCATTACGATATAACGTATAACGTTATGTAGCAATACGATATAACGTATAACGTTATGTAGCATTACGATATAACGTATAACGTTATGTAGCTTTACGATATAACGTATAACGTTATGTAGAATAACGATATAACGTATAACGTTATATAGTATCACGTTATAACGTATAACGTTATGTAATATTACCTTATAACTTATAACGTTATGTAGTATTACGTCATATCTTATAACGTTATTTAGCATTACTATATAACGTATAACGTTATGTAGCATTACGATATAACGTATAACGTTATGTAGCATTACCATATAACGTATAACGTTATGTAGCATTACCATATAACGTATAACGTTATGTAGCATTACGATATAACGTATAACGTTATGTAGCTTTACGATATAACGTATAACGTTATGTAGAATAACGATATAACGTATAACGTTATGTAGCATTACGATATAACGTATATCGTTATATAGTAATACGTTATAACGTATAACGTTATGTAGCATTACCATATAACGTATAACGTTATGCAGCATAACGATATAACGTATTACGTTATATATTATTACGTTATAACGTATAACGTTATGTAGTATTACGTCATATCTTATAACGTTATTTAGCATTACTATATAACGTATAACGTTATGTAGCATTACGATATAACGTATAACGTTATGTAGCATTACGATATAACGTATAACGTTATGTGGTAATACGTTATGACGTATAACGTTATGTAGCATTACGATATATCGTATAACGTTATGTACCATAACGATATAACGTATAACGTTATGTAGCATTACGACATAACGTATAACGTTATATGGTAATACGTTATAACGTATAACGTTATGTAGCATTACGATATAACGTATAACGTTATGAAGTATTACGATATAACGTAGAACGTTAAGTAGCATTACGATATAACGTATAATGTTATGAAGCATTACGATATAACGTATAACGTTATGTACCATAACGATATAACGTATAACGTTATGTAGCATTACGACATAGCGTATAACGTTATATGGTAACACGATATAACGAATAACGTTATGTAGCATTACGATATAACGTATAACGTTATGAAGCATTACGATATAACGTATAACGTTATGTACCATAACGATATAACGTATAACGTTATGTAGCATTACGACATAACGTATAACGTTATATGGTAATACGTTATAACGTATAACGTTATGTAGCATTACGACATAACGTATAACGTTATATGGTAATACGTTATAACGTATAACGTTATGTAGCATTACGATATAACGTAGAACGTTAAGTAGCATTACGATATAACGTATAACGTTATGAAGCATTACGATATAACGTATAACGTTATGTACCATAACGATATTACGTATAACGTTATGTAGGATAACGACATAACGTATAACGTTATATGGTAATAC
This sequence comes from Bombus lapidarius, assembly GCA_936014575.1. Classification (NCBI taxonomy): domain Eukaryota; kingdom Metazoa; phylum Arthropoda; class Insecta; order Hymenoptera; family Apidae; genus Bombus; species Bombus lapidarius. The sequence continues at coordinate 153,165 of CAKXZU010000093.1, forward strand.
GTTATAACGTATAACGTTATGTAGCATTACCATATAACGTATAACGTTCTGTAGCATTACGATATAACGTATAACGTTATGCAGCATAACGATATAACGTATAACGTTATGTAGCATTACGATATAACATAGAACGTTAAGTAGCATTACCATATAACGTATAACGTTATGTAGCATTACGATATATCGTATAACGTCATGTAGCATTACGATATAACGTATAACGTTATGTAGCATAACGATATAACGTATAACATTATGTAGCATTACGATATAACGTAGAACGTTAAGTAGCATTACGATATAACGTATAACGTTATGATGCATTACGATATAACGTATAACGTCATGTACCATAACGATATAACGTATAACGTTATGTAGCATTACGACATAACGTATAACGTTATATGGTAATACGATATAACGTATAACGTTATGTAGCATTACCATATAAACTATAACGTTATGTAGCATTACGATATAACGTATAACGTTATGTAGCTTTACGATATAACGTATAACGTTATATAGTAATACGTTATAACGTATAACGTTATGTAGCATTACCATATAACGTATAACGTTATGTAGCATAACGATATAACGTATAACGTTATATAGTATCACGTTATAACGTATAACGTTATGTAATATTACCTTATAACGTATAACGTTATGTAGCATTACGATATAACGTATAACGTTATGTAGCATTACGATATAACGTATAACGTTATGTAGCATTACGATATAACGTATAAAGTTATATGGTAATACGTTATGACGTATAACGTTATGTAACATTACCATATAAACTATAACGTTATGTAGCATTACGATATAACGTATAACGTTATGTAGCTTTACGATATAACGTATAACGTTATATAGTAATACGTTATAACGTATAACGTTATGTAGCATTACCATATAACGTATAACGTTATGTAGCATAACGATATAACGTATAACGTTATATAGTATCACGTTATAACGTATAACGTTATGTAATATTACCTTATAACGTATAACGTTATGTAGCATTACGATATAACGTATAACGTTATGTAGCATTACGATATAACGTATAACGTTATGTAGCATTACGATATAACGTATAAAGTTATATGGTAATACGTTATGACGTATAACGTTATGTAGCATTACCATATTACGTATAACGTTATGTAGCATTACGATATAACGTATAACGTTATGTAGCAATACGATATAACGTATAACGTTATGTAGCATTACGATATAACGTATAACGTTATGTAGCTTTACGATATAACGTATAACGTTATGTAGAATAACGATATAACGTATAACGTTATATAGTATCACGTTATAACGTATAACGTTATGTAATATTACCTTATAACGTATAACGTTATGTAGCATTACGATATAACGTATAACGTTATGTAGCATTACGATATAACGTATAACGTTATGTAGCATTACCATATAACGTATAACGTTATGTAGCATTACCATATAACGTATAACGTTATGTAGCATTACGATATAACGTATAACGTTATGTAGCTTTACGATATAACGTATAACGTTATGTAGAATAACGATATAACGTATAACGTTATGTAGCATAACGACGTAACGTATATCGTTATATGGTAATACGTTATAACGTATAACGTTATGTAGCATTACCATATAACGTATAACGTTCTGTAGCATTACGATATAACGTATAACGTTTTGCAGCATAACGATATAACGTATTACGTTATATATTATTACGACATAACGTATAACGTTATATGGTAATACGTTATAACGTATAACGTTATTTAGCATTACTATATAACGTATAACGTTACGTAGCATTACGATATAACGTATAACGTTATGTAGCATAACGATATAACGTATAACGTTGTGTAGCATTACGATATAACGTAGAACGTTAAGTAGCATTACGATATAACGTATAACGTTATGTACCATAACGATATAACGTATAACGTTATGTAGCATTACGACATAACGTATAACGTTATATGGTAATACGTTATAACGTATAACGTTATGTAATATTACCTTATAACGTATAACGTTATGTAGCATTACGATATAACGTATAACGTTATGTAGCATTACGATATAACGTATAACGTTATGTAGCATTACGATATAACGTATAAAGTTATATGGTAATACGTTATGACGTATAACGTTATGTAGCATTACCATATTACGTATAACGTTATGTAGCATTACGATATAACGTATAACGTTATGTAGCAATACGATATAACGTATAACGTTATGTAGCATTACGATATAACGTATAACGTTATGTAGCTTTACGATATAACGTATAACGTTATGTAGAATAACGATATAACGTATAACGTTATATAGTATCACGTTATAACGTATAACGTTATGTAATATTACCTTATAACGTATAACGTTATGTAGCATTACGATATAACGTATAACGTTATGTAGCATTACGATATAACGTATAACGTTATGTAGCATTACCATATAACGTATAACGTTATGTAGCATTACGATATAACGTATAACGTTATGTAGCTTTACGATATAACGTATAACGTTATGTAGCATTACCATATAACGTATAACGTTCTGTAGCATTACGATATAACGTATAACGTTATGTAGCATAACGATATAACGTATAACGTTATGTAGCATAACGATATAACGTATAACGTTATGTAGCATTACGATATAACGTAGAACGTTAAGTAGCATTACGATATAACGTATAACGTTATGAAGCATTACGATATAACGTATAACGTTATGTAGCATTACCATATAACGTATAACGTTATGTAGCATTACCATATAACGTATAACGTTATGTAGCATTACGATATAACGTATAACGTTATGTAGCATAACGATATAACGTATAACGTTATGTAGCATTACGACATAACGTATAACGTTATATGGTAATACGTTATAACGTATAACGTTATGTAGCATTACCATATAACGTATAACGTTATGTAGCATTACGATATAACGTATAACGTTATGCAGCATAACGATATAACGTATAACGTTATGTAGCATTACGACATAACGTATAACGTTATATGGTAATACGTTATAACGTATAACGTTATGTAGCATTACCATATAACGTATAACGTTATGTAGCATTACGATATAACGTATAACGTTTTGTAGCATTACGATATGACGTATAACGTTATATAGTAATACGTCATAACGTATAACGCTATGTAGCATTACCATATAACGTATAACGTTATGTAGCATAACGATATAACGTATAACGTTGTATCGTATTACGTTATAACGTATAACGTTATGTAATATTACCGTATAACGTATAACGTTATGTAGCATTACGATATAACGTATAACGTTATGTAGCATAACGATATAACGTATAACGTTATGTAGCATTACGATATAACGTATAACGTTATGTAACATTACGATATTACGTATAACGTTATATGGTATTACGTTATAACGTATAACGTTATGTAGCATTACGATATAGCGTATAACGTTGTATCGTATTACGTTATAACGTATAACGTTATGTAATATTACCTTATAACGTATAACGTTATGTAGCATTACGATATAACGTAGAACTTTAAGTAGCATTACGATATAACGTATAACGTTATGAAGCATTACGATATAACGTATAACGTTATGTAGCATTACCATATAACGTATAACGTTATGTAGCATTACGATATAACGTATAACGTTATGCAGCATAACGATATAACGTATTACGTTATATATTATTACGTTATAACGTATAACGTTATGTAGTATTACGTCATATCTTATAACGTTATTTAGCATTACTATATAACGTATAACGTTACGTAGCATTACGATATAACGTATAACGTTATGTAGCATAACGATATAACGTATAACGTTATGTAGCATTACGATATAACGTAGAACGTTAAGTAGCATTACGATATAACGTATAACGTTATGTAGCATTACCATATAACGTATAACGTTATGTAGCATTACGATATAGCGTATAACGTTATGTAGCATAACGATATATCGTATAACGTTATGTAGCATTACGACATAACGTATAACGTTATATGGTAATACGTTATAACGTATAACGTTATGTAGCATTACCATATAACGTATAACGTTATGTAGCATTACGATATAACGTATAACGTTTTGTAGCATTACGATATGACGTATAACGTTATATAGTAATACGTTATAACGTATAACGCTATGTAGCATTACCATATAACGTATAACGTTATGTAGCATAACGATATAACGTATAACGTTGTATCGTATTACGTTATAACGTATAACGTTATGTAATATTACCTTATTACGTATAACGTTATGTAGCATTACGATATAACGTATAACGTTATGTAGCATAACGATATAACGTATAACGATATGTAGCATTACGATATGACGTATAACGTTATGTAACATTACGATATTACGTATAACGTTATATGGTATTACGTTATAACGTATAACGTTATGTAGCATTACGATATAACGTATAACGTTATGTAGCATTACGATATAACGTAGAACGTTAAGTAGCATTACGATATAACGTATAACGTTATGTAGCATTACCATATAACGTATAACGTTATGTAGCATTACGATATAGCGTATAACGTTATGTAGCATAACGATATATCGTATAACGTTATGTAGCATTACGACATAACGTATAACGTTATATGGTAATACGTTATAACGTATAACGTTATGTAGCATTACCATATAACGTATAACGTTATGTAGCATTACGATATAACGTATAACGTTTTGTAGCATTACGATATGACGTATAACGTTATATAGTAATACGTTATAACGTATAACGTTATGTAGTATTACGTCATATCTTATAACGTTATTTAGCATTACTATATAACGTATAACGTTACGTAGCATTACGATATAACGTATAACGTTATGTAGCATAACGATATAACGTATAACGTTATGTAGCATTACGATATAACGTAGAACGTTAAGTAGCATTACGATATAACGTATAACGTTATGTAGCATTACCATATAACGTATAACGTTATGTAGCATTACGATATAGCGTATAACGTTATGTAGCATAACGATATATCGTATAACGTTATGTAGCATTACGACATAACGTATAACGTTATATGGTAATACGTTATAACGTATAACGTTATGTAGCATTACCATATAACGTATAACGTTATGTAGCATTACGATATAACGTATAACGTTTTGTAGCATTACGATATGACGTATAACGTTATATAGTAATACGTTATAACGTATAACGCTATGTAGCATTACCATATAACGTATAACGTTATGTAGCATAACGATATAACGTATAACGTTGTATCGTATTACGTTATAACGTATAACGTTATGTAATATTACCTTATTACGTATATCGTTATGTAGCATTACGATATAACGTATAACGTTATGTAGCATAACGATATAACGTATAACGATATGTAGCATTACGATATGACGTATAACGTTATGTAACATTACGATATTACGTATAACGTTATATGGTATTACGTTATAACGTATAACGTTATGTAGCATTACGATATAACGTATAACGTTGTGTAGCATACCGATATAACGTATAACGTTGTGTAGCGTAACGATATAACGTATAACGTTATATGGTAATACGTTATAACGTATAACGTTATGTAGCATTACGATATAACGTATAACGTTATGTAGCATATCGATATAACGTATAACGTTATGTACCATAACGATATAACGTATAACGTTATGTAGCATTACGATATAACGTATAACGTTATATGGTAATACGTTATAACGTATAACGTTATGTAGCATTACCATATAACGTATAACGTTATGTAGCATTACGATATAACGTATAACGTTATGTAGCTTTACGATATAACGTATAACGTTATGTAGCATAACGATATAACGTATAACGTTATGTAGCATTACGATATAACGTATAACGTTATATAGTAATACGTTATAACGTATAACGTTATGTAGCATTACCATATAACGTATAACGTTATGTAGCATTACCATATAACGTATTACGTTATGTAGCATTACGATATAACGTATAACGTTATGCAGCATAACGATATAACGTATAACGTTATGTAGCATTACGACATAACGTATAACGTTATATGGTAATACGTTATAACGTATAACGTTATGTAGCATTACGACATAACGTATAACGTTATATGGTAATACGTTATAACGTATAACGTTATGTAGCATTACCATATAACGTATAACGTTATGTAGCATTACCATATAACGTATTACGTTATGTAGCATTACGACATAACGTATAACGTTATGTAGCATTACGATATAACGTATAACGTTATATGGTAATACGTTATAACGTATAACGTTATGTAGCATTACGATATATCGTATAACGTCATGTAGCATTACGATATAACGTATAACGTTATGTAGCATAACGATATAACGTATAACGTTATGTAGCATTACGATATAACGTAGAACGTTAAGTAGCATTACGCTATAACGTATAACGTTATGTAGCATTACGATATAACGTATAACGTTATGCAGCATAACGATATAACGTATTACGTTATATATTATTACGTTATAACGTATAACGTTATGTAGTATTACGTCATATCTTATAACGTTATGTAGCATTACCATATAACGTATAACGTTATGTAGCATTACGACATAACGTATAACGTTATGTAGCATTACGATATAACGTATAACGTTATATGGTAATACGTTATAACGTATAACGTTATGTAGCATTACGATATATCGTATAACGTCATGTAGCATTACGATATAACGTATAACGTTATGTAGCATAACGATATAACGTATAACGTTATGTAGCATTACGATATAACGTAGAACGTTAAGCAGCATTACGATATAACGTATAACGTTATGTAGCATTACGATATAACGTATAACGTTATATGGTAATACGTTATAATGTATAACGTTATGTAGCATTACGATATATCGTATAACGTCATGTAGCATTACGATATAACGTATAACGTTATGTAGCATAACGATATAACGTATAACGTTATGTAGCATTACGATATAACGTAGAACGTTAAGTAGCATTACGATATAACGTATAACGTTATGATGCATTACGATATAACGTATAACGTCATGTACCATAACGATATAACGTATAACGTTATGTAGCATTACGACATAACGTATAACGTTATATGGTAATACGTTATAACGTATAACGTTATGTAGCATTACCATATAACCTATAACGTTATGTAGCATTACGATATAACTTATAACGTTATGTAGCTTTACGATATAACGTATAACGTTATATAGTAATACGTTATAACGTATAACGTTATGTAGCATTACCATATAACGTATAACGTTATGTAGCATAACGATATAACGTATAACGTTATATAGTATCACGTTATAACGTATAACGTTATGTAATATTACCTTATAACGTATAACGTTATGTAGCATTACGATATAACGTATAACGTTATGTAGCATTACGATATAACGTTTAACGTTATGTAGCATTACGATATAACGTATAACGTTATATGGTAATACGTTATGACGTATAACGTTATGTAGCATTACCATATAACGTATAACGTTATGTAGCATTACGATATAACGTATAACGTTATGTAGCAATACGATATAAGGTATAACGTTATGTAGCATTACGATATAACGTATAACGTTATGTAGCATTACGACATAACGTATAACGTTATATGGTAATACGTTATAACGTATAACGTTATGTAGCATTACCATATAACGTATAACGTTATGTAGCATTACCATATAACGTATTACGTTATGTAGCATTAGGACATAACGTATAACGTTATGTAGCATTACGATATAACGTATAACGTTATTTGGTAATACGTTATAACGTATAACGTTATGTAGCATTACGATATATCGTATAACGTCATGTAGCATTACGATATAACGTATAACGTTATGTAGCATAACGATATAACGTATAACGTTATGTAGCATTACGATATAACGTAGAACGTTAAGTAGCATTACGATATAACGTATAACGTTATGTAGCATTACGATATAACGTATAACGTTATGCAGCATAACGATATAACGTATTACGTTATATATTATTACGTTATAACGTATAACGTTATGTAGCATTACGTCATATCTTATAACGTTATGTAGCATTACCATATAACGTATAACGTTATGTAGCATTACGACATAACGTATAACGTTATGTAGCATTACGATATAACGTATAACGTTATATGGTAATACGTTATAACGTATAACGTTATGTAGCATTACGATATATCGTATAACGTCATGTAGCATTACGATATAACGTATAACGTTATGTAGCATAACGATATAACGTATAACGTTATGTAGCATTACGATATAACGTAGAACGTTAAGTAGCATTACGATATAACGTATAACGTTATGTAGCATTACGATATAACGTATAACGTTATATGGTAATACGTTATAACGTATAACGTTATGTAGCATTACGATATATCGTATAACGTCATGTAGCATTACGATATAACGTATAACGTTATGTAGCATAACGATATAACGTATAACGTTATGATGCATTACGATATAACGTATAACGTCATGTACCAAAACGATATAACGTATAACGTTATGTAGCATTACGACATAACGTATAACGTTATATGGTAATACGTTATAACGTATAACGTTATGTAGCATTACGATATAACGTATAACGTCATGAAGCATTACGATACAACGTATAACGTTATGTAGCATTACGACACAACGAATAACGTTATGTAGCATTGCGTTATAACCTATAACGTTATTGTAGTATTAATATATAACGTATAACGTTATGTAGCATTACGACATAACGTATAACGTTATATGGTAATACGTTATAACGTATAACGTTATGTAGCATTACCATATAACGTATAACGTTATGTAGCATAACGATATAACGTATAACGTTATGTAGCATTACGATATAACGTAGAACGTTAAGTAGCATTACGATATAACGTATAACGTTATGATGCATTACGATACAACGTATAACGTCATGTACCATAACGATATAACGTATAACGTTATGTAGCATTACGACATAACGTATAACGTTATGTAGCATTACGATATAACGTAGAACGTTAAGTAGCATTACGATATAACGTATAACGTTATGATGCATTACGATACAACGTATAACGTTATGTAGCATAACGATATAACGTATAACGTTATGTAGCATTACGATACAACGTATAACGTCATGTACCATAACGATATAACGTATAACGTTATGTAGCATTACGACATAACGTATAACGTTATATGGTAATACGTTATAACGTATAACGTTATGTAGCATTACCATATAACCTATAACGTTATTGTAGTATTAATATATAACGTATAACGTTATGTAGCATTACGATATAACGTATAACGTTATATAGCTTTACGATATAACGTATAACGTTATGTAGCATAACGATATAACGTATAACGTTATGTAGCATAACGATATAACGTATAACGTTATGTAGCATTACGATATAATGTATAACGTTATATAGTAATACGTTATAACGTATAACTTTATGTAGCATTACCATATAACCTATAACGTTATTGTAGTATAAATATATAACGTATAACGTTATGTAGCATTACGACATAACGTATAACGTTATATGGTAATACGTTATAACGTATAACGTTATGTAGCATTACCATATAACGTATAACGTTATGTAGCATAACGATATAACGTATAACGTTATGTAGCATTACGATATAACGTAGAACGTTAAGTAGCATTACGATATAACGTATAACGTTATGATGCATTACGATACAACGTATAACGTCATGTACCATAACGATATAACGTATAACTTTATGTAGCATTACGACATAACGTATAACGTTATGTAGCATTACGATATAACGTAGAACGTTAAGTAGCATTACGATATAACGTATAACGTTATGATGCATTACGATACAACGTATAACGTCATGTACCATAACGATATAACGTATAACGTTATGTAGCATTACGACATAACGTATAACGTTATATGGTAATACGTTATAACGTATAACGTTATGTAGCATTACCATATAACCTATAACGTTATGTAGCATTACGATATAACGTATAACGTTATGTAGCTTTACGATATAACGTATAACGTTATATAGTAATACGTTATAACGTATAACGTTATGTAGCATTACCATATAACGTATAACGTTATGTAGCATAACGATATAACGTATAACGTTATATAGTATCACGTTATAACGTATAACGTTATGTAATATTACCTTATAACGTATAACGTTATGTAGCATTACGATATAACGTATAACGTTATGTAGCATTACGATATAACGTATAACGTTATGTAGCATTACGATATAACGTATAAAGTTATATGGTAATACGTTATGACGTATAACGTTATGTAGCATTACCATATAACGTATAACGTTATGTAGCATTACGATATAACGTATAACGTTATGTAGCAATACGATATAACGTATAACGTTATGTAGCATTACGATATAACGTATAACGTTATGTAGCTTTACGATATAACGTATAACGTTATGTAGAATAACGATATAACGTATAACGTTATATAGTATCACGTTATAACGTATAACGTTATGTAATATTACCTTATAACGTATAACGTTATGTAGTATTACGTCATATCTTATAACGTTATTTAGCATTACTATATAACGTATAACGTTATGTAGCATTACGATATAACGTATAACGTTATGTAGCATTACCATATAACGTATAACGTTATGTAGCATTACGATATAACGTATAACGTTATGTAGCTTTACGATATAACGTATAACGTTATGTAGAATAACGATATAACGTATAACGTTATGTAGCATTACGATATAACGTATATCGTTATATAGTAATACGTTATAACGTATAACGTTATGTAGCATTACCATATAACGTATAACGTTATGCAGCATAACGATATAACGTATTACGTTATATATTATTACGTTATAACGTATAACGTTATGTAGTATTACGTCATATCTTATAACGTTATTTAGCATTACTATATAACGTATAACGTTATGTAGCATTACGATATAACGTATAACGTTATGTAGCATTACGATATAACGTATAACGTTATGTGGTAATACGTTATGACGTATAACGTTATGTAGCATTACGATATATCGTATAACGTTATGTACCATAACGATATAACGTATAACGTTATGTAGCATTACGACATAACGTATAACGTTATATGGTAATACGTTATAACGTATAACGTTATGTAGCATTACGATATAACGTATAACGTTATGAAGTATTACGATATAACGTAGAACGTTAAGTAGCATTACGATATAACGTATAATGTTATGAAGCATTACGATATAACGTATAACGTTATGTACCATAACGATATAACGTATAACGTTATGTAGCATTACGACATAGCGTATAACGTTATATGGTAACACGATATAACGAATAACGTTATGTAGCATTACGATATAACGTATAACGTTATGAAGCATTACGATATAACGTATAACGTTATGTACCATAACGATATAACGTATAACGTTATGTAGCATTACGACATAACGTATAACGTTATATGGTAATACGTTATAACGTATAACGTTATGTAGCATTACGATATAACGTAGAACGTTAAGTAGCATTACGATATAACGTATAACGTTATGAAGCATTACGATATAACGTATAACGTTATGTACCATAACGATATTACGTATAACGTTATGTAGGATAACGACATAACGTATAACGTTATATGGTAATACGTTATAACGTATAACGTTATGTAGCATTACCATATAACGTATAACGTTCTGTAGCATTACGATATAACGTATAACGTTATGCAGCATAACGATATAACGTATAACGTTATGTAGCATTACGATATAACGTAGAACGTTAAGTAGCATTACCATATAACGTATAACGTTATGTAGCATTACGATATATCGTATAACGTCATGTAGCATTACGATATAACGTATAACGTTATGTAGCATAACGATATAACGTATAACATTATGTAGCATTACGATATAACGTAGAACGTTAAGTAGCATTACGATATAACGTATAACGTTATGATGCATTACGATATAACGTATAACGTCATGTACCATAACGATATAACGTATAACGTTATGTAGCATTACGACATAACGTATAACGTTATATGGTAATACGTTATAACGTATAACGTTATGTAGCATTACCATATAAACTATAACGTTATGTAGCATTACGATATAACGTATAACGTTATGTAGCTTTACGATATAACGTATAACGTTATATAGTAATACGTTATAACGTATAACGTTATGTAGCATTACCATATAACGTATAACGTTATGTAGCATAACGATATAACGTATAACGTTATATAGTATCACGTTATAACGTATAACGTTATGTAATATTACCTTATAACGTATAACGTTATGTAGCATTACGATATAACGTATAACGTTATGTAGCATTACGATATAACGTATAACGTTATGTAGCATTACGATATAACGTATAAAGTTATATGGTAATACGTTATGACGTATAACGTTATGTAGCATTACCATATTACGTATAACGTTATGTAGCATTACGATATAACGTATAACGTTATGTAGCAATACGATATAACGTATAACGTTATGTAGCATTACGATATAACGTATAACGTTATGTAGCTTTACGATATAACGTATAACGTTATGTAGAATAACGATATAACGTATAACGTTATATAGTATCACGTTATAACGTATAACGTTATGTAATATTACCTTATAACGTATAACGTTATGTAGCATTACGATATAACGTATAACGTTATGTAGCATTACGATATAACGTATAACGTTATGTAGCATTACCATATAACGTATAACGTTATGTAGCATTACGATATAACGTATAACGTTATGTAGCTTTACGATATAACGTATAACGTTATGTAGAATAACGATATAACGTATAACGTTATGTAGCATTACGATATAACGTATATCGTTATATAGTAATACGTTATAACGTATAACGTTATGTAGCATTACCATATAACGTATAACGTTATGTAGCATTACGATATAACGTATAACGTTATGCAGCATAACGATATAACGTATTACGTTATATATTATTACGTTATAACGTATAACGTTATGTAGTATTACGTCATATCTTATAACGTTATTTAGCATTACTATATAACGTATAACGTTATGTAGCATTACGATATAACGTATAACGTTATGTAGCATTACGATATAACGTATAACGTTATATGGTAATACGTTATGACGTATAATGTTATGTAGCATTACGATATATCGTATAACGTTATGTACCATAACGATATAACGTATAACGTTATGTAGCATTACGACATAACGTATAACGTTATATGGTAACACGATATAACGAATAACGTTATGTAGCATTACGATATAACGTATAACGTTATGAAGCATTACGATATAACGTATAACGTTATGTACCATAACGATATAACGTATAACGTTATGTAGCATTACGACATAACGTGTAACGTTATATGGTAATACGTTATAACGTATAACGTTATGTAGCATTACGATATAACGTAGAACGTTAAGTAGCATTACGATATAACGTATAACGTTATGAAGCATTACGATATAACGTATAACGTTATGTACCATAACGATATTACGTATAACGTTATGTAGCATAACGACATAACGTATAACGTTATATGGTAATACGTTATAACGTATAACGTTATGTAGCATTACCATATAACGTATAACGTTCTGTAGCATTACGATATAACGTATAACGTTTTGCAGCATAACGATATAACGTATTACGTTATATATTATTACGTTATAACGTATTACGTTATGTAGTATTACGTCATATCTTATAACGTTATTTAGCATTACTATATAACGTATAACGTTACGTAGCATTACGATATAACGTATAACGTTATGTAGCATAACGATATAACGTATAACGTTGTGTAGCATTACGATATAACGTAGAACGTTAAGTAGCATTACGATATAACGTATAACGTTATGTACCATAACGATATAACGTATAACGTTATGAAGCATTACGATATAACGTATAACGTTATGTAGCATTACCATATAACGTATAACGTTATGTAGCATTACCATATAACGTATAACGTTATGTAGCATTACGATATAACGTATAACGTTATGTAGCATAACGATATAACGTATAACGTTATGTAGCATTACGATATAACGTATAACGTTATGTAGCATAACGATATAACGTATAACGTTATGTAGCATAACGATATAACGTATAACGTTATGTAGCATTACGATATAACGTAGAACGTTAAGTAGCATTACGATATAACGTATAACGTTATGAAGCATTACGATATAACGTATAACGTTATGTAGCATTACCATATAACGTATAACGTTATGTAGCATTACGATATAACGTATAACGTTATGTAGCATAACGATATAACGTATAACGTTATGTAGCATAACGATATAACGTATAACGTTATGTAGCATTACGATATAACGTATAACGTTATGTAGCTTTACGATATAACGTATAACGTTATGTAGAATAACGATATAACGTATAACGTTATGTAGCATTACGATATAACGTATATCGTTATATAGTAATACGTTATAACGTATAACGTTATGTAGCATTACCATATAACGTATAACGTTATGTAGCATTACGATATAACGTATAACGTTATGCAGCATAACGATATAACGTATTACGTTATATATTATTACGTTATAACGTATAACGTTATGTAGTATTACGTCATATCTTATAACGTTATTTAGCATTACTATATAACGTATAACGTTATGTAGCATTACGATATAACGTATAACGTTATGTAGCATTACGATATAACGTATAACGTTATATGGTAATACGTTATGACGTATAATGTTATGTAGCATTACGATATATCGTATAACGTTATGTACCATAACGATATAACGTATAACGTTATGTAGCATTACGACATAACGTATAACGTTATATGGTAACACGATATAACGAATAACGTTATGTAGCATTACGATATAACGTATAACGTTATGAAGCATTACGATATAACGTATAACGTTATGTACCATAACGATATAACGTATAACGTTATGTAGCATTACGACATAACGTGTAACGTTATATGGTAATACGTTATAACGTATAACGTTATGTAGCATTACGATATAACGTAGAACGTTAAGTAGCATTACGATATAACGTATAACGTTATGAAGCATTACGATATAACGTATAACGTTATGTACCATAACGATATTACGTATAACGTTATGTAGCATAACGACATAACGTATAACGTTATATGGTAATACGTTATAACGTATAACGTTATGTAGCATTACCATATAACGTATAACGTTCTGTAGCATTACGATATAACGTATAACGTTTTGCAGCATAACGATATAACGTATTACGTTATATATTATTACGTTATAACGTATTACGTTATGTAGTATTACGTCATATCTTATAACGTTATTTAGCATTACTATATAACGTATAACGTTACGTAGCATTACGATATAACGTATAACGTTATGTAGCATAACGATATAACGTATAACGTTGTGTAGCATTACGATATAACGTAGAACGTTAAGTAGCATTACGATATAACGTATAACGTTATGTACCATAACGATATAACGTATAACGTTATGAAGCATTACGATATAACGTATAACGTTATGTAGCATTACCATATAACGTATAACGTTATGTAGCATTACCATATAACGTATAACGTTATGTAGCATTACGATATAACGTATAACGTTATGTAGCATAACGATATAACGTATAACGTTATGTAGCATTACGATATAACGTATAACGTTATGTAGCATAACGATATAACGTATAACGTTATGTAGCATAACGATATAACGTATAACGTTATGTAGCATTACGATATAACGTAGAACGTTAAGTAGCATTACGATATAACGTATAACGTTATGAAGCATTACGATATAACGTATAACGTTATGTAGCATTACCATATAACGTATAACGTTATGTAGCATTACGATATAACGTATAACGTTATGTAGCATAACGATATAACGTATAACGTTATGTAGCATAACGATATAACGTATAACGTTATGTAGCATTACGATATAACGTATAACGTTATGTAGCTTTACGATATAACGTATAACGTTATGTAGAATAACGATATAACGTATAACGTTATGTAGCATTACGATATAACGTATATCGTTATATAGTAATACGTTATAACGTATAACGTTATGTAGCATTACCATATAACGTATAACGTTATGTAGCATTACGATATAACGTATAACGTTATGCAGCATAACGATATAACGTATTACGTTATATATTATTACGTTATAACGTATAACGTTATGTAGTATTACGTCATATCTTATAACGTTATTTAGCATTACTATATAACGTATAACGTTATGTAGCATTACGATATAACGTATAACGTTATGTAGCATTACGATATAACGTATAACGTTATATGGTAATACGTTATGACGTATAATGTTATGTAGCATTACGATATATCGTATAACGTTATGTACCATAACGATATAACGTATAACGTTATGTAGCATTACGACATAACGTATAACGTTATATGGTAACACGATATAACGAATAACGTTATGTAGCATTACGATATAACGTATAACGTTATGAAGCATTACGATATAACGTATAACGTTATGTACCATAACGATATAACGTATAACGTTATGTAGCATTACGACATAACGTGTAACGTTATATGGTAATACGTTATAACGTATAACGTTATGTAGCATTACGATATAACGTAGAACGTTAAGTAGCATTACGATATAACGTATAACGTTATGAAGCATTACGATATAACGTATAACGTTATGTACCATAACGATATTACGTATAACGTTATGTAGCATAACGACATAACGTATAACGTTATATGGTAATACGTTATAACGTATAACGTTATGTAGCATTACCATATAACGTATAACGTTCTGTAGCATTACGATATAACGTATAACGTTTTGCAGCATAACGATATAACGTATTACGTTATATATTATTACGTTATAACGTATTACGTTATGTAGTATTACGTCATATCTTATAACGTTATTTAGCATTACTATATAACGTATAACGTTACGTAGCATTACGATATAACGTATAACGTTATGTAGCATAACGATATAACGTATAACGTTGTGTAGCATTACGATATAACGTAGAACGTTAAGTAGCATTACGATATAACGTATAACGTTATGTACCATAACGATATAACGTATAACGTTATGAAGCATTACGATATAACGTATAACGTTATGTAGCATTACCATATAACGTATAACGTTATGTAGCATTACCATATAACGTATAACGTTATGTAGCATTACGATATAACGTATAACGTTATGTAGCATAACGATATAACGTATAACGTTCTGTAGCATTACGATATAACGTATAACGTTTTGCAGCATAACGATATAACGTATTACGTTATATATTATTACGTTATAACGTATTACGTTATGTAGTATTACGTCATATCTTATAACGTTATTTAGCATTACTATATAACGTATAACGTTACGTAGCATTACGATATAACGTATAACGTTATGTAGCATAACGATATAACGTATAACGTTGTGTAGCATTACGATATAACGTAGAACGTTAAGTAGCATTACGATATAACGTATAACGTTATGTACCATAACGATATAACGTATAACGTTATGAAGCATTACGATATAACGTATAACGTTATGTAGCATTACCATATAACGTATAACGTTATGTAGCATTACCATATAACGTATAACGTTATGTAGCATTACGATATAACGTATAACGTTATGTAGCATAACGATATAACGTATAACGTTATGTAGCATTACGATATAACGTATAACGTTATGTAGCATAACGATATAACGTATAACGTTATGTAGCATAACGATATAACGTATAACGTTATGTAGCATTACGATATAACGTAGAACGTTAAGTAGCATTACGATATAACGTATAACGTTATGAAGCATTACGATATAACGTATAACGTTATGTAGCATTACCATATAACGTATAACGTTATGTAGCATTACGATATAACGTATAACGTTATGTAGCATAACGATATAACGTATAACGTTATGTAGCATAACGATATAACGTATAACGTTATGTAGCATTACGATATAACGTAGAACGTTAAGTAGCATTACGATATAACGTATAACGTTATGAAGCATTACGATATAACGTATAACGTTATGTAGCATTACCATATAACGTATAACGTTATGTAGCATTACCATATAACGTATAACGTTATGTAGCATTACGATATAACGTATAACGTTATGTAGCATAACGATATAACGTATAACGTTATGTAGCATTACGATATAACGTATAACGTTATGTAGCATAACGATATAACGTATAACGTTATGTAGCATAACGATATAACGTATAACGTTATGTAGCATTACGATATAACGTAGAACGTTAAGTAGCATTACGATATAACGTATAACGTTATGAAGCATTACGATATAACGTATAACGTTATGTAGCATTACCATATAACGTATAACGTTATGTAGCATTACCATATAACGTATAACGTTATGTAGCATTACGATATAACGTATAACGTTATGTAGCATAACGATATAACGTATAACGTTATGTAGCATTACCATATAACGTATAACGTTATGTAGCATTACCATATAACGTATAACGTTATGTAGCATTACGATATAACGTATAACGTTATGTAGCATTACCATATAACGTATAACGTTATGTAGCATTACGATATAACGTATAACGTTATGCAGCATAACGATATAACGTATAACGTTATGTAGCATTACGACATAACGTATAACGTTATATGGTAATACGTTATAACGTATAACGTTATGTAGCATTACCATATAACGTATAACGTTATGTAGCATTACGATATAACGTATAACGTTTTGTAGCATTACGATATGACGTATAACGTTATATAGTAATACGTCATAACGTATAACGCTATGTAGCATTACCATATAACGTATAACGTTATGTAGCATAACGATATAACGTATAACGTTGTATCGTATTACGTTATAACGTATAACGTTATGTAATATTACCGTATAACGTATAACGTTATGTAGTATTACGATATAACGTATAACGTTATGTAGCATAACGATATAACGTATAACGTTATGTAGCATTACGATATAACGTATAACGTTATGTAACATTACGATATTACGTATAACGTTATATGGTATTACGTTATAACGTATAACGTTATGTAGCATTACGATATAGCGTATAACGTTGTATCGTATTACGTTATAACGTATAACGTTATGTAATATTACCTTATAACGTATAACGTTATGTAGCATTACGATATAACGTAGAACTTTAAGTAGCATTACGATATAACGTATAACGTTATGAAGCATTACGATATAACGTATAACGTTATGTAGCATTACCATATAACGTATAACGTTATGTAGCATTACGATATAACGTATAACGTTATGCAGCATAACGATATAACGTATTACGTTATATATTATTACGTTATAACGTATAACGTTATGTAGTATTACGTCATATCTTATAATGTTATTTAGCATTACTATATAACGTATAACGTTACGTAGCATTACGATATAACGTATAACGTTATGTAGCATAACGATATAACGTATAACGTTATGTAGCATTACGATATAACGTAGAACGTTAAGTAGCATTACGATATAACGTATAACGTTATGTAGCATTACCATATAACGTATAACGTTATGTAGCATTACGATATAGCGTATAACGTTATGTAGCATAACGATATATCGTATAACGTTATGTAGCATTACGACATAACGTATAACGTTATATGGTAATACGTTATAACGTATAACGTTATGTAGCATTACCATATAACGTATAACGTTATGTAGCATTACGATATAACGTATAACGTTTTGTAGCATTACGATATGACGTATAACGTTATATAGTAATACGTTATAACGTATAACGCTATGTAGCATTACCATATAACGTATAACGTTATGTAGCATAACGATATAACGTATAACGTTGTATCGTATTACGTTATAACGTATAACGTTATGTAATATTACCTTATAACGTATAACGTTATGTAGCATTACGATATAACGTATAACGTTATGTAGCATAACGATATAACGTATAACGATATGTAGCATTACGATATAACGTATAACGTTATGTAACATTACGATATTACGTATAACGTTATATGGTATTACGTTATAACGTATAACGTTATGTAGCATTACGATATAACGTATAACGTTGTGTAGCATACCGATATAACGTATAACGTTGTGTAGCGTAACGATATAACGTACAACGTTATATGGTAATACGTTATAACGTATAACGTTATGTAGCATTACGATATAACGTATAACGTTATGTAGCATATCGATATAACGTATAACGTTATGTACCATAACGATATAACGTATAACGTTATGTAGCATTACGATATAACGTATAACGTTATATGGTAATACGTTATAACGTATAACGTTATGTAGCATTACCATATAACGTATAACGTTATGTAGCATTACGATATAACGTATAACGTTATGTAGCTTTACGATATAACGTATAACGTTATGTAGCATAACGATATAACGTATAACGTTATGTAGCATTACGATATAACGTATAACGTTATATAGTAATACGTTATAACGTATAACGTTATGTAGCATTACCATATAACGTATAACGTTATGTAGCATTACCATATAACGTATTACGTTATGTAGCAATACGATATAACGTATAACGTTATGCAGCATAACGATATAACGTATAACGTTATGTAGCATTACGACATAACGTATAACGTTATATGGTAATACGTTATAACGTATAACGTTATGTAGCATTACCATATAACGTATAACGTTATGTAGCATTACCATATAACGTATTACGTTATGTAGCATTACGACATAACGTATAACGTTATGTAGCATTACGATATAACGTATAACGTTATATGGTAATACGTTATAACGTATAACGTTATGTAGCATTACGATATATCGTATAACGTCATGTAGCATTACGATATAACGTATAACGTTATGTAGCATTACGATATAACGTATAACGTTATATGGTAATACGTTATAACGTATAACGTTATGTAGCATTACCATATAACGTATAACGTTATGTAGCATTACGATATAACGTATAACGTTATGTAGCTTTACGTTATAACGTATAACGTTATGTAGCATTACCATATAACGTATAACGTTATGTAGCATTACGATATAACGTATAACGTTATATAGTAATACGTTATAACGTATAACGTTATGTAGCATTACCATATAACGTATAACGTTATGTAGCATTACCATATAACGTATTACGTTATGTAGCATTACGATATAACGTATAACGTTATGCAGCATAACGATATAACGTATAACGTTATGTAGCACTACGACATAACGTATAACGTTATATGGTAATACGTTATAACGTATAACGTTATGTAGCATTACCATATAACGTATAACTTTATGTAGCATTACCATATAACGTATTACGTTATGTAGCATTACGACATAACGTATAACGTTATGTAGCATTACGATATAACGTATAACGTTATATGGTAATACGTTATAACGTATAACGTTATGTAGCATTACGATATATCGTATAACGTCATGTAGCATTACGATATAACGTATAACGTTATGTAGCATAACGATATAACGTATAACGTTATGTAGCATTACGATATAACGTAGAACGTTAAGTAGCATTACGATATAACGTATAACGTTATGTAGCATTACGATATAACGTATAACGTTATGCAGCATAACGATATAACGTATTACGTTATATATTATTACGTTATAACGTATAACGTTATGTAGTATTACGTCATATCTTATAACGTTATGTAGCATTACCATATAACGTATAACGTTATGTAGCATTACGACATAACGTATAACGTTATGTAGCATTACGATATAACGTATAACGTTATATGGTAATACGTTATAACGTATAACGTTATGTAGCATTACGATATATCGTATAACGTCATGTAGCATTACGATATAACGTATAACGTTATGTAGCATAACGATATAACGTATAACGTTATGTAGCATTACGATATAACGTAGAACGTTAAGCAGCATTACGATATAACGTATAACGTTATGTAGCATTACGATATAACGTATAACGTTATATGGTAATACGTTATAATGTATAACGTTATGTAGCATTACGATATATCGTATAACGTCATGTAGCATTACGATATAACGTATAACGTTATGTAGCATAACGATATAACGTATAACGTTATGTAGCATTACGATATAACGTAGAACGTTAAGTAGCATTACGATATAACGTATAACGTTATGATGCATTACGATATAACGTATAACGTCATGTACCATAACGATATAACGTATAACGTTATGTAGCATTACGACATAACGTATAACGTTATATGGTAATACGTTATAACGTATAACGTTATGTAGCATTACCATATAACCTATAACGTTATGTAGCATTACGATATAACGTATAACGTTATGTAGCTTTACGATATAACGTATAACGTTATATAGTAATACGTTATAACGTATAACGTTATGTAGCATTACCATATAACGTATAACGTTATGTAGCATAACGATATAACGTATAACGTTATATAGTATCACGTTATAACGTATAACGTTATGTAATATTACCTTATAACGTATAACGTTATGTAGCATTACGATATAACGTATAACGTTATGTAGCATTACGATATAACGTTTAACGTTATGTAGCATTACGATATAACGTATAACGTTATATGGTAATACGTTATGACGTATAACGTTATGTAGCATTACCATATAACGTATAACGTTATGTAGCATTACGATATAACGTATAACGTTATGTAGCAATACGATATAAGGTATAACGTTATGTAGCATTACGATATAACGTATAACGTTATGTAGCATTACGACATAACGTATAACGTTATATGGTAATACGTTATAACGTATAACGTTATGTAGCATTACCATATAACGTATAACGTTATGTAGCATTACCATATAACGTATTACGTTATGTAGCATTACGACATAACGTATAACGTTATGTAGCATTACGATATAACGTATAACGTTATTTGGTAATACGTTATAACGTATAACGTTATGTAGCATTACGATATATCGTATAACGTCATGTAGCATTACGATATAACGTATAACGTTATGTAGCATAACGATATAACGTATAACGTTATGTAGCATTACGATATAACGTAGAACGTTAAGTAGCATTACGATATAACGTATAACGTTATGTAGCATTACGATATAACGTATAACGTTATGCAGCATAACGATATAACGTATTACGTTATATATTATTACGTTATAACGTATAACGTTATGTAGTATTACGTCATATCTTATAACGTTATGTAGCATTACCATATAACGTATAACGTTATGTAGCATTACGACATAACGTATAACGTTATGTAGCATTACGATATAACGTATAACGTTATATGGTAATACGTTATAACGTATAACGTTATGTAGCATTACGATATATCGTATAACGTCATGTAGCATTACGATATAACGTATAACGTTATGTAGCATAACGATATAACGTATAACGTTATGTAGCATTACGATATAACGTAGAACGTTAAGTAGCATTACGATATAACGTATAACGTTATGTAGCATTACGATATAACGTATAACGTTATATGGTAATACGTTATAACGTATAACGTTATGTAGCATTACGATATATCGTATAACGTCATGTAGCATTACGATATAACGTATAACGTTATGTAGCATAACGATATAACGTATAACGTTATGATGCATTACGATATAACGTATAACGTCATGTACCAAAAGGATATAACGTATAACGTTATGTAGCATTACGACATAACGTAGAACGTTATATGGTAATACGTTATAACGTATAACGTTATGTAGCTTTACGATATAACGTATAACGTTATATAGTAATACGTTATAACGTATAACGTTATGTAGCATTACCATATAACGTATAACGTTATGTAGTATTACGTCATATCTTATAACGTTATGTAGCATTACCATATAACGTATAACGTTATGTAGCATTACGACATAACGTATAACGTTATGTAGCATTACGATATAACGTATAACGTTATATGGTAATACGTTATAACGTATAACGTTATGTAGCATTACGATATATCGTATAACGTCATGTAGCATTACGATATAACGTATAACGTTATGTAGCATAACGATATAACGTATAACGTTATGTAGCATTACGATATAACGTAGAACGTTAAGCAGCATTACGATATAACGTATAACGTTATGTAGCATTACGATATAACGTATAACGTTATATGGTAATACGTTATAATGTATAACGTTATGTAGCATTACGATATATCGTATAACGTCATGTAGCATTACGATATAACGTATAACGTTATGTAGCATAACGATATAACGTATAACGTTATGTAGCATTACGATATAACGTAGAACGTTAAGTAGCATTACGATATAACGTATAACGTTATGATGCATTACGATATAACGTATAACGTCATGTACCATAACGATATAACGTATAACGTTATGTAGCATTACGACATAACGTATAACGTTATATGGTAATACGTTATAACGTATAACGTTATGTAGCATTACCATATAACCTATAACGTTATGTAGCATTACGATATAACGTATAACGTTATGTAGCTTTACGATATAACGTATAACGTTATATAGTAATACGTTATAACGTATAACGTTATGTAGCATTACCATATAACGTATAACGTTATGTAGCATAACGATATAACGTATAACGTTATATAGTATCACGTTATAACGTATAACGTTATGTAATATTACCTTATAACGTATAACGTTATGTAGCATTACGATATAACGTATAACGTTATGTAGCATTACGATATAACGTTTAACGTTATGTAGCATTACGATATAACGTATAACGTTATATGGTAATACGTTATGACGTATAACGTTATGTAGCATTACCATATAACGTATAACGTTATGTAGCATTACGATATAACGTATAACGTTATGTAGCAATACGATATAAGGTATAACGTTATGTAGCATTACGATATAACGTATAACGTTATGTAGCATTACGACATAACGTATAACGTTATATGGTAATACGTTATAACGTATAACGTTATGTAGCATTACCATATAACGTATAACGTTATGTAGCATTACCATATAACGTATTACGTTATGTAGCATTACGACATAACGTATAACGTTATGTAGCATTACGATATAACGTATAACGTTATTTGGTAATACGTTATAACGTATAACGTTATGTAGCATTACGATATATCGTATAACGTCATGTAGCATTACGATATAACGTATAACGTTATGTAGCATAACGATATAACGTATAACGTTATGTAGCATTACGATATAACGTAGAACGTTAAGTAGCATTACGATATAACGTATAACGTTATGTAGCATTACGATATAACGTATAACGTTATGCAGCATAACGATATAACGTATTACGTTATATATTATTACGTTATAACGTATAACGTTATGTAGTATTACGTCATATCTTATAACGTTATGTAGCATTACCATATAACGTATAACGTTATGTAGCATTACGACATAACGTATAACGTTATGTAGCATTACGATATAACGTATAACGTTATATGGTAATACGTTATAACGTATAACGTTATGTAGCATTACGATATATCGTATAACGTCATGTAGCATTACGATATAACGTATAACGTTATGTAGCATAACGATATAACGTATAACGTTATGTAGCATTACGATATAACGTAGAACGTTAAGTAGCATTACGATATAACGTATAACGTTATGTAGCATTACGATATAACGTATAACGTTATATGGTAATACGTTATAACGTATAACGTTATGTAGCATTACGATATATCGTATAACGTCATGTAGCATTACGATATAACGTATAACGTTATGTAGCATAACGATATAACGTATAACGTTATGATGCATTACGATATAACGTATAACGTCATGTACCAAAACGATATAACGTATAACGTTATGTAGCAATACGATATAAGGTATAACGTTATGTAGCATTACGATATAACGTATAACGTTATGTAGCATTACGACATAACGTATAACGTTATATGGTAATACGTTATAACGTATAACGTTATGTAGCATTACCATATAACGTATAACGTTATGTAGCATTACCATATAACGTATTACGTTATGTAGCATTACGACATAACGTATAACGTTATGTAGCATTACGATATAACGTATAACGTTATTTGGTAATACGTTATAACGTATAACGTTATGTAGCATTACGATATATCGTATAACGTCATGTAGCATTACGATATAACGTATAACGTTATGTAGCATAACGATATAACGTATAACGTTATGTAGCATTACGATATAACGTAGAACGTTAAGTAGCATTACGATATAACGTATAACGTTATGTAGCATTACGATATAACGTATAACGTTATGCAGCATAACGATATAACGTATTACGTTATATATTATTACGTTATAACGTATAACGTTATGTAGTATTACGTCATATCTTATAACGTTATGTAGCATTACCATATAACGTATAACGTTATGTAGCATTACGACATAACGTATAACGTTATGTAGCATTACGATATAACGTATAACGTTATATGGTAATACGTTATAACGTATAACGTTATGTAGCATTACGATATATCGTATAACGTCATGTAGCATTACGATATAACGTATAACGTTATGTAGCATAACGATATAACGTATAACGTTATGTAGCATTACGATATAACGTAGAACGTTAAGTAGCATTACGATATAACGTATAACGTTATGTAGCATTACGATATAACGTATAACGTTATATGGTAATACGTTATAACGTATAACGTTATGTAGCATTACGATATATCGTATAACGTCATGTAGCATTACGATATAACGTATAACGTTATGTAGCATAACGATATAACGTATAACGTTATGATGCATTACGATATAACGTATAACGTCATGTACCAAAACGATATAACGTATAACGTTATGTAGCATTACGACATAACGTAGAACGTTATATGGTAATACGTTATAACGTATAACGTTATGTAGCATTACGATATAACGTATAACGTCATGAAGCATTACGATATAACGTATAACGTTATGTAGCATTACGACACAACGAATAACGTTATGTAGCATTGCGTTATAACCTATAACGTTATTGTAGTATTAATATATAACGTATAACGTTATGTAGCATTACGACATAACGTATAACGTTATATGGTAATACGTTATAACGTATAACGTTATGTAGCATTACCATATAACGTATAACGTTATGTAGCATAACGATATAACGTATAACGTTATGTAGCATAACGATATAACGTATAACGTTATGTAGCATTACGATATAATGTATAACGTTATATAGTAATACGTTATAACGTATAACTTTATGTAGCATTACCATATAACCTATAACGTTATTGTAGTATAAATATATAACGTATAACGTTATGTAGCATTACGACATAACGTATAACGTTATATGGTAATACGTTATAACGTATAACGTTATGTAGCATTACCATATAACGTATAACGTTATGCAGCATAACGATATAACGTATTACGTTATATATTATTACGTTATAACGTATAACGTTATGTAGTATTACGTCATATCTTATAACGTTATTTAGCATTACTATATAACGTATAACGTTACGTAGCATTACGATATAACGTATAACGTTATGTAGCATAACGATATAACGTATAACGTTATGTAGCATTACGATATAACGTAGAACGTTAAGTAGCATTACGATATAACGTATAACGTTATGTAGCATTACCATATAACGTATAACGTTATGTAGCATTACGATATAACGTATAACGTTATGTAGCATAACGATATAACGTATAACGTTATGTAGCATTACGACATAACGTATAACGTTATATGGTAATACGTTATAACGTATAACGTTATGTAGCATTACCATATAACGTATAACGTTATGTAGCATTACGATATAACGTATAACGTTATGTAGCATAACGATATAACGTATAACGTTATGTAGCATTACGACATAACGTATAACGTTATATGGTAATACGTTATAACGTATAACGTTATGTAGCATTACCATATAACGTATAACGTTATGTAGCATTACGATATAACGTATAACGTTTTGTAGCATTACGATATGACGTATAACGTTATATAGTAATACGTTATAACGTATAACGCTATGTAGCATTACCATATAACGTATAACGTTATGTAGCATAACGATATAACGTATAACGTTGTATCGTATTACGTTATAACGTATAACGTTATGTAATATTACCTTATAACGTATAACGTTATGTAGCATTACGATATAACGTATAACGTTATGTAGCTTTGCGATATAACGTATAACGTTATGTAGAATAACGATATAACGTATAACGTTATGTAGCAATACGATATAACGTATAACGTTATGTAGCATTACGATATAACGTATAACGTTATGTAGCTTTGCGATATAACGTATAACGTTATGTAGAATAACGATATAACGTATAACGTTATATAGTATCACGTTATAACGTATAACGTTATGTAATATTACCTTATAACGTATAACGTTATGTAGCATTACCATAAAACCTATAACGTTATGTAGCATTACGATATAACGTATAACGTTATGTAGCTTTACGATATAACGTATAACGTTATATAGTAATACGTTATAACGTATAACGTTATGTAATATTACCTTATAACGTATAACGTTATGTAGCATTACGATATAACGTATAACGTTATGTAGCATTACGATATAACGTTTAACGTTATGTAGCATTACGATATAACGTATAACGTTATATGGTAATACGTTATGACGTATAACGTTATGTAGCATTACCATATAACGTATAACTTTATGTAGCATTACGATATAACGTATAACGTTATGTAGCAATACGATATAACGTATAACGTTATGTAGCATTACGATATATCGTATAACGTTATGTAGCTTTACGATATAACGTATAACGTTATGTAGAATAACGATATAACGTATAACGTTATATAGTATCACGTTATAACGTATAACGTTATGTAATATTACCTTATAACGTATAACGTTATGTAGCATTACGATATAACGTATAACGTTATGTAGCATTACGATATAACGTATAACGTTATGTAGCATTACCATATAACGTATAACGTTATGTAGCATTACCATATAACGTATAACGTTATGTAGCATTACGATATAACGTATAACGTTATGTAGCTTTACGATATAACGTATAACGTTATGTAGAATAACTATATAACGTATAACGTTATGTAGCATTACGATATAACGTATATCGTTATATAGTAATACGTTATAACGTATAACGTTATGTAGCATTACCATATAACGTATAACGTTATGTAGCATTACGATATAACGTATAACGTTATGCAGCATAACGATATAACGTATTACGTTATATATTATTACGTTATAACGTATAACGTTATGTAGTATTACGTCATATCTTATAACGTTATTTAGCATTACTATATAACGTATAACGTTATGTAGCATTACGATATAACGTATAACGTTATGTAGCATTACGATATAACGTATAACGCTATGTAGCATTACGATATAACGTATAACGTTATATGGTAATACGTTATGACGTATAACGTTATGTAGCATTACGATATATCGTATAACGTTATGTACCATAACGATATAACGTATAACGTTATGTAGCATTACGACATAACGTATAACGTTATATGGTAATACGTTATAACGTATAACGTTATGTAGCATAACGATATAACGTATAACGTTATGTAGCATTACGATATGACGTATAACGTTATATAGTAATACGTTATAACGTATAACGATATGTAGTATTACCATATAACGTATAACGTTATGTAGCATAACGATATAACGTATAACGTTATATAGTATTACGTTATAACGTATAACGTTATGTAATATTACCTTATAACGTATAACGTTATGTAGCATTACGATATAACGTATAACGTTATGTAGCATTACGATATACCGTATAACGTTATGTAGCATTACGATATAACGTATAACGTTAGGTAACATTACGATATTACGTATAACGTTATATGGTACTACGTTATAACGTATAACGTTATGTAGCATTACGATATAACGTATAACGTTATGTAGCATACCGATATAACGTATAACGTTGTGTAGCGTAACGATATAACGTATAACGATATATGGTAATACGTTATAACGTATAACGTTATGTAGCATTACGATATAACGTATAACGTTATGTAGCATATCTATATAACGTATAACGTTATGTACCATATCGATATAACGTATAACGTTATGTAGCATTACGATATAACGTATAACGTTATGTAGCATTACCATATAACGTATAACGTTATGTAGCATTACGATATAACGTATAACGTTATGCAGCATAACGATATAACGTATTACGTTATATATTATTACGTTATAACGTATAACGTTATGTAGTATTACGTCATATCTTATAACGTTATTTAGCATTACTATATAACGTATAACGTTACGTAGCATTACGATATAACGTATAACGTTATGTAGCATAACGATATAACGTATAACGTTATGTAGCATTACGATATAACGTAGAACGTTAAGTAGCATTACGATATAACGTATAACGTTATGTAGCATTACCATATAACGTATAACGTTATGTAGCATTACGATATAACGTATAACGTTATGTAGCATAACGATATAACGTATAACGTTATGTAGCATTACGACATAACGTATAACGTTATATGGTAATACGTTATAACGTATAACGTTATGTAGCATTACCATATAACGTATAACGTTATGTAGCATTACGATATAACGTATAACGTTATGTAGCATAACGATATAACGTATAACGTTATGTAGCATTACGACATAACGTATAACGTTATATGGTAATACGTTATAACGTATAACGTTATGTAGCATTACCATATAACGTATAACGTTATGTAGCATTACGATATAACGTATAACGTTTTGTAGCATTACGATATGACGTATAACGTTATATAGTAATACGTTATAACGTATAACGCTATGTAGCATTACCATATAACGTATAACGTTATGTAGCATAACGATATAACGTATAACGTTGTATCGTATTACGTTATAACGTATAACGTTATGTAATATTACCTTATAACGTATAACGTTATGTAGCATTACGATATAACGTATAACGTTATGTAGCATAACGATATAACGTATAACGTTATGTAGCATTACGATATAACGTATAACGTTATGTAACATTACGATATTACGTATAACGTTATATGGTATTACGTTATAACGTATAACGTTATGTAGCATTACGATATAACGTATAACGTTGTGTAGCATACCGATATAACGTATAACGTTGTGTAGCGTAACGATATAACGTATAACGTTATATGGTAATACGTTATAACGTATAACGTTATGTAGCATTACGATATAACGTATAACGTTATATGGTAATACGTTATAACGTATAACGTTATGTAGCTTTACGATATAACGTATAACGTTATGTAGAATAACGATATAACGTATAACGTTATGTAGCATTACGATATAACGTATATCGTTATATAGTAATACGTTATAACGTATAACGTTATGTAGCATTACCATATAACGTATAACGTTACGTAGCATTACGATATAACGTATAACGTTATGCAGCATAACGATATAACGTATTACGTTATATATTATTACGTTATAACGTATAACGTTATGTAGTATTACGTCATATCTTATAACGTTATTTAGCATTACTATATAACGTATAACGTTATGTAGCATTACGATATAACGTATAACGTTATGTAGCATTACGATATAACGTATAACGTTATGTGGTAATACGTTATGACGTATAACGTTATGTAGCATTACGATATATCGTATAACGTTATGTACCATAACGATATAACGTATAACGTTACGTAGCATTACGATATAACGTATAACGTTATGTAGCATTACGATATAACGTATAACGTTATATGGTAATACGTTATAACGTATAACGTTATGTAGCATTACGATATATCGTATAACGTCATGTAGCATTACGATATAACGTATAACGTTATGTAGCATAACGATATAACGTATAACGTTATGTAGCATTACGATATAACGTAGAACGTTAAGTAGCATTACGATATAACGTATAACGTTATGATGCATTACGATATAACGTATAACGTCATGTACCATAACGATATAACGTATAACGTTATGTAGCATTACGACATAACGTATAACGTTATATGGTAATACGTTATAACGTATATCGTTATGTAGCATTATCATATAACCTATAACGTTATGTAGCATTACGATATAACGTATAACGTTATGTAGCTTTACGATATAACGTATAACGTTATATAGTAATACGTTATAACGTATAACGTTATGTAGCATTACCATATAACGTATAACGATATGTAGCATAACGATATAACGTATAACGTTATATAGTATCACGTTATAACGTATAACGTTATGTAATATTACCTTATAACGTATAACGTTATGTAGCATTACGATATAACGTATAACGTTATGTAGCATTACGATATAACGTATAACGTTATGTAGCATTACGATATAACGTATAACGCTATATGGTAATACGTTATGACGTATAACGTTATGTAGCATTACCATATAACGTATAACGTTATGTAGCATTACGATATAACGTATAACGTTATGTAGCAATACGATATAAGGTATAACGTTATGTAGCATTACGATATAACGTATAACGTTATGTAGCATTACGACATAACGTATAACGTTATATGGTAATACGTTATAACGTATAACGTTATGTAGCATTACCATATAACGTATAACGTTATGTAGCATTACCATATAACGTATTACGTTATGTAGCATTACGACATAACGTATAACGTTATGTAGCATTACGATATAACGTATAACGTTATTTGGTAATACGTTATAACGTATAACGTTATGTAGCATTACGATATATCGTATAACGTCATGTAGCATTACGATATAACGTATAACGTTATGTAGCATAACGATATAACGTATAACGTTATGTAGCATTACGATATAACGTAGAACGTTAAGTAGCATTACGATATAACGTATAACGTTATGTAG
The DNA here is from genome assembly GCA_936014575.1 of Bombus lapidarius. Lineage (NCBI taxonomy): Eukaryota > Metazoa > Arthropoda > Insecta > Hymenoptera > Apidae > Bombus > Bombus lapidarius. The sequence goes on from CAKXZU010000093.1 coordinate 187,064, forward strand.
CATTACGATATAACGTATAACGTTATGCAGCATAACGATATAACGTATTACGTTATATATTATTACGTTATAACGTATAACGTTATGTAGTATTACGTCATATCTTATAACGTTATGTAGCATTACCATATAACGTATAACGTTATGTAGCATTACGACATAACGTATAACGTTATGTAGCATTACGATATAACGTATAACGTTATATGGTAATACGTTATAACGTATAACGTTATGTAGCATTACGATATATCGTATAACGTCATGTAGCATTACGATATAACGTATAACGTTATGTAGCATAACGATATAACGTATAACGTTATGTAGCATTACGATATAACGTAGAACGTTAAGTAGCATTACGATATAACGTATAACGTTATGTAGCATTACGATATAACGTATAACGTTATATGGTAATACGTTATAACGTATAACGTTATGTAGCATTACGATATATCGTATAACGTCATGTAGCATTACGATATAACGTATAACGTTATGTAGCATAACGATATAACGTATAACGTTATGATGCATTACGATATAACGTATAACGTTATGTAGCATAACGATATAACGTATAACGTTATGTAGCATTACGATATAACGTAGAACGTTAAGTAGCATTACCATATAACGTATAACGTTATGTAGCATTACGATATATCGTATAACGTCATGTAGCATTACGATATAACGTATAACGTTATGTAGCATAACGATATAACGTATAACGTTATGTCGCATTACGATATAACGTAGAACGTTAAGTAGCATTACGATATAACGTATAACGTTATGATGCATTACGATACAACGTATAACGTCATGTACCATAACGATATAACGTATAACGTTATGTAGCATTACGACATAACGTATAACGTTATATGGTAATACGTTATAACGTATAACGTTATGTAGCATTACCATATAACCTATAACGTTATGTAGCATTACGATATAACGTATAACGTTATGTAGCTTTACGATATAACGTATAACGTTATATAGTAATACGTTATAACGTATAACGTTATGTAGCATTACCATATAACGTATAACGTTATGTAGCATAACTATATAACGTATAACGTTATATAGTATCACGTTATAACGTATAACGTTATGTAATATTACCTTATAACGTATAACGTTATGTAGCATTACGATATAACGTATAACGTTATGTAGCATTACGATATAACGTATAACGTTATGTAGCATTACGATATAACGTATAAAGTTATATGGTAATACGTTATGACGTATAACGTTATGTAGCATTACCATATAACGTATAACGTTATGTAGCATTACGATATAACGTATAACGTTATGTAGCAATACGATATAACGTATAACGTTATGTAGCATTACGATATAACGTATAACGTTATGTAGCTTTACGATATAACGTATAACGTTATGTAGAATAACGATATAACGTATAACGTTATATAGTATCACGTTATAACGTATAACGTTATGTAATATTACCTTATAACGTATAACGTTATGTAGTATTACGTCATATCTTATAACGTTATTTAGCATTACTATATAACGTATAACGTTATGTAGCATTACGATATAACGTATAACGTTATGTAGCATTACCATATAACGTATAACGTTATGTAGCATTACCATATAACGTATAAAGTTATGTAGCATTACGATATAACGTATAACGTTATGTAGCTTTACGATATAACGTATAACGTTATGTAGAATAACGATATAACGTATAACGTTATGTAGCATTACGATATAACGTATATCGTTATATAGTAATACGTTATAACGTATAACGTTATGTAGCATTACCATATAACGTATAACGTTATGCAGCATAACGATATAACGTATTACGTTATATATTATTACGTTATAACGTATAACGTTATGTAGTATTACGTCATATCTTATAACGTTATTTAGCATTACTATATAACGTATAACGTTATGTAGCATTACGATATAACGTATAACGTTATGTAGCATTACGATATAACGTATAACGTTATGTGGTAATACGTTATGACGTATAACGTTATGTAGCATTACGATATATCGTATAACGTTATGTACCATAACGATATAATGTATAACGTTATATAGCATTACGACATAACGTATAACGTTATATGGTAATACGTTATAACGTATAACGTTATGTAGCATTACGATATAACGTAGAACGTTAAGTAGCATTACGATATAACGTATAACGTTATGAAGCATTACGATATAACGTATAACGTTATGTACCATAACGATATTACGTATAACGTTATGTAGCATAACGACATAACGTATAACGTTATATGGTAATACGTTATAACGTATAACGTTATGTAGCATTACCATATATCGTATAACGTCATGTAGCATTACGATATAACGTATAACGTTATGCAGCATAACGATATAACGTATAACGTTATGTAGCATAACGATATAACGTATAACGTTATGTAGCATTACGATATAACGTAGAACGTTAAGTAGCATTACCATATAACGTATAACGTCATGTACCATAACGATATAACGTATAACGTTATGTAGCATTACGACATAACGTATAACGTTATATGGTAATACGTTATAACGTATAACGTTATGTAGCATTACCATATAACCTATAACGTTATGTAGCATTACGATATAACGTATAACGTTATGTAGCTTTACGATATAACGTATAACGTTATATAGTAATACGTTATAACGTATAACGTTATGTAGCATTACCATATAACGTATAACGTTATGTAGCATAACGATATAACGTATAACGTTATATAGTATCACGTTATAACGTATAACGTTATGTAATATTACCTTATAACGTATAACGTTATGTAGCATTACGATATAACGTATAACGTTATGTAGCATTACGATATAACGTATAACGTTATGTAGCATTACGATATAACGTATAAAGTTATATGGTAATACGTTATGACGTATAACGTTATGTAGCATTACCATATAACGTATAACGTTATGTAGCATTACGATATAACGTATAACGTTATGTAGCAATACGATATAACGTATAACGTTATGTAGCATTACGATATAACGTATAACGTTATGTAGCTTTACGATATAACGTATAACGTTATGTAGAATAACGATAAAACGTATAACGTTATATAGTATCACGTTATAACGTATAACGTTATGTAATATTACCTTATAACGTATAACGTTATGTAGTATTACGTCATATCTTATAACGTTATTTAGCATTACTATATAACGTATAACGTTATGTAGCATTACGATATAACGTATAACGTTATGTAGCATTACCATATAACGTATAACGTTATGTAGCATTACCATATAACGTATAACGTTATGTAGCATTACGATATAACGTATAACGTTATGTAGCTTTACGATATAACGTATAACGTTATGTAGAATAACGATATAACGTATAACGTTATGTAGCATTACGATATAACGTATATCGTTATATAGTAATACGTTATAACGTATAACGTTATGTAGCATTACCATATAACGTATAACGTTATGCAGCATAACGATATAACGTATTACGTTATATATTATTACGTTATAACGTATAACGTTATGTAGTATTACGTCATATCTTATAACGTTATTTAGCATTACTATATAACGTATAACGTTATGTAGCATTACGATATAACGTATAACGTTATGTAGCATTACGATATAACGTATAACGTTATGTGGTAATACGTTATGACGTATAACGTTATGTAGCATTACGATATATCGTATAACGTTATGTACCATAACGATATAACGTATAACGTTATGTAGCATTACGACATAACGTATAACGTTATATGGTAATACGTTATAACGTATAACGTTATGTAGCATTACGATATAACGTATAACGTTATGAAGTATTACGATATAACGTAGAACGTTAAGTAGCATTACGATATAACGTATAATGTTATGAAGCATTACGATATAACGTATAACGTTATGTACCATAACGATATAACGTATAACGTTATGTAGCATTACGACATAGCGTATAACGTTATATGGTAACACGATATAACGAATAACGTTATGTAGCATTACGATATAACGTATAACGTTATGAAGCATTACGATATAACGTATAACGTTATGTACCATAACGATATAACGTATAACGTTATGTAGCATTACGACATAACGTATAACGTTATATGGTAATACGTTATAACGTATAACGTTATGTAGCATTACGATATAACGTAGAACGTTAAGTAGCATTACGATATAACGTATAACGTTATGAAGCATTACGATATAACGTATAATGTTATGTACCATAACGATATTACGTATAACGTTATGTAGGATAACGACATAACGTATAACGTTATATGGTAATACGTTATAACGTATAACGTTATGTAGCACTACCATATAACGTATAACGTTCTGTAGCATTACGATATAACGTATAACGTTATGCAGCATAACGATATAACGTATAACGTTATGTAGCATTACGATATAACGTAGAACGTTAAGTAGCATTACCATATAACGTATAACGTTATGTAGCATTACGATATAACGTATAACGTCATGTAGCATTACGATATAAGGTATAACGTTATGTAGCATAACGATATAACGTATAACATTATGTAGCATTACGATATAACGTAGAACGTTAAGTAGCATTACGATATAACGTATAACGTTATGATGCATTACGATATAACGTATAACGTCATGTACCATAACGATATAACGTATAACGTTATGTAGCATTACGACATAACGTATAACGTTATATGGTAATACGTTATAACGTATAACGTTATGTAGCATAACCATATAAACTATAACGTTATGTAGCATTACGATATAACGTATAACGTTATGTAGCTTTACGATATAACGTATAACGTTATATAGTAATACGTTATAACGTATAACGTTATGTAGCATTACCATATAACGTATAACGTTATGTAGCATAACGATATAACGTATAACGTTATATAGTATCACGTTATAACGTATAACGTTATGTAATATTACCTTATAACGTATAACGTTATGTAGCATTACGATATAACGTATAACGTTATGTAGCATTACGATATAACGTATAACGTTATGTAGCATTACGATATAACGTATAAAGTTATATGGTAATACGTTATGACGTATAACGTTATGTAGCATTACCATATAAACTATAACGTTATGTAGCATTACGATATAACGTATAACGTTATGTAGCTTTACGATATAACGTATAACGTTATATAGTAATACGTTATAACGTATAACGTTATGTAGCATTACCATATAACGTATAACGTTATGTAGCATAACGATATAACGTATAACGTTATATAGTATCACGTTATAACGTATAACGTTATGTAATATTACCTTATAACGTATAACGTTATGTAGCATTACGATATAACGTATAACGTTATGTAGCATTACGATATAACGTATAACGTTATGTAGCATTACGATATAACGTATAAAGTTATATGGTAATACGTTATGACGTATAACGTTATGTAGCATTACCATATTACGTATAACGTTATGTAGCATTACGATATAACGTATAACGTTATGTAGCAATACGATATAACGTATAACGTTATGTAGCATTACGATATAACGTATAACGTTATGTAGCTTTACGATATAACGTATAACGTTATGTAGAATAACGATATAACGTATAACGTTATATAGTATCACGTTATAACGTATAACGTTATGTAATATTACCTTATAACGTATAACGTTATGTAGCATTACGATATAACGTATAACGTTATGTAGCATTACGATATAACGTATAACGTTATATAGCATTACCATATAACGTATAACGTTATGTAGCATTACCATATAACGTATAACGTTATGTAGCATTACGATATAACGTATAACGTTATGTAGCTTTACGATATAACGTATAACGTTATGTAGAATAACGATATAACGTATAACGTTATGTAGCATTACGATATAACGTATATCGTTATATAGTAATACGTTATAACGTATAACGTTATGTAGCATTACCATATAACGTATAACGTTATGTAGCATTACGATATAACGTATAACGTTATGCAGCATAACGATATAACGTATTACGTTATATATTATTACGTTATAACGTATAACGTTATGTAGTATTACGTCATATCTTATAACGTTATTTAGCATTACTATATAACGTATAACGTTATGTAGCATTACGATATAACGTATAACGTTATGTAGCATTACGATATAACGTATAACGTTATATGGTAATACGTTATGACGTATAATGTTATGTAGCATTACGATATATCGTATAACGTTATGTACCATATCGATATAACGTATAACGTTATGTAGCATTACGACATAACGTATAACGTTATATGGTAACACGATATAACGAATAACGTTATGTAGCATTACGATATAACGTATAACGTTATGAAGCATTACGATATAACGTATAACGTTATGTACCATAACGATATAACGTATAACGTTATGTAGCATTACGACATAACGTGTAACGTTATATGGTAATACGTTATAACGTATAACGTTATGTAGCATTACGATATAACGTAGAACGTTAAGTAGCATTACGATATAACGTATAACGTTATGAAGCATTACGATATAACGTATAACGTTATGTACCATAACGATATTACGTATAACGTTATGTAGCATAACGACATAACGTATAACGTTATATGGTAATACGTTATAACGTATAACGTTATGTAGCATTACCATATAACGTATAACGTTCTGTAGCATTACGATATAACGTATAACGTTTTGCAGCATAACGATATAACGTATTACGTTATATATTATTACGTTATAACGTATTACGTTATGTAGTATTACGTCATATCTTATAACGTTATTTAGCATTACTATATAACGTATAACGTTACGTAGCATTACGATATAACGTATAACGTTATGTAGCATAACGATATAACGTATAACGTTGTGTAGCATTACGATATAACGTAGAACGTTAAGTAGCATTACGATATAACGTATAACGTTATGTACCATAACGATATAACGTATAACGTTATGTAGCATTACGACATAACGTATAACGTTATATGGTAATACGTTATAACGTATAACGTTATGTAGCATTACCATATAACGTATAACGTTATGTAGCATTACGATATAACGTATAACGTTATGTAGCATAACGATATAACGTATAACGTTATGTAGCATAACGATATAACGTATAACGTTATGTAGCATTACGATATAACGTAGAACGTTAAGTAGCATTACGATATAACGTATAACGTTATGAAGCATTACGATATAACGTATAACGTTATGTAGCATTACCATATAACGTATAACGTTATGTAGCATTACCATATAACGTATAACGTTATGTAGCATTACGATATAACGTATAACGTTATGTAGCATAACGATATAACGTATAACGTTATGTAGCATTACGACATAACGTATAACGTTATATGGTAATACGTTATAACGTATAACGTTATGTAGCATTACCATATAACGTATAACGTTATGTAGCATTACGATATAACGTATAACGTTATGCAGCATAACGATATAACGTATAACGTTATGTAGCAGTACGACATAACGTATAACGTTATATGGTAATACGTTATAACGTATAACGTTATGTAGCATTACCATATAACGTATAACGTTATGTAGCATTACGATATAACGTATAACGTTTTGTAGCATTACGATATGACGTATAACGTTATATAGTAATACGTCATAACGTATAACGCTATGTAGCATTACCATATAACGTATAACGTTATGTAGCATAACGATATAACGTATAACGTTGTATCGTATTACGTTATAACGTATAACGTTATGTAATATTACCGTATAACGTATAACGTTATGTAGCATTACGATATAACGTATAACGTTATGTAGCATAACGATATAACGTATAACGTTATGTAGCATTACGATATAACGTATAACGTTATGTAACATTACGATATTACGTATAACGTTATATGGTATTACGTTATAACGTATAACGTTATGTAGCATTACGATATAGCGTATAACGTTGTATCGTATTACGTTATAACGTATAACGTTATGTAATATTACCTTATAACGTATAACGTTATGTAGCATTACGATATAACGTAGAACTTTAAGTAGCATTACGATATAACGTATAACGATATGAAGCATTACGATATAACGTATAACGTTATGTAGCATTACCATATAACGTATAACGTTATGTAGCATTACGATATAACGTATAACGTTATGCAGCATAACGATATAACGTATTACGTTATATATTATTACGTTATAACGTATAACGTTATGTAGTATTACGTCATATCTTATAACGTTATTTAGCATTACTATATAACGTATAACGTTACGTAGCATTACGATATAACGTATAACGTTATGTAGCATAACGATATAACGTATAACGTTATGTAGCATTACGATATAACGTAGAACGTTAAGTAGCATTACGATATAACGTATAACGTTATGTAGCATTACCATATAACGTATAACGTTATGTAGCATTACGATATAGCGTATAACGTTATGTAGCATAACGATATATCGTATAACGTTATGTAGCATTACGACATAACGTATAACGTTATATGGTAATACGTTATAACCTATAACGTTATGTAGCATTACCATATAACGTATAACGTTATGTAGCATTACGATATAACGTATAACGTTTTGTAGCATTACGATATGACGTATAACGTTATATAGTAATACGTTATAACGTATAACGCTATGTAGCATTACCATATAACGTATAACGTTATGTAGCATAACGATATAACGTATAACGTTATGTAGCATAACGATATAACGTATAACGATATGTAGCATTACGATATAACGTATAACGTTATGTAACATTACGATATTACGTATAACGTTATATGGTATTACGTTATAACGTATAACGTTATGTAGCATTACGATATAACGTATAACGTTGTGTAGCATACCGATATAACGTATAACGTTGTGTAGCGTAACGATATAACGTATAACGTTATATGGTAATACGTTATAACGTATAACGTTATGTAGCATTACGATATAACGTATAACGTTATGTAGCATATCGATATAACGTATAACGTTATGTACCATAACGATATAACGTATAACGTTATGTAGCATTACGATATAACGTATAACGTTATATGGTAATACGTTATAACGTATAACGTTATGTAGCATTACCATATAACGTATAACGTTATGTAGCATTACGATATAACGTATAACGTTATGTAGCTTTACGATATAACGTATAACGTTATGTAGCATAACGATATAACGTATAACGTTATGTAGCATTACGATATAACGTATAACGTTATATAGTAATACGTTATAACGTATAACGTTATGTAGCATTACCATATAACGTATAACGTTATGTAGCATTACCATATAACGTATTACGTTATGTAGCATTACGATATAACGTATAACGTTATGCAGCATAACGATATAACGTATAACGTTATGTAGCATTACGACATAACGTATAACGTTATATGGTAATACGTTATAACGTATAACGTTATGTAGCATTACCATATAACGTATAACGTTATGTAGCATTACCATATAACGTAGTACGTTATGTAGCATTACGACATAACGTATAACGTTATGTAGCATTACGATATAACGTATAACGTTATATGGTAATACGTTATAACGTATAACGTTATGTAGCATTACGATATATCGTATAACGTCATGTAGCATTACGATATAACGTATAACGTTATGTAGCATAACGATATAACGTATAACGTTATGTAGCATTACGATATAACGTAGAACGTTAAGTAGCATTACGATATAACGTATGACGTTATGTAGCATTACGATATAACGTATAACGTTATGCAGCATAACGATATAACGTATTACGTTATATATTATTACGTTATAACGTATAACGTTATGTAGTATTACGTCATATCTTATAACGTTATGTAGCATTACCATATAACGTATAACGTTATGTAGCATTACGACATAACGTATAACGTTATGTAGCATTACGATATAACGTATAACGTTATATGGTAATACGTTATAACGTATAACGTTATGTAGCATTACGATATATCGTATAACGTCATGTAGCATTACGATATAACGTATAACGTTATGTAGCATAACGATATAACGTATAACGTTATGTAGCATTACGATATAACGTAGAACGTTAAGTAGCATTACGATATAACGTATAACGTTATGTAGCATTACGATATAACGTATAACGTTATATGGTAATACGTTATAATGTATAACGTTATGTAGCATTACGATATATCGTATAACGTCATGTAGCATTACGATATAACGTATAACGTTATGTAGCATAACGATATAACGTATAACGTTATGTAGCATTACGATATAACGTAGAACGTTATATGGTAATACGTTATAACGTATAACGTTATGTAGCATTACGATATATCGTATAACGTCATGTAGCATTACGATATAACGTATAACGTTATGTAGCATAACGATATAACGTATAACGTTATGTAGCATTACGATATAACGTAGAACGTTAAGTAGCATTACGATATAACGTATAACGTTATGTAGCATTACGATATAACGTATAACGTTATATGGTAATACGTTATAACGTATAACGTTATGTAGCATTACGATATATCGTATAACGTCATGTAGCATTACGATATAACGTATAACGTTATGTAGCATAACGATATAACGTATAACGTTATGATGCATTACGATATAACGTATAACGTCATGTACCAAAACGATATAACGTATAACGTTATGTAGCATTACGACATAACGTATAACGTTATATGGTAATACGTTATAACGTATAACGTTATGTAGCATTACGATATAACGTATAACGTCATGAAGCATTACGATATAACGTATAACGTTATGTAGCATTACGACACAACGAATAACGTTATGTAGCATTGCGTTATAACCTATAACGTTATGGTAGTATTAATATATAACGTATAACGTTATGTAGCAGTACGACATAACGTATAACGTTATATGGTAATACGTTATAACGTATAACGTTATGTAGCATTACCATATAACTTATAACGTTATGTAGCATTACGATATAACGTATAACGTTATATAGCTTTACGATATAACGTATAACGTTATGTAGCATAACGATATAACGTATAACGTTATGTAGCATAACGATATAACGTATAACGTTATGTAGCATTACGATATAATGTATAACGTTATATAGTAATACGTTATAACGTATAACTTTATGTAGCATTACCATATAACCTATAACGTTATTGTAGTATAAATATATAACGTATAACGTTATGTAGCATTACGACATAACGTATAACGTTATATGGTAATACGTTATAACGTATAACGTTATGTAGCATTACCATATAACGTATAACGTTATGTAGCATAACGATATAACGTATAACGTTATATAGTATTACGTTATAACGTATAACGTTATGTAATATTACCTTATAACGTATAACGTTATGTAGCATTACGATATGAAGTATAACGTTATGTAGCTTTACGATATAACGTATAACGTTATGTAGCATTACGATATAACGTATAACGTCATGTACCATAACGATATAACGTATAACGTTATGTAGCATTACGACATAACGTATAACGTTATATGGTAATACGTTATAACGTATAACGTTATGTAGCACTACCATATAACCTATAACGTTATGTAGCATTACGATATAACGTATAACGTTATGTAGCTTTACGATATAACGTATAACGTTATGTAGCATTACCATATAACGTATAACGTTATGTAGCATAACGATATAACGTGTAACGTTATATAGTATCACGTTATAACGTATAACGTTATGTAGCATTACGATATAACGTATAACGTTATGTAGCTTTGCGATATAACGTATAAAGTTATGTAGAATAACGATATAACGTATAACGTTATATAGTATCACGTTATAACGTATAACGTTATGTAATATTACCTTATAACGTATAACGTTATGTAGCATTACCATAAAACCTATAACGTTATGTAGCATTACGATATAACGTATAACGTTATGTAGCTTTACGATATAACGTATAACGTTATGTAGCATTACCATATAACGTATAACGTTATGTAGCATAACGATATAACGTGTAACGTTATATAGTATCACGTTATAACGTACAACGTTATGTAATATTACCTTATAACGTATAACGTTATGTAGCATTACGATATAAGGTATAACGTTATGTAGCATTACGATATAACGTTTAACGTTATGTAGCATTACGATATAACGTATAACGTTATATGGTAATACGTTATGACGTATAACGTTATGTAGCATTACCATATAACGTATAACTTTATGTAGCATTACGATATAACGTATAACGTTATGTAGCAATACGATATAACGTATAACGTTATGTAGCATTACGATATATCGTATAACGTTAAGTACCATAACGATATAACGTATAACGTTATGTAGAATAACGATATAACGTGTAACGTTATATGGTAACACGATATAACGAATAACGTTATGTAGCATTACCATATAACGTATAACGTTATGTAGCATTACGATATAATGTATAACGTTATGTAGCTTTACGATATAACGTATAACGTTATGTAGCATAACGATATAACGTATAACGTTATGTAGCATTACGATATGACGTATAACGTTATATAGTAATACGTTATAACGTATAACGATATGTAGCATTACCATATAACGTATAACGTTATGTAGCATAACGATATAACGTATAACGTTATATAGTATTACGTTATAACGTATAACGTTATGTAATATTACCTTATAACGTATAACGTTATGTAGCATTACGATATAACGTATAACGTTATGTACCATAACGATATAACGTATAACGTTATGTAGCATTACGACATAACGTATAACGTTATATGGTAATACGTTATAACGTATAACGTTATGTAGCATAACGATATAACGTATAACGTTATGTAGCATTACGATATAACGTAGAACTTTAAGTAGCATTACCATATAACGTATAACGTTATGTAGCATTACGATATATCGTATAACGTCATGTAGCATTACGATATAACGTATAACGTTATGTAGCATAACGATATAACGTATAACGTTATGTAGCATTACGATATAACGTAGAACGTTAAGTAGCATTACCATATAACGTATAACGTTATGTAGCATTACGATATATCGTATAACGTCATGTAGCATTACGATATAACGTATAACGTTATGTAGCATAACGATATAACGTATAACGTTATGTAGCATTTCGATATAACGTAGAACGTTAAGTAGCATTACGATATAACGTATAACGTTATGATGCATTACGATATAACGTATAACGTCATGTACCATAACGATATAACGTATAACGTTATGTAGCATTACGACATAACGTATAACGTTATATGGTAATACGTTATAACGTATAACATTATGTAGCATTACCATATAACCTATAACGTTATGTAGCATTACGATATAACGTATAACGTTATGTAGCTTTACGATATAACGTATAACGTTATATAGTAATACGTTATAACGTATAACGTTATGTAATATTACCTTATAACGTATAACGTTATGTAGCATTACGATATAACGTATAACGTTATGTACCATAACGATATAACGTATAACGTTATGTAGCATTACGACATAACGTATAACGTTATATGGTAATACGTTATAACGTATAACGTTATGTAGCATAACGATATAACGTATAACGTTATGTAGCATTACGATATAACGTAGAACTTTAAGTAGCATTACCATATAACGTATAACGTTATGTAGCATTACGATATATCGTATAACGTCATGTAGCATTACGATATAACGTATAACGTTATGTAGCATAACGATATAACGTATAACGTTATGTAGCATTACGATATAACGTAGAACGTTAAGTAGCATTACCATATAACGTATAACGTTATGTAGCATTACGATATATCGTATAACGTCATGTAGCATTACGATATAACGTATAACGTTATGTAGCATAACGATATAACGTATAACGTTATGTAGCATTACGATATAACGTAGAACGTTAAGTAGCATTACGATATAACGTATAACGTTATGATGCATTACGATATAACGTATAACGTCATGTACCATAACGATATAACGTATAACGTTATGTAGCATTACGACATAACGTATAACGTTATATGGTAATACGTTATAACGTATAACGTTATGTAGCATTACCATATAACCTATAACGTTATGTAGCATTACGATATAACGTATAACGTTATGTAGCTTTACGATATAACGTATAACGTTATATAGTAATACGTTATAACGTATAACGTTATGTAGCATTACCATATAACGTATAACGTTATGTAGCATAACGATATAACGTATAACGTTATATAGTATCACGTTATAACGTATAACGTTATGTAATATTACCTTATAACGTATAACGTTATGTAGCATTACGATATTACGTATAACGTTATGTAGCATTACGATATAACGTATAACGTTATGTAGCATTACGATATAACGTATAAAGTTATATGGTAATACGTTATGACGTATAACGTTATGTAGCATTACCATATTACGTATAACGTTATGTAGCATTACGATATAACGTATAACGTTATGTAGCAATACGATATAACGTATAACGTTATGTAGCATTACGATATAACGTATAACGTTATGTAGCTTTACGATATAACGTATAACGTTATGTAGAATAACGATATAACGTATAACGTTATATAGTATCACGTTATAACGTATAACGTTATGTAATATTACCTTATAACGTATAACGTTATGTAGCATTACGATATAACGTATAACGTTATGTAGCATTACGATATAACGTATAACGTTATGTAGCATTACCATATAACGTATAACGTTATGTAGCATTACCATATAACGTATAACGTTATATAGTATCACGTTATAACGTATAACGTTATGTAATATTACCTTATAACGTATAACGTTATGTAGCATTACGATATAACGTATAACGTTATGTAGCATTACGATATAACGTATAACGTTATGTAGCATTACCATATAACGTATAACGTTATGTAGCATTACCATATAACGTATAACGTTATGTAGCATTACGATATAACGTATAACGTTATGTAGCTTTACGATATAACGTATAACGTTATGCAGCATAACGATATAACGTATTACGTTATATATTATTACGTTATAACGTATAACGTTATGTAGTATTACGTCATATCTTATAACGTTATTTAGCATTACTATATAACGTATAACGTTATGTAGCATTACGATATAACGTATAACGTTATGTAGCATTACGATATAACGTATAACGTTATATGGTAATACGTTATGACGTATAATGTTATGTAGCATTACGATATATCGTATAACGTTATGTACCATAACGATATAACGTATAACGTTATGTAGCATTACGACATAACGTATAACGTTATGTAATATTACCTTATAACGTATAACGTTATGTAGCATTACGATATAACGTATAACGTTATGTAGCATTACGATATAACGTATAACGTTATGTAGCATTACCATATAACGTATAACGTTATGTAGCATTACCATATAACGTATAACGTTATGTAGCATTACGATATAACGTATAACGTTATGTAGCTTTACGATATAACGTATAACGTTATGCAGCATAACGATATAACGTATTACGTTATATATTATTACGTTATAACGTATAACGTTATGTAGTATTACGTCATATCTTATAACGTTATTTAGCATTACTATATAACGTATAACGTTATGTAGCATTACGATATAACGTATAACGTTATGTAGCATTACGATATAACGTATAACGTTATATGGTAATACGTTATGACGTATAATGTTATGTAGCATTACGATATATCGTATAACGTTATGTACCATAACGATATAACGTATAACGTTATGTAGCATTACGACATAACGTATAACGTTATATGGTAATACGTTATAACGTATAACGTTATGTAGCATTACGATATAACGTATAACGTTATGTAGCATAACGATATAACGTATAACGTTATGTAGTATTACGATATAACGTAGAACGTTAAGTAGCATTACGATATAACGTATAACGTTATGAAGCATTACGATATAACGTATAACGTTATGTACCATAACGATATAACGTATAACGTTATGTAGCATTACGACATAACGTATAACGTTATATGGTAACACGATATAACGAATAACGTTATGTAGCATTACGATATAAGGTATAACGTTATGAAGCATTACGATATAACGTATAACGTTATGTACCATAACGATATAACGTATAACGTTATGTAGCATTACGATATAACGTAGAACGTTAAGTAGCATTACGATATAACGTATAACGTTATGTAGCAATACGATATAACGTATAACGTTATATGGTAATACGTTATAATGTATAACGTTATGTAGCATTACGATATATCGTATAACGTCATGTAGCATTACGATATAACGTATAACGTTATGTAGCATAACAATATAACGTATTACGTTATATATTATTACGTTATAACGTATAACGTTATGTAGTATTACGTCATATCTTATAACGTTATGTAGCATTACCATATAACGTATAACGTTATGTAGCATTACGACATAACGTATAACGTTATGTAGCATTACGATATAACGTATAACGTTATATGGTAATACGTTATAACGTATAACGTTATGTAGCATTACGATATATCGTATAACGTCATGTAGCATTACGATATAACGTATAACGTTATGTAGCATAACGATATAACGTATAACGTTATGTAGCATTACGATATAACGTAGAACGTTAAGTAGCATTACGATATAACGTATAACGTTATGTAGCATTACGATATAACGTATAACGTTATATGGTAATACGTTATAATGTATAACGTTATGTAGCATTACGATATATCGTATAACGTCATGTAGCATTACGTTATAACGTATAACGTTATGTAGCATTACCATATAACGTTATACGTTATGTAGCTTTACGATATAACGTATAACGTTATATAGTAATACGTTATGTAGCTTTACGATATAACGTATAACGTTATATAGTAATACGTTATAACGTATAACGTTATGTAGCATTACCATATAACGTATAACGTTATGTAGCATAACGATATAACGTATAACGTTATATAGTATCACGTTATAACGTATAACGTTATGTAATATTACCTTATAACGTATAACGTTATGTAGCATTACGATATAACGTATAACGTTATGTAGCATTACGATATAACGTTTAACGTTATGTAGCATTACGATATAACGTATAACGTTATATGGTAATACGTTATGACGTATAACGTTATGTAGCATTACCATATAACGTATAACGTTATGTAGCATTACGATATAACGTATAACGTTATGTAGCAATACGATATAAGGTATAACGTTATGTAGCATTACGATATAACGTATAACGTTATGTAGCATTACCATATAACGTATTACGTTATGTAGCATTACGACATAACGTATAACGTTATGTAGCATTACGATATAACGTATAACGTTATTTGGTAATACGTTATAACGTATAACGTTATGTAGCATTACGATATATCGTATAACGTCATGTAGCATTACGATATAACGTATAACGTTATGTAGCATAACGATATAACGTATAACGTTATGTAGCATTACGATATAACGTAGAACGTTAAGTAGCATTACGATATAACGTATAACGTTATGTAGCATTACGATATAACGTATAACGTTATGCAGCATAACGATATAACGTATTACGTTATATATTATTACGTTATAACGTATAACGTTATGTAGTATTACGTCATATCTTATAACGTTATGTAGCATTACCATATAACGTATAACGTTATGTAGCATTACGACATAACGTATAACGTTATGTAGCATTACGATATAACGTATAACGTTATATGGTAATACGTTATAACGTATAACGTTATGTAGCATTACGATATATCGTATAACGTCATGTAGCATTACGATATAACGTATAACGTTATGTAGCATAACGATATAACGTATAACGTTATGTAGCATTACGATATAACGTAGAACGTTAAGTAGCATTACGATATAACGTATAACGTTATGTAGCATTACGATATAACGTATAACGTTATATGGTAATACGTTATAACGTATAACGTTATGTAGCATTACGATATATCGTATAACGTCATGTAGCATTACGATATAACGTATAACGTTATGTAGCATAACGATATAACGTATAACGTTATGATGCATTACGATATAACGTATAACGTCATGTACCAAAACGATATAACGTATAACGTTATGTAGCATTACGACATAACGTATAACGTTATATGGTAATACGTTATAACGTATAACGTTATGTAGCATTACGATATAACGTATAACGTCATGAAGCATTACGATATAACGTATAACGTTATGTAGCATTACGACACAACGAATAACGTTATGTAGCATTGCGTTATAACCTATAACGTTATTGTAGTATTAATATATAACGTATAACGTTATGTAGCATTACGACATAACGTATAACGTTATATGGTAATACGTTATAACGTATAACGTTATGTAGCATTACCATATAACTTATAACGTTATGTAGCATTACGATATAACGTATAACGTTATATAGCTTTACGATATAACGTATAACGTTATGTAGCATAACGATATAACGTATAACGTTATGTAGCATAACGATATAACGTATAACGTTATGTAGCATTACGATATAATGTATAACGTTATATAGTAATACGTTA
This sequence comes from Bombus lapidarius, assembly GCA_936014575.1. NCBI lineage: Eukaryota > Metazoa > Arthropoda > Insecta > Hymenoptera > Apidae > Bombus > Bombus lapidarius. The sequence goes on from CAKXZU010000093.1 coordinate 206,112, forward strand.
TAACGTATAACTTTATGTAGCATTACCATATAACCTATAACGTTATTGTAGTATAAATATATAACGTATAACGTTATGTAGCATTACGACATAACGTATAACGTTATATGGTAATACGTTATAACGTATAACGTTATGTAGCATTACCATATAACGTATAACGTTATGTAGCATAACGATATAACGTATAACGTTATATAGTATTACGTTATAACGTATAACGTTATGTAATATTACCTTATAACGTATAACGTTATGTAGCATTACGATATGAAGTATAACGTTATGTAGCTTTACGATATAACGTATAACGTTATATAGTATCACGTTATAACGTATAACGTTATGTAGCATTACGATATAACGTATAACGTTATGTAGCTTTACGATATAACGTATAACGTTATATAGTATCACGTTATAACGTATAACGTTATGTAGCATAACGATATAACGTATAACGTTATATAGTATTACGTTATAACGTATAACGTTATGTAATATTACCTTATAACGTATAACGTTATGTAGCATTACGATATGAAGTATAACGTTATGTAGCTTTACGATATAACGTATAACGTTATATAGTATCACGTTATAACGTATAACGTTATGTAGCATTACGACATAACGTGTAACGTTATATGGTAACACGATATAACGAATAACGTTATGTAGCATTACCATATAACGTATAACGTTATGTAGCATTACGATATAATGTATAACGTTATGTAGCTTTACGATATAACGTATAACGTTATGATGCATTACGATATAACGTATAACGTCATGTACCATAACGATATAACGTATAACGTTATGTAGCATTACGACATAACGTATAACGTTATATGGTAATACGTTATAACGTATAACGTTATGTAGCATTACCATATAACCTATAACGTTATGTAGCATTACGATATAACGTATAACGTTATGTAGCTTTACGATATAACGTATAACGTTATATAGTAATACGTTATAACGTATAACGTTATGTAGCATTACCATATAACGTATAACGTTATGTAGCATAACGATATAACGTGTAACGTTATATAGTATCACGTTATAACGTATAACGTTATGTAGCATTACGATATAACGTATAACGTTATGTAGCTTTGCGATATAACGTATAACGTTATGTAGAATAACGATATAACGTATAACGTTATATAGTATCACGTTATAACGTATAACGTTATGTAATATTACCTTATAACGTATAACGTTATGTAGCATTACCATAAAACCTATAACGTTATGTAGCATTACGATATAACGTATAACGTTATGTAGCTTTACGATATAACGTATAACGTTATATAGTAATACGTTATAACGTATAACGTTATGTAGCATTACCATATAACGTATAACGTTATGTAGCATAACGATATAACGTGTAACGTTATATAGTATCACGTTATAACGTATAACGTTATGTAATATTACCTTATAACGTATAACGTTATGTAGCATTACGATATAACGTATAACGTTATGTATCATTACGATATAACGTTTAACGTTATGTAGCATTACGATATAACGTATAACGTTATATGGTAATACGTTATGACGTATAACGTTATGTAGCATTACCATATAACGTATAACTTTATGTAGCATTACCATATAACGTATAACGTTATGTAGCATTACCATATAACGTATAACGTTATGTAGCATTACGATATAACGTATAACGTTATGTAGCTTTACGATATAACGTATAACGTTATGTAGAACAACTATATAACGTATAACGTTATGTAGCATTACGATATAACGTATATCGTTATATAGTAATACGTTATAACGTATAACGTTATGTAGCATTACCATATAACGTATAACGTTATGTAGCATTACGATATAACGTATAACGTTATGCAGCATAACGATATAACGTATTACGTTATATATTATTACGTTATAACGTATAACGTTATGTAGTATTACGTCATATCTTATAACGTTATTTAGCATTACTATATAACGTATAACGTTATGTAGCATTACGATATAACGTATAACGTTATGTAGCATTACGATATAACGTATAACGCTATGTAGCATTACGATATAACGTATAACGTTATATGGTAATACGTTATGACGTATAACGTTATGTAGCATTACGATATATCGTATAACGTTATGTACCATAACGATATAACGTATAACGTTATGTAGCATTACGACATAACGTATAACGTTATATGGTAATACGTTATAACGTATAACGTTATGTAGCATTACGATATAACGTATAACGTTATGTAGCATAACGATATAACGTATAACGTTATGTAGTATTACGATATAACGTAGAACGTTAAGTAGCATTACGATATAACGTATAACGTTATGAAGCATTACGATATAACGTATAACGTTAAGTACCATAACGATATAACGTATAACGTTATGTAGCATTACGACATAACGTGTAACGTTATATGGTAACACGATATAACGAATAACGTTATGTAGCATTACCATATAACGTATAACGTTATGTAGCATTACGATATAATGTATAACGTTATGTAGCTTTACGATATAACGTATAACGTTATGTAGCATAACGATATAACGTATAACGTTATGTAGCATTACGATATGACGTATAACGTTATATAGTAATACGTTATAACGTATAACGATATGTAGCATTACCATATAACGTATAACGTTATGTAGCATAACGATATAACGTATAACGTTATATAGTATTACGTTATAACGTATAACGTTATGTAATATTACCTTATAACGTATAACGTTATGTAGCATTACGATATAACGTATAACGTTATGTAGCATTACGATATAACGTATAACGTTAGGTAACATTACGATATTACGTATAACGTTATATGGTACTACGTTATAACGTATAACGTTATGTAGCATTACGATATAACGTATAACGTTATGTAGCATACCGATATAGCGTATAACGTTGTGTAGCGTAACGATATAACGTATAACGTTATATGGTAATACGTTATAACGTATAACGTTATGTAGCATTACGATATAACGTATAACGTTATGTAGCATATCTATATAACGTATAACGTTATGTACCATATCGATATAACGTATAACGTTATGTAGCATTACGACATAACGTATAACGTTATATGGTAATACGTTATAACGTATAACGTTATGTAGCATTACCATATAACTTATAACGTTATGTAGCATTACGATATAACGTATAACGTTATGTAGCTTTACGATATAACGTATAACGTTATGTAGCATAACGATATAACGTATAACGCTATGTAGCATTACGATATAACGTATAACGTTATATAGTAATACGTTATAACGTATAACGTTATGTAGCATTACCATATAACGTATAACGTTATGTAGCATAACGATATAACGTATAACGTTATATAGTATTACGTTATAACGTATAACGTTATGTAATATTACCTTATAACGTATAACGTTATGTAGCATTACGATATGAAGTATAACGTTATGTAGCTTTACGATATAACGTATAACGTTATGTAGCATTACGATATAACGTATAACGTTATGTAGCATAACGATATAACGTATAACGTTATATAGTATTACGTTATAACGTATAACGTTATGTAGCATTACCATATAACTTATAACGTTATGTAGCATTACCATATAACGTACACACTCTATCAGATTTACGATATAACGTATAACGTTAAGTACCATAACGATATAACGTATAACGTTATGTAGCATTACGACATAACGTGTAACGTTATATGGTAACACGATATAACGAATAACGTTATGTAGCATTACCATATAACGTATAACGTTATGTAGCATTACGATATAATGTATAACGTTATGTAGCTTTACGATATAACGTATAACGTTATGTAGCATAACGATATAACGTATAACGTTATGTAGCATTACGATATGACGTATAACGTTATATAGTAATACGTTATAACGTATAACGATATGTAGCATTACCATATAACGTATAACGTTATGTAGCATAACGATATAACGTATAACGTTATATAGTATTACGTTATAACGTATAACGTTATGTAATATTACCTTATAACGTATAACGTTATGTAGCATTACGATATAACGTATAACGTTATGTAGCATTACGATATAACGTATAACGTTAGGTAACATTACGATATTACGTATAACGTTATATGGTACTACGTAATAACGTATAACGTTATGTAGCATTACGATATAACGTATAACGTTATGTAGCATACCGATATAGCGTATAACGTTGTGTAGCGTAACGATATAACGTATAACGTTATATGGTAATACGTTATAACGTATAACGTTATGTAGCATTACGATATAACGTATAACGTTATGTAGCATATCTATATAACGTATAACGTTATGTACCATATCGATATAACGTATAACGTTATGTAGCATTACGACATAACGTATAACGTTATATGGTAATACGTTATAACGTATAACGTTATGTAGCATTACCATATAACTTATAACGTTATGTAGCATTACGATATAACGTATAACGTTATGTAGCTTTACGATATAACGTATAACGTTATGTAGCATAACGATATAACGTATAACGCTATGTAGCATTACGATATAACGTATAACGTTATATAGTAATACGTTATAACGTATAACGTTATGTAGCATTACCATATAACGTATAACGTTATGTAGCATAACGATATAACGTATAACGTTATATAGTATTACGTTATAACGTATAACGTTATGTAATATTACCTTATAACGTATAACGTTATGTAGCATTACGATATGAAGTATAACGTTATGTAGCTTTACGATATAACGTATAACGTTATGTAGCATTACGATATAACGTATAACGTTATGTAGCATAACGATATAACGTATAACGTTGTGTAGCGTAACGATATAACGTACAACGTTATGTAGCATAACGATATAACGTATAACGTTATGTAGCATTACGATATAACGTATAACGTTATGTAACGTTACGATATTACGTATAACGTTATATGGTATTACGTTATAACGTATAACGTTATGTAGCATTACGATATAACGTATATCGTTATGTAGCATTACGACATAACGTATAACGTTATATGGTAACACGATATAACGAATAACGTTATGTAGCATTACGATATAACGTATAACGTTATGAAGCATTACGATATAACGTATAACGTTATGTACCATAACGATATAACGTATAACGTTATGTAGCATTACGACATAACGTATAACGTTATATGGTAATACGTTATAACGTATAACGTTATGTAGCATAACGATATAACGTATAACGTTATGTAGCATTACGATATAACGTAGAACGTTAAGTAGCATTACCATATAACGTATAACGTTATGTAGAATTACGATATATCGTATAACGTCATGTAGCATTACGATATAACGTATAACGTTATGTAGCATAACGATATAACGTATAACGTTATGTAGCATTACGATATAACGTAGAACGTTAAGTAGCATTACCATATAACGCATAACGTTATGTAGCATTACGATATATCGTATAACGTCATGTAGCATTACGATATAACGTATAACGTTATGTAGCATAACGATATAACGTATAACGTTATGTAGCATTACGATATAACGTAGAACGTTAAGTAGCATTACGATATAATGTATAACGTTATGATGCATTACGATATAACGTATAACGTCATGTACCATAACGATATAACGTATAACGTTATGTAGCATTACGACATAACGTATAACGTTATATGGTAATACGTTATAACGTATAACGTTATGTAGCATTACCATATAACCTATAACGTTATGTAGCATTACGATATAACGTATAACGTTATGTAGCTTTACGATATAACGTATAACGTTATATAGTAATACGTTATAACGTATAACGTTATGTAGCATTACCATATAACGTATAACGTTATGTAGCATAACGATATAACGTATAACGTTATATAGTATCACGTTATAACGTATAACGTTATGTAATATTACCTTATAACGTATAACGTTATGTAGCATTACGATATTACGTATAACGTTATGTAGCATTACGATATAACGTATAACGTTATGTAGCATTACGATATAACGTATAAAGTTATATGGTAATACGTTATGACGTATAACGTTATGTAGCATTACCATATTACGTATAACGTTATGTAGCATTACGATATAACGTATAACGTTATGTAGCAATACGATATAACGTATAACGTTATGTAGCATTACGATATAACGTATAACGTTATGTAGCTTTACGATATAACGTATAACGTTATGTAGAATAACGATATAGCGTATAACGTTATATAGTATCACGTTATAACGTATAACGTTATGTAATATTACCTTATAACGTATAACGTTATGTAGCATTACGATATAACGTATAACGTTATGTAGCATTACGATATGACGTATAACGTTATGTAGCATTACCATATAACGTATAACGTTATGTAGCATTACCATATAACGTATAACGTTATGTAGCATTACGATATAACGTATAACGTTATGTAGCTTTACGATATAACGTATAACGTTATGCAGCATAACGATATAACGTATTACGTTATATATTATTACGTTATAACGTATAACGTTATGTAGTATTACGTCATATCTTATAACGTTATTTAGCATTACTATATAACGTATAACGTTATGTAGCATTACGATATAACGTATAACGTTATGTAGCATTACGATATAACGTATAACGTTATATGGTAATACGTTATGACGTATAATGTTATGTAGCATTACGATATATCGTATAACGTTATGTACCATAACGATATAACGTATAACGTTATGTAGCATTACGACATAACGTATAACGTTATGTAATATTACCTTATAACGTATAACGTTATGTAGCATTACGATATAACGTATAACGTTATGTAGCATTACGATATAACGTATAACGTTATGTAGCATTACCATATAACGTATAACGTTATGTAGCATTACCATATAACGTATAACGTTATGTAGCATTACGATATAACGTATAACGTTATGTAGCTTTACGATATAACGTATAACGTTATGCAGCATAACGATATAACGTATTACGTTATATATTATTACGTTATAACGTATAACGTTATGTAGTATTACGTCATATCTTATAACGTTATTTAGCATTACTATATAACGTATAACGTTATGTAGCATTACGATATAACGTATAACGTTATGTAGCATTACGATATAACGTATAACGTTATATGGTAATACGTTATGACGTATAATGTTATGTAGCATTACGATATATCGTATAACGTTATGTACCATAACGATATAACGTATAACGTTATGTAGCATTACGACATAACGTATAACGTTATATGGTAATACGTTATAACGTATAACGTTATGTAGCATTACGATATAACGTATAACGTTATGTAGCATAACGATATAACGTATAACGTTATGTAGTATTACGATATAACGTAGAACGTTAAGTAGCATTACGATATAACGTATAACGTTATGAAGCATTACGATATAACGTATAACGTTATGTACCATAACGATATAACGTATAACGTTATGTAGCATTACGACATAACGTATAACGTTATATGGTAACACGATATAACGAATAACGTTATGTAGCATTACAATATAAGGTATAACGTTATGAAGCATTACGATATAACGTATAATGTTATGTACCATAACGATATAACGTAATCGTTATGTAGCATTACGACATAACGTATAACGTTATATGGTAATACGTTATAACGTATAACGTTATGTAGCATTACGATATAACGTAGAACGTTAAGTAGCATTACGATATAACGTATAACGTTATGAAGCATTACGATATAACGTATAACGTTATGTACCATAACGATATAACGTATAACGTTATGTAGTATTACGTCATATCTTATAACGTTATTTAAGCATTACTATTTAACGTATAACGTTACGTAGCATTACGATATAACGTATAACGTTAGTAGCATAACGATATAACGTATAACGTTGTGTAGCATTACGATATAACGTAGAACGTTAAGTAGCATTACGATATAACGTATACGTTATGAAGCATTACGATATAACGTATAACGTTATGTACCATAACGATATAACGTATAACGGTTATGTAGCATTACGACATAACGTATAACGTTATATGGTAACACGATATAACGAATAACGTTATGTAGCATTACGATATAACGTATAACGTTATGAAGCATTACGATATAACGTATAACGTTATGTACCATAACGATATAACGTATAACGTTATGTAGCATTACGACATAACGTATAACGTTATATGGTAATACGTTATAACGTATAACGTTATGTAGCATTACCATATAACGTATAACGTTCTGTAGCATTACGATATAACGTATAACGTTTTGCAGCATAACGATATAACGTATTACGTTAATATTATTACGTTATAACGTATAACGTTATGTAGTATTACGTCAATATCTTATAACGTTATTTAGCATTACTATTTAACGTATAACGTTACGTAGCATTACGATATAACGTATAACGTTATGTAGCATAACGATATAACGTATAACGTTGTGTAGCATTACGATATAACGTAGAACGTTAAGTAGCATTACGATATAACGTATACGTTATGAAGCATTACGATATAACGTATAACGTTATGTACCATAACGATATAACGTATAACGTTATGTAGCATTACGACATAACGTATAACGTTATATGGTAATACGTTATAACGTATAACGTTATGTAGCATTACCATATAACGTATAACGTTATGTAGCATTACGATATAACGTATAAACGTTATGAAGCATTACGATATAACGTATAACGTTATGTAGCATAACGAATATAACGTATAACGTTATGTAGCATAACGATATAACGTATAACGTTATGTAGCATTACGATATAACGTATAAAGTTATATGGTAATACGTTATGACGTATAACGTTATGTAGCATTACCATATTACGTATAACGTTACGTAGCATTACGATATAACGTATAACGTTATGTAGCATAACGATATAACGTATAACGTTGTGTAGCATTACGATATAACGTAGAACGTTAAGTAGCATTACGATATAACGTATATCGTTATGAAGCATTACGATATAACGTATAACGTTATGTACCATAACGATATTAACGTATACCGTTATGTAGCATTACGACATAACGTATAACGTTATATGGTAATACGTTATAACGTATAACGTTATGTAGCATTACCATATAACGTATAACGTTATGTAGCATTACGATATAACGTATAACGTTACGTAGCATTACGATATAACGTATAACGTTATGTAGCAAAACGATATAACGTATAACGTTAAGTGCATACGATATAACGTATAACGTTATGAAGCATTACGATATAACGTATAACGTTATGTAGCATTACCATATAACGTAAAACGTTATGTAGCATTACCATATAACGTATAACGTTATGTAGCATTACGACATAACGTATAACGTTATATGGTAATACGTTATAACGTATAACGTTATGTAGCATTACCATATAACGTATAACGTTATGTAGCATTACGATATAACGTATAACGTTATGTAGCATTACGACATAACGTATAACGTTAATGGTAATACGTTATAACGTATAACGTTATGTAGCATTACCATATAACGTATAACGTTATTTAGCATTACGATATAACGTATAACGTTTTGTAGCATTACGATATGACGTATAACGTTATATAGTAATACGTTATAACGTATAACGCTATGTAGCATTACCATATACGTATAACGTTATGTAGCATAACGATATAACGTATAACGTTGTATCGTATTACGTTATAACGTATAACGTTATGTAATATTACCGTATAACGTATAACGTTATGTAGCATTACGATATAACGTATAACGTTATGTAGCATAACGATATAACGTATAACGTTATGTAGCATTACGATATAACGTATAACGTTATGTAACATTACGATATTACGTATAACGTTATTTGGTATTACGTTATAACGTATAACGTTATGTAGCATTACGATATAGCGTATAACGTTGTATCGTATTACGTTATAACCGTTATAACGTTTATGTAATATTACCTTATAACGTATAACGTTATGTAGCATTACGTCATATCTTATAACGTTATTTAGCATTACTATTTAACGTATAACGTTACGTAGCATTACGATATAACGTATAACGTTATGTAGCATTACGATATAACGTATAACGTTATGTAACATTACGTATATTACGTATAACGTTATATGGTATACGTTATAACGTTATAACGTTATGTAGCATTACGATATAGCGTATAACGTTGTATCGTATTACGTTATAACGTATTACGTTATATATTATTACGTTATAACGTATAACGTTATGTAGTATTACGTCATATCTTATAACGTTATTTAGCATTACTATTTAACGTATAACGTTACGTAGCATTACGATATAACGTATAACGTTATGTAGCATAACGATATACGTATAACGTTATGTAGCATTACGATATAACGTATACCGTTATGTAACATTACGATATTACGTATAACGTTATATGGTATTACGTTATAACGTATAACGTTATGTAGCATTACGATATAGCGTATAACGTTGTATCGTATTACGTTATAACGTATTACGTTATATATTATTACGTATAACGTATAACGTTATGTAGTATTACGTCATATCTTATAACGTTATTTAGCATTACTATTTAACGTATAACGTTACGTAGCATTACGATATAACGTATAACGTTATGTAGCATAACGATATAACGTATAACGTTGTGTAGCATTACGATATAACGTAGAACGTTAAGTAGCATTACGATATAACGTATAACGTTATGAAGCATTACGATATAACGTATAACGTTATGTACCATAACGAATAACGTATAACGTTATGTAGCATTACGACATAACGTATAACGTTATATGGTAATACGTTATAACGTATAACGTTATGTAGCATTACCATATAACGTATAACGTTATGTAGCATTACGATATAACGTATAACGTTACGTAGCATTACGATATAACGTATAACGTTATGTAGCAAAACGATATAACGTATAACGTTAAGTAGCATTACGATATAACGTATAACGTTATGTAGCATTACTATATAACGTATAACGTTATGAAGCATTACGATATAACGTATAACGTTACGTAGCATTACCATATAACGTATAACGTTATGTAGCATTACGATATAAACGTATAACGTTATGAAGCATAACGATATAACGTATTACGTTATATATTATTACGTTATAACGTATAACGTTATGTAGTATTACGTCATATCTTATACGTTATTTAGCATTACTATTTAACGTATAACGTTACGTAGCATTACGATATAACGTATAACGTTATGTAGCATAACGATATAACGTATAACGTTGTGTAGCATTTACGATATAACGTAGAACGTTAAGTAGCATTACGACATAACGTATAACGTTATATGGTAATACGTTATAACGTATAACGTTTATGTAGCATTACCATATAACGTATAACGTTATGTAGCATTACGATATAACGTATAACGTTATGTAGCATAACGATATAACGTATAACGTATGTAGCATAACGATATAACGTATAACGTTATGAAGCATTACGATATAACGTATAACGTTATGAAGCATTACTATATAACGTATAACGTTATGTAGCATAACGATATAACGTTATAACGTTATGTAGCATAACGATATAACGTATAACGTTATGTAGCATAACGATATAACGTATAACGTTATGTAGCATTACGATATAACGTAGAACGTTAAGTAGCATTACGATATAACGTATAACGTTATGAAGCATTACGATATAACGTATAACGTTATGTAGCATTACGACATAACGTATAACGTTATATGGTAATACGTTATAACGTATAACGTTATGTAGCATTACCATATAACGTATAACGTTATGTAGCATTACGATATAACGTATAACGTTATGTAGCATTACGACATAACGTATAACGTTATATGGTAATACGTTATAACGTATAACGTTATGTAGCATTACCATATAACGTATAACGTTATGTAGCATTACGATATAACGTATAACGTTTTGTAGCATTACGATATGACGTATAACGTTATATAGTAATACGTTATAACGTATAACGCTATGTAGCATTACCATATAACGTATAACGTTATGTAGCATAACGATATAACGTATAACGTTGTATCGTATTACGTTATAACGTATAACGTTATGTAATATTACCGTATAACGTATAACGTTATGTAGCATTACGATATAACGTATAACGTTATGTAGCATAACGATATAACGTATAACGTTATGTAGCATTACGATATAACGTATAACGTTATGTAACATTACGATATTACGTATAACGTTATATGGTATTACGTTATAACGTATAACGTTATGTAGCATTACGATATAGCGTATAACGTTGTATCGTATTACGTTATAACGTATAACGTTATGTAATATTACCTTATAACGTATAACGTTATGTAGCATTACGATATAACGTAGAACTTTAAGTAGCATTACGATATAACGTATAACGTTATGAAGCATTACGATATAACGTATAACGTTACGTAGCATTACCATATAACGTATAACGTTATGTAGCATTACGATATAACGTATAACGTTATGCAGCATAACGATATAACGTATTACGTTATATATTATTACGTTATAACGTATAACGTTATGTAGTATTACGTCATATCTTATAACGTTATTTAGCATCACTATTTAACGTATAACGTTACGTAGCATTACGATATAACGTATAACGTTATGTAGCATAACGATATAACGTATAACGTTGTGTAGCATTACGTTATAACGTAGAACGTTAAGTAGCATTACGATATAACGTATAACGTTATGAAGCATTACGATATAACGTATAACGTTATGTACCATAACGATATAACGTATAACGTTATGTAGCATTACGACATAACGTATAACGTTATATGGTAATACGTTATAACGTATAACGTTATGTAGCATTACCATATAACGTATAACGTTATGTAGCATTACGATATAACGTATAACGTTATGTAGCATAACGATATAACGTATAACGTTATGTAGCATAACGATATAACGTATAACGTTATGAAGCATTACGATATAACGTATAACGTTATGAAGCATTACGATATAACGTATAACGTTATGTAGCATAACGATATAACGTATAACGTTATGTAGCATAACGATATAACGTATAACGTTATGTAGCATAACGATATAACGTATAACGTTATGTAGCATTACGATATAACGTAGAACGTTAAGTAGCATTACGATATAACGTATAACGTTATGAAGCATTACGATATAACGTATAACGTTATGTAGCATTACCATATAACGTATAACGTTATGTAGCATTACCATATAACGTATAACGTTATGTAGCATTACGATATAACGTATAACGTTATGTAGCATAACGATATAACGTATAACGTTATGTAGCATTACGACATAACGTATAACGTTATATGGTAATACGTTATAACGTATAACGTTATGTAGCATTACCATATAACGTATAACGTTATGTAGCATTACGATATAACGTATAACGTTATGTAGCATTACGACATAACGTATAACGTTATATGGTAATACGTTATAACGTATAACGTTATGTAGCATTACCATATAACGTATAACGTTATGTAGCATTACGATATAACGTATAACGTTTTGTAGCATTACGATATGATGTATAACGTTATATAGTAATACGTTATAACGTATAACGCTATGTAGCATTACCATATAACGTATAACGTTATGTAGCATAACGATATAACGTATAACGTTGTATCGTATTACGTTATAACGTATAACGTTATGTAATATTACCGTATAACGTATAACGTTATGTAGCATTACGATATAACGTATAACCTTATGTAGCATAACGATATAACGTATAACGTTATGTAGCATTACGATATAACGTATAACGTTATGTAACATTACGATATTACGTATAACGTTATATGGTATTACGTTATAACGTGTAACGTTATGTAGCATTACGATATAGCGTATAACGTTGTATCGTATTACGTTATAACGTATAACGTTATGTAATATTACCTTATAACGTATAACGTTATGTAGCATTACGATATAACGTAGAACTTTAAGTAGCATTACGATATAACGTATAATGTTATGAAGCATTACGATATAACGTATAACGTTATGTAGCATAACGATATAACGTATAACGTTATGTAGCATTACGATATAACGTAGAACGTTAAGTAGCATTACGATATAACGTATAACGTTATGAAGCATTACGATATAACGTATAACGTTATGTAGCATTACCATATAACGTATAACGTTATGTTGCATTACCATATAACGTATAACGTTATGTAGCATTACGATATAACGTATAACGTTATGTAGCATTACCATATAACGTATAACGTTATGTAGCATTACGATATAGCGTATAACGTTGTATCGTATTACGTTATAACGTATAACGTTATGTAATATTACCTATAACGTATAACGTTATGTAGCATTACGATATAACGTAGAACTTAAGTAGCATTACGATATAACGTATAACGTTATGAAGCATTACGATATAACGTATAACGTTACGTAGCATTACCATATAACGTATAACGTTATGTAGCATTACGATATAACGTATAACGTTATGCAGACATAACGATATAACGTATTACGTATATATTATTACGTTATAAACGTATAACGTTATGTAGTATTACGTCATATTTTATAACGTTATTTAGCATTACTATATAACGTATAACGTTACGTAGCATTACGATATAACGTATAACGTTATGTAGCATAACGATATAACGTATAACGTTATGTAGCATTACGATATAACGTAGAACGTTAAGTAGCATTACGATATAACGTATAACGTTATGTAGCATTACCATATAACGTATAACGTTATGTAAGCATTACGATATAGCGTATAACGTTATGTAGCATAACGATATAACGTATAACGTTATGTAGCATTACGACATAACGTTAAACGTTATATGGTAATACGTTATAACGTATAACGTTATGTAGCATTACCATAAACGTATAACGTTATGTAGCATTACGATATAACGTATAACGTTATGTAGCATAACGATATAACGTATAACGTTATGTAGCATTACGACATAACGTATAACGTTATATGGTATACGTTATAACGTATAACGTTATGTAGCATTACGATATGACGTATAACGTTATATAGTAATACGTTATAACGTATAACGCTATGTAGCATTACCATATAACGTATAACGTTATGTAGCATAACGATATACGTATAACGTTGTATCGTATTACGTTATAACGTATAACGTTATGTAATATTACCTTATAACGTATAACGTTATGTAGCATTACGATATAACGTATAACGTTATGTAGCATAACGATATAACGTATAACGTTATGTAGCATTACGATATAACGTATAACGTTATGTAACATTACGATATTACGTATAACGTTATATGGTATTACGTTATAACGTATAACGTTATGTAGCATTACGATAAACGTATAACGTTGTGTAGCATACCGATATAACGTATAACGGTTATGTAGCATAACGATATAACGTATAACGTTATGTAGCATTACGATATAACGTAGAACGTTAAGTAGCATTACGATATAACGTATAACGTTATGTAGCATTACGATATAACGTATAACGTTATGCAGCATAACGATATAACGTATTACGTTATATATTATTACGTTATAACGTATAACGTTATGTAGTATTACGTCATATCTTATAACGTTATGTAGCATTACCATATAACGTATAACGTTATGTAGCATTACGACATAACGTATAACGTTATGTAGCATTACGATATAACGTATAACGTTATATGGTAATACGTTATAACGTATACGTTATGTAGCATTACGATATATCGTATAACGTCATGTAGCATTACGATATAACGTATAACGTTATGTAGCATAACGATATAACGTATAACACACTCTATCAGATTATTACGATATAACGTAGAACGTTAAGTAGCATTACGATATATCGTATAACGTTATGTAGCATTACGATATAACGTATAACGTTATATGGTAATACGTTATGACGTATAATGTTATGTAGCATTACGATATATCGTATAACGTTATGTAGCATTACGATATAACGTATAACGTTATGTAGCATTACGATATAACGTAGAACGTTAAGTAGCATTACGATATAACGTATAACGTTATGATGCATTACGATATAACGTATAACGTCATGTACCATAACGATATAACGTATAACGTTATGTAGCATTACGACATAATGTATAACGTTATATGGTAATACGTTATAACGTATAACGTTATGTAGCATTACCATATAACCTATAACGTTATGTAGCATTACGATATAACGTATAACGTTATGTAGCTTTACGATATAACGTATAACGTTATATAGTAATACGTTATAACGTATAACGTTATGTAGCATTACCATATAACGTATAACGTTATGTAGCATAACGATATAACGTATAACGTTATATAGTATCACGTTATAACGTATAACGTTATGTAATATTACCTTATAACGTATAACGTTATGTAGCATTACGATATAACGTATAACGTTATGTAGCATTACGATATAACGTATAACGTTATGTAGCATTACGATATAACGTATAAAGTTATATGGTAATACGTTATGACGTATAACGTTATGTAGCATTACCATATTACGTATAACGTTATGTAGCATTACGATATAACGTATAACGTTATGTAGCAATACGATATAACGTATAACGTTATGTAGCATTACGATATAACGTATAACGTTATGTAGCTTTACGATATAACGTATAACGTTATGTAGAATAACGATATAACGTATAACGTTATATAGTATCACGTTATAACGTATAACGTTATGTAGCATTACCATATAACGTATAACGTTATGTAGCATTACGATATAACGTATAACGTTATGTAGCTTTACGATATAACGTATAACGTTATGCAGCATAACGATATAACGTATTACGTTATATATTATTACGTTATAACGTATAACGTTATGTAGTATTACTTCATATCTTATAACGTTATTTAGCATTACTATATAACGTATAACGTTATGTAGCATTACGATATAACGTATAACGTTATGTAGCATTACGATATAACGTATAACGTTATATGGTAATACGTTATGACGTATAATGTTATGTAGCATTACGATATATCGTATAACGTTATGTACCATAACGATATAACGTATAACGTTATGTAGCATTACGACATAACGTATAACGTTATATGGTAATACGTTATAACGTATAACGTTATGTAGCATTACGATATAACGTATAACGTTATGTAGCATAACGATATAACGTATAACGTTATGTAGTATTACGATATAACGTAGAACGTTAAGTAGCATTACGATATAACGTATAACGTTATGAAGCATTACGATATAACGTATAACGTTATGTACCATAACGATATAACGTATAACGTTATGTAGCATTACGACATAACGTATGACGTTATATGGTAACACGATATAACGAATAACGTTATGTAGCATTACGATATAACGTATAACGTTATGAAGCATTACGATATAACGTATAACGTTATGTACCATAACGATATAACGTATAACGTTATGTAGCATTACGACATAACGTATAACGTTATATGGTAATACGTTATAACGTATAACGTTATGTAGCATTACGATATAACGTAGAACGTTAAGTAGCATTACGATATAACGTATAACGTTATGAAGCATTACGATATAACGTATAACGTTATGTACCATAACGATATTACGTATAACGTTATGTAGCATAACGACATAACGTATAACGTTATACGGTAATACGTTATAACGTATAACGTTATGTAGCATTACCATATAACGTATAACGTTCTGTAGCATTACGATATAACGTATAACGTTTTGCAGCATAACGATATAACGTATTACGTTATATATTATTACGTTATAACGTATAACGTTATGTAGTATTACGTCATATCTTATAACGTTATTTAGCATTACTATATAACGTATAACGTTACGTAGCATTACGATATAACGTATAACGTTATGTAGCATAACGATATAACGTATAACGTTGTGTCGCATTACGATATAACGTAGAACGTTAAGTAGCATTACGATATAACGTATAACGTTATGAAGCATTACGATATAACGTATAACGTTATGTACCATAACGATATAACGTATAACGTTATGTAGCATTACAACATAACGTATAACGTTATATGGTAATACGTTATAACGTATAACGTTATGTAGCATTACCATATAACGTATAACGTTATGTAGCATTACGATATAACGTATAACGTTATGTAGCATAACGATATAACGTATAACGTTATGTAGCATAACGATATAACGTATAACGTTATGAAGCATTACGATATAACGTATAACGTTATGAAGCATTACGATATAACGTATAACGTTATGTAGCATAACGATATAACGTATAACGTTATGTAGCATAACGATATAACGTATAACGTTATGTAGCATAACGATATAACGTATAACGTTATGTAGCATTACGATATAACGTAGAACGTTAAGTAGCATTACGATATAACGTATAACGTTATGAAGCATTACGATATAACGTATAACGTTATGTAGCATTACCATATAATGTATAACGTTATGTAGCTTTACCATATAACGTATAACGTTATGTAGCATTACGATATAACGTATAACGTTATGTAGCATAACGATATAACGTATAACGTTATGTAGCATTACGACATAACGTATAACGTTATATGGTAATACGTTATAACGTATAACGTTATGTAGCATTACCATATAACGTATAACGTTATGTAGCATAACGATATAACGTATAACGTTTTGTAGCATTACGATATGACGTATAACGTTATATAGTAATTCGTTATAACGTATAACGCTATGTAGCATTACCATATAACGTATAACGTTATGTAGCATAACGATATAACGTATAACGTTGTATCGTATTACGTTATAACGTATAACGTTATGTAATATTACCGTATAACGTATAACGTTATGTAGCATTACGATATAACGTATAACGTTATGTAGCATAACGATATAACGTATAACGTTATGTAGCATTACGATATAACGTATAACGTTATGTAACATTACGATATTACGTATAACGTTATATGGTATTACGTTATAACGTATAACGTTATGTAGCATTACGATATAGCGTATAACGTTGTATCGTATTACGTTATAACGTATAAGGTTATGTAATATTACCTTATAACGTATAACGTTATGTAGCATTACGATATAACGTAGAACTTTAAGTAGCATTACGATATAACGTATAACGTTATGAAGCATTACGATATAACGTATAACGTTATGTAGCATTACCATATAACGTATAACGTTATGTAGCATTACGATATAACGTATAACGTTATGCAGCATAACGATATAACGTATTACGTTATATATTATTACGTTATAACGTATAACGTTATGTAGTATTACGTCATATTTTATAACGTTATTTAGCATTACTATATAACGTATAACGTTACGTAGCATTACGATATAACGTATAACGTTATGTAGCATAACGATATAACGTATAACGTTATGTAGCATTACGATATAACGTAGAACGTTAAGTAGCATTACGATATAACGTATAACGTTATGTAGCATTACCATATAACGTATAACGTTATGTAGCATTACGATATAGCGTATAACGTTATGTAGCATAACGATATAACGTATAACGTTATGTAGCATTACGACATAACGTATAACGTTATATGGTAATACGTTATAACGTATAACGTTATGTAGCATTACCATATAACGTATAACGTTATGTAGCATTACGATATAACGTATAACGTTATGTAGTATAACGATATAACGTATAACGTTATGTAGCATTACGACATAACGTATAACGTTATATGGTAATACGTTATAACATATAACGTTATGTAGCATTACCATATAACGTATAACGTTATGTAGCATTACGATATAACGTATAACGTTTTGTAGCATTACGATATGACGTATAACGTTATATAGTTATACGTTATAACGTATAACGCTATGTAGCATTACCATATAACGTATAACGTTATGTAGCATAACGATATAACGTATAACGTTGTATCGTATTACGTTATAACGTATAACGTTATGTAATATTACCTTATAACGTATAACGTTATGTAGCATTACGATATAACGTATAACGTTATGTAGCATAACGATATAACGTATAACGTTATGTAGCATTACGATATAACGTATAACGTTATGTAACATTACGATATTACGTATAACGTTATATGGTATTACGTTATAACGTATAACGTTATGTAGCATTACGATATAACGTATAACGTTGTGTAGCATACCGATATAACGTATAACGTTGTGTAGCGTAACGATATAACGTATAACGTTATATGGTAATACGTTATAACGTATAACGTTATGTAGCATTACGATATAACGTATAACGTTATGTAGCATATCGATATAACGTATAACGTTATGTACCATAACGATATAACGTATAACGTTATGTAGCATTACGATATAACGTATAACGTTATATGGTAATACGTTATAACGTATAACGTTATGTAGCATTACCATATAACGTATAACGTTATGTAGCATTACGATATAACGTATAACGTTATGTAGCTTTACGATATAACACACACTCTATCAGATTATAACGATATAACGTATAACGTTATGTAGCATTACGATATAACGTATAACGTTATATAGTAATACGTTATAACGTATAACGTTATGTAGCATTACCATATAACGTATAACGTTATGTAGCATTACCATATAACGTATTACGTTATGTAGCATTACGATATAACGTATAACGTTATGCAGCATAACGATATAACGTATAACGTTATGTAGCATTACGACATAACGTATAACGTTATATGGTAATACGTTATAACGTATAACGTTATGTAGCATTACCATATAACGTATAACGTTATGTAGCATTACCATATAACGTATTACGTTATGTAGCATTACGACATAACGTATAACGTTATGTAGCATTACGATATAACGTATAACGTTATATGGTAATACGTTATAACGTATAACGTTATGTAGCATTACGATATATCGTATAACGTCATGTAGCATTACGATATAACGAATAACGTTATGTAGCATAACGATATAACGTATAACGTTATGTAGCATTACGATATAACGTAGAAGGTTAAGTAGCATTACGATATAACGTATAACGTTATGTAGCATTACGATATAACGTATAACGTTATGCAGCATAACGATATAACGTATTACGTTATATATTATTACGTTATAACGTATAACGTTATGTAGTACTACGTCATATCTTATAACGTTATGTAGCATTACCATATAACGTATAACGTTATGTAGCATTACGACATAACGTATAACGTTATGTATCATTACGATATAACGTATAACGTTATATGGTAATACGTTATAACGTATAACGTTATGTAGCATTACGATATATCGTATAACGTCATGTAGCATTACGATATAACGTATAACGTTATGTAGCATAACGATATAACGTATAACGTTATGTAGCATTACGATATAACGTAGAACGTTAAGTAGCATTACGATATAACGTATAACGTTATGTAGCACTACGATATAACGTATAACGTTATATGGTAATACGTTATAACGTATAACGTTATGTAGCATTACGATATATCGTATAACGTCATGTAGCATTACGATATAACGTATAACGTTATGTAGCATAACGATATAACGTATAACGTTATGTAGCATAACGATATAACGTATAACGTTATGTAGCAATACGATATAACGTATAACGTTATGTAGCATTACGATATAACGTATAACGTTATGTAGCTTTACGATATAACGTATAACGTTATGTAGAATAACGATATAACGTATAACGTTATGTAACATTACGATATTACGTATAACGTTATATGGTATTACGTTATAACGTATAACGTTATGTAGCATTACGATATAACGTATAACGTTGTGTAGCATACCGATATAACGTATAACGTTGTGTAGCGTAACGATATAACGTATAACGTTATATGGTAATACGTTATAACGTATAACGTTATGTAGCATTACGATATAACGTATAACGTTATGTAGCATATCGATATAACGTATAACGTTATGTACCATAACGATATAACGTATAACGTTATGTAGCATTACGATATAACGTATAACGTTATATGGTAATACGTTATAACGTATAACGTTATGTAGCATTACCATATAACGTATAACGTTATGTAGCATTACGATATAACGTATAACGTTATGTAGCTTTACGATATAACGTATAACGTTATGTAGCATAACGATATAACGTATAACGTTATGTAGCATTACGATATAACGTATAACGTTATATAGTAATACGTTATAACGTATAACGTTATGTAGCATTACCATATAACGTATAACGTTATGTAGCATTACCATATAACGTATTACGTTATGTAGCATTACGATATAACGTATAACGTTATGCAGCATAACGATATAACGTATAACGTTATGTAGCATTACGACATAACGTATAACGTTATATGGTAATACGTTATAACGTATAACGTTATGTAGCATTACCATATAACGTATAACGTTATGTAGCATTACCATATAACGTATTACGTTATGTAGCATTACGACATAACGTATAACGTTATGTAGCATTACGATATAACGTATAACGTTATATGGTAATACGTTATAACGTATAACGTTATGTAGCATTACGATATATCGTATAACGTCATGTAGCATTACGATATAACGAATAACGTTATGTAGCATAACGATATAACGTATAACGTTATGTAGCATTACGATATAACGTAGAAGGTTAAGTAGCATTACGATATAACGTATAACGTTATGTAGCATTACGATATAACGTATAACGTTATGCAGCATAACGATATAACGTATTACGTTATATATTATTACGTTATAACGTATAACGTTATGTAGTACTACGTCATATCTTATAACGTTATGTAGCATTACCATATAACGTATAACGTTATGTAGCATTACGACATAACGTATAACGTTATGTAGCATTACGATATAACGTATAACGTTATATGGTAATACGTTATAACGTATAACGTTATGTAGCATTACGATATATCGTATAACGTCATGTAGCATTACGATATAACGTATAACGTTATGTAGCATAACGATATAACGTATAACGTTATGTAGCATTACGATATAACGTAGAACGTTAAGTAGCATTACGATATAACGTATAACGTTATGTAGCACTACGATATAACGTATAACGTTATATGGTAATACGTTATAACGTATAACGTTATGTAGCATTACGATATATCGTATAACGTCATGTAGCATTACGATATAACGTATAACGTTATGTAGCATAACGATATAACGTATAACGTTATGTAGCATAACGATATAACGTATAACGTTATGTAGCAATACGATATAACGTATAACGTTATGTAGCATTACGATATAACGTATAACGTTATGTAGCTTTACGATATAACGTATAACGTTATGTAGAATAACGATATAACGTATAACGTTATATAGTATCACGTTATAACGTATAACGTTATGTAATATTACCTTATAACGTATAACGTTATGTAGCATTACGATATAACGTATAACGTTATGTAGCATTACGATATAACGTATAACGTTATATGGTAATACGTTATAACGTATAACGTTATGTAGCATTACGATATATCGTATAACGTCATGTAGCATTACGATATAACGTATAACGTTATGTAGCATAACGATATAACGTATAACGTTATGTAGCATTACGATATAACGTAGAACGTTAAGTAGCATTACGATATAACGTATAACGTTATGTAGCATTACGATATAACGTATAACGTTATGTAGCATTACGACATAACGTATAACGTTATGTAGCATTACGATATAACGTATAACGTTATATGGTAATACGTTATAACGTATAACGTTATGTAGCATTACGATATATCGTATAACGTTATGTAGCATTACGATATAACGTAGAACGTTAAGTAGCATTACGATATAACGTATAACGTTATGTAGCATTACGATATAACGTATAACGTTATGCAGCATAACGATATAACGTATTACGTTATATATTATTACGTTATAACGTATAACGTTATGTAGTATTACGTCATATCTTATAACGTTATGTAGCATTACCATATAACGTATAACGTTATGTAGCATTACGACATAACGTATATCGTTATGTAGCATTACGATATAACGTATAACGTTATATGGTAATACGTTATAACGTATAACGTTATGTAGCATTACGATATATCGTATAACGTCATGTAGCATTACGATATAACGTATAACGTTATGTAGCATAACGATATAACGTATAACGTTATGTAGCATTACGATAAAACGTAGAACGTTAAGTAGCATTACGATATAACGTATAACGTTATGTAGCATTACGATATAACGTATAACGTTATGCAGCATAACGATATAACGTATTACGTTATATATTATTACGTTATAACGTATAACGTTATGTAGTATTACGTCATATCTTATAACGTTATGTAGCATTACCATATAACGTATAACGTTATGTAGCATTACGACATAACGTATAACGTTATGTAGCATTACGATATAACGTATAACGTTATATGGTAATACGTTATAACGTATAACGTTATGTAGCATTACGATATATCGTATAACGTCATGTAGCATTACGATATAACGTATAACGTTATGTAGCATAACGATATAACGTATAACGTTATGTAGCATTACGATATAACGTAGAACGTTAAGTAGCATTACGATATAACGTATAACGTTATGTAGCATTACGATATAACGTATAACGTTATATGGTAATACGTTATAACGTATAACGTTATGTAGCATTACGATATATCGTATAACGTCATGTAGCATTACGATATAACGTATAACGTTATGTAGCATAACGATATAACGTATTACGTTATATATTATTACGTTATATCGTATAACGTCATGTAGCATTACGATATAACGTATAACGTTATGTAGCATAACGATATAACGTATAACGTTATGTAGCATAACGATATAACGTATAACGTTATGTAGCAATACGATATAACGTATAACGTTATGTAGCATTACGATATAACGTATAACGTTATGTAGCTTTACGATATAACGTATAACGTTATGTAGAATAACGATATAACGTATAACGTTATATAGTATCACGTTATAACGTATAACGTTATGTAATATTACCTTATAACGTATAACGTTATGTAGCATTACGATATAACGTATAACGTTATGTAGCATTACGATATAACGTATAACGTTATATGGTAATACGTTATAACGTATAACGTTATGTAGCATTACGATATATCGTATAACGTCATGTAGCATTACGATATAACGTATAACGTTATGTAGCATAACGATATAACGTATAACGTTATGTAGCATTACGATATAACGTAGAACGTTAAGTAGCATTACGATATAACGTATAACGTTATGTAGCATTACGATATAACGTATAACGTTATGCAGCATAACGATATAACGTATTACGTTATATATTATTACGTTATAACGTATAACGTTATGTAGTATTACGTCATATCTTATAACGTTATGTAGCATTACCATATAACGTACACACTCTATCAGATTTACGACATAACGTATAACGTTATGTAGCATTACGATATAACGTATAACGTTATATGGTAATACGTTATAACGTATAACGTTATGTAGCATTACGATATATCGTATAACGTCATGTAGCATTACGATATAACGTATAACGTTATGTAGCATAACGATATAACGTATAACGTTATGTAGCATTACGATATAACGTAGAACGTTAAGTAGCATTACGATATAACGTATAACGTTATGTAGCATTACGATATAACGTATAACGTTATATGGTAATACGTTATAACGTATAACGTTATGTAGCATTACGATATATCGTATAACGTCATGTAGCATTACGATATAACGTATAACGTTATGTAGCATAACGATATAACGTATAACGTTATGTAGCATAACGATATAACGTATAACGTTATGTAGCATAACGATATAACGTATAACGTTATGTAGCAATACGATATAACGTATAACGTTATGTAGCATTACGATATAACGTATAACGTTATGTAGCTTTACGATATAACGTATAACTTTATGTAGAATAACGATATAACGTATAACGTTATATAGTATCACGATATAACGTATAACGTTATATGGTAATACGTTATAACGTATAACGTTATGTAGCATTACGATATATCGTATAACGTCATGTAGCATTACGATATAACGTATAACGTTATGTAGCATAACGATATAACGTATAACGTTATGTAGCATTACGATATAACGTAGAACGTTAAGTAGCATTACGATATAACGTATAACGTTATGTAGCATAACGATATAACGTATAACGTTATGTAGCATAACGATATAACGTATAACGTTATGTAGCAATACGATATAACGTATAACGTTATGTAGCATTACGATATAACGTATAACGTTATGTAGCATTACCATATAACGTATAACGTTATGTAGCATTACCATATAACGTATTACGTTATGTAGCATTACGACATAACGTATAACGTTATGTAGCATTACGATATAACGTATAACGTTATATGGTAATACGTTATAACGTATAACGTTATGTAGCATTACGATATATCGTATAACGTCATGTAGCATTACGATATAACGAATAACGTTATGTAGCATAACGATATAACGTATAACGTTATGTAGCATTACGATATAACGTAGAAGGTTAAGTAGCATTACGATATAACGTATAACGTTATGTAGCATTACGATATAACGTATAACGTTATGCAGCATAACGATATAACGTATTACGTTATATATTATTACGTTATAACGTATAACGTTATGTAGTACTACGTCATATCTTATAACGTTATGTAGCATTACCATATAACGTATAACGTTATGTAGCATTACGACATAACGTATAACGTTATGTAGCATTACGATATAACGTATAACGTTATATGGTAATACGTTATAACGTATAACGTTATGTAGCATTACGATATATCGTATAACGTCATGTAGCATTACGATATAACGTATAACGTTATGTAGCATAACGATATAACGTATAACGTTATGTAGCATTACGATATAACGTAGAACGTTAAGTAGCATTACGATATAACGTATAACGTTATGTAGCACTACGATATAACGTATAACGTTATATGGTAATACGTTATAACGTATAACGTTATGTAGCATTACGATATATCGTATAACGTCATGTAGCATTACGATATAACGTATAACGTTATGTAGCATAACGATATAACGTATAACGTTATGTAGCATAACGATATAACGTATAACGTTATGTAGCAATACGATATAACGTATAACGTTATGTAGCATTACGATATAACGTATAACGTTATGTAGCTTTACGATATAACGTATAACGTTATGTAGAATAACGATATAACGTATAACGTTATATAGTATCACGTTATAACGTATAACGTTATGTAATATTACCTTATAACGTATAACGTTATGTAGCATTACGATATAACGTATAACGTTATATAGCATTACGATATAACGTATAACGTTATATGGTAATACGTTATAACGTATAACGTTATGTAGCATTACGATATATCGTATAACGTCATGTAGCATTACGATATAACGTATAACGTTATGTAGCATAACGATATAACGTATAACGTTATGTAGCATTACGATATAACGTAGAACGTTAAGTAGCATTACGATATAACGTATAACGTTATGTAGCATTACGATATAACGTATAACGTTATGTAGCATTACGACATAACGTATAACGTTATGTAGCATTACGATATAACGTATAACGTTATATGGTAATACGTTATAACGTATAACGTTATGTAGCATTACGATATATCGTATAACGTTATGTAGCATTACGATATAACGTAGAACGTTAAGTAGCATTACGATATAACGTATAACGTTATGTAGCATTACGATATAACGTATAACGTTATGCAGCATAACGATATAACGTATTACGTTATATATTATTACGTTATAACGTATAACGTTATGTAGTATTACGTCATATCTTATAACGTTATGTAGCATTACCATATAACGTATAACGTTATGTAGCATTACGACATAACGTATATCGTTATGTAGCATTACGATATAACGTATAACGTTATATGGTAATACGTTATAACGTATAACGTTATGTAGCATTACGATATATCGTATAACGTCATGTAGCATTACGATATAACGTATAACGTTATGTAGCATAACGATATAACGTATAACGTTATGTAGCATTACGATATAACGTAGAACGTTAAGTAGCATTACGATATAACGTATAACGTTATGTAGCATTACGATATAACGTATAACGTTATGCAGCATAACGATATAACGTATTACGTTATATATTATTACGTTATAACGTATAACGTTATGTAGTATTACGTCATATCTTATAACGTTATGTAGCATTACCATATAACGTATAACGTTATGTAGCATTACGACATAACGTATAACGTTATGTAGCATTACGATATAACGTATAACGTTATATGGTAATACGTTATAACGTATAACGTTATGTAGCATTACGATATATCGTATAACGTCATGTAGCATTACGATATAACGTATAACGTTATGTAGCATAACGATATAACGTATCACGTTATGTAGCATTACGATATAACGTAGAACGTTAAGTAGCATTACGATATAACGTATAACGTTATGTAGCATTACGATATAACGTATAACGTTATATGGTAATACGTTATAACGTATAACGTTATGTAGCATTACGATATATCGTATAACGTCATGTAGCATTACGATATAACGTATAACGTTATGTAGCATAACGATATAACGTATTACGTTATATATTATTACGTTATATCGTATAACGTCATGTAGCATTACGATATAACGTATAACGTTATGTAGCATAACGATATAACGTATAACGTTATGTAGCATAACGATATAACGTATAACGTTATGTAGCAATACGATATAACGTATAACGTTATGTAGCATTACGATATAACGTATAACGTTATGTAGCTTTACGATATAACGTATAACTTTATGTAGAATAACGATATAACGTATAACGTTATATAGTATCACGATATAACGTATAACGTTATATGGTAATACGTTATAACGTATAACGTTATGTAGCATTACGATATATCGTATAACGTCATGTAGCATTACGATATAACGTATAACGTTATGTAGCATAACGATATAACGTATAACGTTATGTAGCATTACGATATAACGTAGAACGTTAAGTAGCATTACGATATAACGTATAACGTTATGTAGCATAACGATATAACGTATAACGTTATGTAGCATTACGATATAACGTAGAACGTTAAGTAGCATTACGATATAACGTATAACGTTATGTAGCATTACGATATAACGTATAACGTTATGCAGCATAACGATATAACGTATTACGTTATATATTATTACGTTATAACGTATAACGTTATGTAGTATTACGTCATATCTTATAACGTTATGTAGCATTACCATATAACGTATAACGTTATGTAGCATTACGACATAACGTATAACGTTATGTAGCATTACGATATAACGTATAACGTTATATGGTAATACGTTATAACGTATAACGTTATGTAGCATTACGATATATCGTATAACGTCATGTAGCATTACGATATAACGTATAACGTTATGTAGCATAACGATATAACGTATAACGTTATGTAGCATTACGATATAACGTAGAACGTTAAGTAGCATTACGATATAACGTATAACGTTATGTAGCATTACGATATAACGTATAACGTTATATGGTAATACGTTATAACGTATAACGTTATGTAGCATTACGATATATCGTATAACGTCATGTAGCATTACGATATAACGTATAACGTTATGTAGCATAACGATATAACGTATAACGTTATGTAGCATAACGATATAACGTATAACGTTATGTAGCATTACCATATAACGTATAACGTTATGTAGCATTACCATATAACGTATAACGTTATGTAGCATTACGATATAACGTATAACGTTATGTAGCTTTACGATATAACGTATAACGTTATGTAGAATAACTATATAACGTATAACGTTATGTAGCATTACGATATAACGTATATCGTTATGTAGCATTACGATATATCGTATAACGTCATGTAGCATTACGATATAACGTATAACGTTATGTAGCATAACGATATAACGTATAACGTTATGTAGCATTACGATATAACGTAGAACGTTAAGTAGCATTACGATATAACGTATAACGTTATGTAGCATAACGATATAACGTATAACGTTATGTAGCATTACGATATAACGTAGAACGTTAAGTAGTATCACGTTATAACGTATAACGTTATGTAATATTACCTTATAACGTATAACGTTATGTAGCAATACGATATAACGTATAACGTTATATAGTATCACGTTATAACGTATAACGTTATGTAATATTACCTTATAACGTATAACGTTATGTAATATTACCTTATAACGTATAACGTTATGTAGCATTACGATATAACGTATAACGTTATGTAGCATTACGATATAACGTATAACGTTATGTAGCATTACCATATAACGTATAACGTTATGTAGCTTTACGATATAACGTATAACGTTATGTAGAATAACTATATAACGTATAACGTTATGTAGCATTACGATATAACGTATAACGTTATGTAGCATTACGTTATAACGTAGAACGTTAAGTAGCATTACGATATAACGTATAACGTTATGTAGCATTACGATATAACGTATAACGTTATATGGTAATACGTTATAACGTATAACGTTATGTAGCATTACGATATATCGTATAACGTCATGTAGCATTACGATATAACGTATAACGTTATGTAGCATAACGATATAACGTATAACGTTATGTAGCATAACGATATAACGTATAACGTTATGTAGCATTACCATATAACGTATAACGTTATGTAGCATTACCATATAACGTATAACGTTATGTAGCATTACGATATAACGTATAACGTTATGTAGCTTTACGATATAACGTATAACGTTATGTAGAATAACTATATAACGTATAACGTTATGTAGCATTACGATATAACGTATATCGTTATATAGTAATACGTTATAACGTATAACGTTATGTAGCATTACCATATAACGTATAACGTTATGTAGCATTACGATATAACGTATAACGTTATGTAGCATTACGATATAACGTTTAACGTTATGTAGCATTACGATATAACGTATAACGTTATATGGTAATACGTTATGACGTATAACGTTATGTAGCATTACCATATAACGTATAACGTTATGTAGCATTACGATATAACGTATAACGTTATGTAGCAATACGATATAACGTATAACGTTATGTAGCATTACGATATAACGTATAACGTTATGTAGCTTTACGATATAACGTATAACGTTATGTAGAATAACGATATAACGTATAACGTTATATAGTATCACGTTATAACGTATAACGTTATGTAATATTACCTTATAACGTATAACGTTATGTAGCATTACCATATAACCTATAACGTTATGTAGCATTACGATATAACGTATAACGTTATGTAGCTTTACGATATAACGTATAACGTTATATAGTAATACGTTATAACGTATAACGTTATGTAGCATTACCATATAACGTATAACGTTATGTAGCAATACGATATAACGTATAACGTTATGTAGCATTACGATATAACGTATAACGTTATGTAGCTTTACGATATAACGTATAACGTTATGTAGAATAACGATATAACGTATAACGTTATATAGTATCACGTTATAACGTATAACGTTATGTAATATTACCTTATAACGTATAACGTTATGTAGCATTACCATATAACCTATAACGTTATGTAGCATTACGATATAACGTATAACGTTATGTAATATTACCTTATAACGTATAACGTTATGTAGCATTACGATATAACGTATAACGTTATGTAGCATTACGATATAACGTTTAACGTTATGTAGCATTACGATATAGCGTATAACGTTATATGGTAATACGTTATGACGTATAACGTTATGTAGCATTACCATATAACGTATAACGTTGTGTAGCATTACGATATAACGTATAACGTTATGTAGCAATACGATATAACGTATAACGTTATGTAGCATTACGATATAACGTATAACGTTATGTAGCTTTACGATATAACGTATAAGGTTATGTAGAATAACTATATAACGTATAACGTTATGTAGCATTACGATATAACGTATATCGTTATATAGTAATACGTTATAACGTATAACGTTATGTAGCATTACCATATAACGTATAACGTTATGTAGCATTACGATATAACGTATAACGTTATGCAGCATAACGATATAACGTATTACGTTATATATTATTACGTTATAACGTATAACGTTATGTAGTATTACGTCATATCTTATAACGTTATTTAGCATTACTATATAACGTATAACGTTATGTAGCATTACGATATAACGTATAACGTTATGTAGCATTACGATATGACGTATAACGCTATGTAGCATTACGATATAACGTATAACGTTATATGGTAATACGTTATGACGTATAACGTTATGTAGCATTACGATATATCGTATAACGTTATGTACCATAACGATATAACGTATAACGTTATGTAGCATTACGGCATAACGTATAACGTTATATAGTATTACGTAATAACGTATAACGTTACGTAGTATTACGTTATAACGTATAACGATATGTAGCATAACGATATAACGTATAACGTTATATAGTATTACGTTATAACGTATAACGTTATGTAATATTACCTTATAACGTATAACGTTATGTAGCATTACGATATGAAGTATAACGTTATGTAGCATTACGATATAACGTATAACGTTATGTAGCATTACGATATAACGTATAACGTTATGTAGCATAACGATATAACGTATAACGTTATGTAGCATTACGATATAACGTAGAACGTTAAGTATCATTACGATATAACGTATAACGTTATGAAGCATTACGATATAACGTATAACGCTATGTACCATAACGATATAACGTATAACGTTATGTAGCATTACGACATAACGTATAACGTTATATGGTAATACGTTATAACGTATAACGTTATATAGCATTACCATATAACGTATAACGTTATGTAGCATAACGATATAACGTATAACGTTATGTAGCATTACGATATAACGTATAACGTTGTGTAGCGTAACGATATAACGTACAACGTTATGTAGCATTACGATATAACGTAGAACGTTAAGTAGCATTACGATATAACGTATAACGTTATGTAGCATTACGATATAACGTAGAACGTTATGTAGCATTACGATATAACGTATAACGTTATGAAGCATTACGATATAACGTATAACGTTATGTACCATAACGATATAACGTATAACGTTATGTAGCATTACGACATAACGTATAACGTTATATAGTATTACGTAATAACGTATAACGTTACGTAGTATTACGTTATAACGTATAACGATATGTAGCATAACGATATAACGTATAACGTTATATAGTATTACGTTATAACGTATAACGTTATGTAATATTACCTTATAACGTATAACGTTATGTAGCATTACGATATGAAGTATAACGTTATGTAGCATTACGTTATAACGTATAACGTTATGTAGCAATACGATATAACGTATAACGTTATGTAGCATAACGATATAACGTATAACGTTATGTAGCATTACGATATAACGTAGAACGTTAAGTAGCATTACGATATAACGTATAACGTTACGTAACATTACGATATTACGTATAACGTTATACGGTATTACGTCATAACGTATAACGTTATGTAGCATTACGATATAACGTATAACGTTATGTAGCATAACGATATAACGTATAACGTTATGTAGCATTACGATATAACGTATAACGTTATATAGTATTACGTTATAACGTATAACGTTATGTAGCATTACGATATGAAGTATAACGTTATGTAGCATTACGATATGAAGTATAACGTTATGTAGCATTGCGATATAACGTATAACGTTATGTAGCATTACGATATAACGTATAACGTTATATAGTATTACGTTATAACGTATAACGTTATGTAATATTACCTTATAACGTATAACGTTATGTAGCATTACGATATGAAGTATAACGTTATGTAGCATAACGATATAACGTATAACGTTATATAGTATTACGTTATAACGTATAACGTTATGTAATATTACCTTATAACGTATAACGTTATGTAGCATTACGATATGAAGTATAACGTTATGTAGCTTTACGATATAACGTATAACGTTATGTAGCATTACTATATAACGTATAACGTTATGTAACATTACGATATTACGTATAACGTTATATGGTATTACGTTATACCGTATAACGTTATGTAGCATTACGATATAACGTATAACGTTATGTAACATTACGATATTACGTATAACGTTATATGGTATTACGTTATAACGTATAACGTTATGTAGCATTACGATATAACGTATAACGTTATGTAGCATAACGATATAACGTATAACGTTATGTAGCATAACGATATAACGTATAACGCTATGTAGCATTACGATATAACGTATAACGTTACGTAGTATTACGTTATAACGTATAACGATATGTAGCATTACGATATAACGTATAACGTTGTGTAGCGTAACGATATAACGTACAACGTTATGTAGCATAACGATATAACGTATAACGTTATGTAGCATTACGATATAACGTATAACGTTATGTAACGTTACGATATTACGTATAACGTTATATGGTATTACGTTATAACGTATAACGTTATGTAGCATTACGATATAACGTATATCGTTATGTAGCATTACGATATAACGTATAACGTTATATAGTATTACGTAATAACGTATAACGTTACGTAGTATTACGTTATAACGTATAACGATATGTAGCATTACGATATAACGTATAACGTTATGTAGTATTACGTTATAACGTATAACGTTATGTAGCAATACGATATAACGTATAACGTTATGTAGCATAACGATATAACGTATAACGTTATGTAGCATTACGATATAACGTAGAACGTTAAGTAGCATTACGATATAACGAATAACGTTTTGAAGCATTACGATATAACGTATAACGTTATGTACCATAACGATATAACGTATAACGTTATGCAGCATTACGACATAACGTATAACGTTATATAGTATTACGTAATAACGTATAACGTTACGTAGTATTACGTTATAACGTATAACGATATGTAGCATAACGATATAACGTATAACGTTATATAGTATTACGTTATAACGTATAACGTTATGTAATATTACCTTATAACGTATAACGTTATGTAGCATTACGATATGAAGTATAACGTTATGTAGCATTACGATATAACGTATAACGTTATGTAGCATTACGATATAACGTATAACGTTATGTAGCATAACGATATAACGTATAACGTTATGTAGCATTACGATATAACGTAGAACGTTAAGTAGCATTACGATATAACGTATAACGTTATGAAGCATTACGATATAACGTATAACGTTATGTACCATAACGATATAACGTATAACATTATGCAGCATTACGACATAACGTATAACGTTATATGGTAATACGTTATAACGTATAACGTTATATAGCATTACCATATAACGTATAACGTTATGTAGCATAACGATATAACGTATAACGTTATGTAGCATTACGATATAACGTATAACGTTGTGTAGCGTAACGATATAACGTACAACGTTATGTAGCATTACGATATAACGTAGAACGTTAAGTAGCATTACGATATAACGTATAACGTTATGTAGCATTACGATATAACGTAGAACGTTATGTAGCATTACGATATAACGTATAACGTTATGAAGCATTACGATATAACGTATAACGTTATGTACCATAACGATATAACGTATAACGTTATGTAGCATTACGACATATCGTATAACGTTATATAGTATTACGTAATAACGTATAACGTTACGTAGTATTACGTTATAACGTATAACGATATGTAGCATAACGATATAACGTATAACGTTATATAGTATTACGTTATAACGTATAACGTTATGTAATATTACCTTATAACGTATAACGTTATGTAGCATTACGATATGAAGTATAACGTTATGTAGCATTACGTTATAACGTATAACGTTATGTAGCAATACGATATAACGTATAACGTTATGTAGCATAACGATATAACGTATAACGTTATGTAGCATTACGATATAACGTAGAACGTTAAGTAGCATTACGATATAACGTATAACGTTACGTAGTATTACGTTATAACGTATAACGATATGTAGCATAACGATATAACGTATAACGTTATATAGTATTACGTTATAACGTATAACGTTATGTAATATTACCTTATAACGTATAACGTTATGTAGCATTACGATATGAAGTATAACGTTATGTAGCATTACCATATGAAGTATAACGTTATGTAGCATTACGATATAACGTATAACGTTATGTAGCATTACGATATAACGTATAACGTTATATAGTATTACGTTATAACGTATAACGTTATGTAATATTACCTTATAACGTATAACGTTATGTAGCATTACGATATGAAGTATAACGTTATGTAGCATAACGATATAACGTATAACGCTATGTAGCATTACGATATAACGTATAACGTTACGTAGTATTACGTTATAACGTATAACGATATGTAGCATTACGATATAACGTATAACGTTGTGTAGCGTAACGATATAACGTACAACGTTATGTAGCATAACGATATAACGTATAACGTTATGTAGCATTACGATATAACGTATAACGTTATGTAACGTTACGATATTACGTATAACGTTATATGGTATTACGTTATAACGTATAACGTTATGTAGCATTACGATATAACGTATATCGTTATGTAGCATTACGATATAACGTATAACGTTATATAGTATTACGTAATAACGTATAACGTTACGTAGTATTACGTTATAACGTATAACGATATGTAGCATTACGATATAACGTATACCGTTATGTAGTATTACGTTATAACGTATAACGTTATGTAGCAATACGATATAACGTATAACGTTATGTAGCATAACGATATAACGTATAACGTTATGTAGCATTACGATATAACGTAGAACGTTAAGTAGCATTACGATATAACGTATAACGTTATGAAGCATTACGATATAACGTATAACGTTATGTACCATAACGATATAACGTATAACGTTATGCAGCATTACGACATAACGTATAACGTTATATAGTATTACGTAATAACGTAGAACGTTACGTAGTATTACGTTATAACGTATAACGATATGTAGCATAACGATATAACGTATAACGTTATATAGTATTACGTTATAACGTATAACGTTATGTAATATTACCTTATAACGTATAACGTTATGTAGCATTACGATATGAAGTATAACGTTATGTAGCATTACGATATAACGTATAACGTTATGTAGCAATACGATATAACGTATAACGTTATGTAGCATAACGATATAACGTATAACGTTATGTAGCATTACGATATAACGTAGAACGTTAAGTAGCATTACGATATAACGTATAACGTTACGTAACATTACGATATTACGTATAACGTTATATGGTATTACGTTATAACGTATAACGTTATGTAGCATTACGATATAACGTATAACGTTATATAGTATTACGTTATAACGTATAACGTTATGTAATATTACCTTATAACGTATAACGTTATGTAGCATTACGATATGAAGTATAACGTTATGTAGCATTACGATATAACGTATAACGTTATGTAGCAATACGATATAACGTATAACGTTATGTAGCATAACGATATAACGTATAACGTTATGTAGCATTACGATATAACGTAGAACGTTAAGTAGCATTACGATATAACGTATAACGTTACGTAACATTACGATATTACGTATAACGTTATATGGTATTACGTTATAACGTATAACGTTATGTAGCATTACGATATAACGTATAACGTTATGTAGCATAACGATATAACGTATAACGTTATGTAGCATTACGATATAAAGTATAACGTTATATAGTATTACGTTATAACGTATAACGTTATGTAGCATTACGATATGAAGTATAACGTTATGTAGCATTACGATATGAAGTATAACGTTATGTAGCATTACGATATAACGTATAACGTTATGTAGCATTACGATATAACGTATAACGTTATATAGTATTACGTTATAACGTATAACGTTATGTAATATTACCTTATAACGTATAACGTTATGTAGCATTACGATATAACGTATAACGTTATGTAGCAATACGATATAACGTATAACGTTATGTAGCATAACGATATAACGTATAACGTTATATAGTATTACGTAATAACGTATAACGTTACGTAGTATTACGTTATAACGTATAACGATATGTAGCATAACGATATAACGTATAACGTTATATAGTATTACGTTATAACGTATAACGTTATGTAATATTACCTTATAACGTATAACGTTATGTAGCATTACGATATGAAGTATAACGTTATGTAGCGTTACGATATAACGTATAACGTTATGTAGCAATACGATATAACGTATAACGTTATGTAGCATAACGATATAACGTATAACGTTATGTAGCATTACGATATAACGTAGAACGTTAAGTAGCATTACGATATAACGTATAACGTTACGTAACATTACGATATTACGTATAACGTTATATGGTATTACGTTATAACGTATAACGTTATGTAGCATTACGATATAACGTATAACGTTATGTAGCATAACGATATAA
This sequence comes from Bombus lapidarius, assembly GCA_936014575.1. Lineage (NCBI taxonomy): Eukaryota > Metazoa > Arthropoda > Insecta > Hymenoptera > Apidae > Bombus > Bombus lapidarius. Next base: position 245,597 of record CAKXZU010000093.1, read on the forward strand.
CGTATAACGTTATGTAGCATTACGATATAAAGTATAACGTTATATAGTATTACGTTATAACGTATAACGTTATGTAGCATTACGATATGAAGTATAACGTTATGTAGCATTACGATATGAAGTATAACGTTATGTAGCATTACGATATAACGTATAACGTTATGTAGCATTACGATATAACGTATAACGTTATATAGTATTACGTTATAACGTATAACGTTATGTAATATTACCTTATAACGTATAACGTTATGTAGCATTACGATATGAAGTATAACGTTATGTAGCATAACGATATAACGAATAACGTTATATAGTATTACGTTATAACGTATAACGTTATGTAATATTACCTTATAACGTATAACGTTATGTAGCATTACGATATGAAGTATAACGTTATGTAGCTTTACGATATAACGTATAACGTTATGTAGCATTACGATATAACGTATAACGTTATGTAACATTACGATATTACGTATAACGTTATATGGTATTACGTTATACCGTATAACGTTATGTAGCATTACGATATAACGTATAACGTTATGTAACATTACGATATTACGTATAACGTTATATGGTATTACGTTATAACGTATAACGTTATGTAGCATTACGATATAACGTATAACGTTATGTAGCATAACGATATAACGTATAACGTTATGTAGCATAACGATATAACGTATAACGCTATGTAGCATTACGATATAACGTATAACGTTACGTAGTATTACGTTATAACGTATAACGACATGTAGCATTACGATATAACGTATAACGTTGTGTAGTGTAACGATATAACGTACAACGTTATGTAGCTTTACGATATAACGTATAACGTTATGTAGCATTACGATATAACGTATAACGTTATGTAACATTACGATATTACGTATAACGTTATATGGTATTACGTTATACCGTATAACGTTATGTAGCATTACGATATAACGTATAACGTTATGTAACATTACGATATTACGTATAACGTTATATGGTATTACGTTATAACGTATAACGTTATGTAGCATTACGATATAACGTATAACGTTATGTAGCATAACGATATAACGTATAACGTTATGTAGCATAACGATATAACGTATAACGCTATGTAGCATTACGATATAACGTATAACGTTACGTAGTATTACGTTATAACGTATAACGACATGTAGCATTACGATATAACGTATAACGTTGTGTAGTGTAACGATATAACGTACAACGTTATATAGCATAACGATATAACGTATAACGTTATGTAGCATTACGATATAACGTATAACGTTATGTAACATTACGATATTACGTATAACGTTATATGGTATTACGTTATAACGTATAACGTTATGTAGCATTACGATATAACGTATAACGTTATGTAGCATAACGATATAACGTATAACGTTATGTAGCATAACGATATAACGTATAACGCTATGTAGCATTACGATATAACGTATAACGTTACGTAGTATTACGTTATAACGTATAACGATATGTAGCATTACGATATAACGTATAACGTTGTGTAGCGTAACGATATAACGTACAACGTTATGTAGCATAACGATATAACGTATAACGTTATGTAGCATTACGATATAACGTATAACGTTATGTAACGTTACGATATTACGTATAACGTTATATGGTATTACGTTATAACGTATAACGTTATGTAGCATTACGATATAACGTATATCGTTATGTAGCATTACGATATAACGTATAACGTTATATAGTATTACGTAATAACGTATAACGTTACGTAGTATTACGTTATAACGTATAACGATATGTAGCATTACGATATAACGTATACCGTTATTTAGTATTACGTTATAGCGTATAACGTTATGTAGCAATACGATATAACGTATAACGTTATGTAGCATAACGATATAACGTATAACGTTATGTAGCATTACGATATAACGTAGAACGTTAAGTAGCATTACGATATAACGTATAACGTTATGAAGCATTACGATATAACGTATAACGTTATGTACCATAACGATATAACGTATAACGTTATGCAGCATTACGACATAACGTATAACGTTATATAGTATTACGTAATAACGTATAACGTTACGTAGTATTACGTTATAACGTATAACGATATGTAGCATAACGATATAACGTATAACGTTATATAGTATTACGTTATAACGTATAACGTTATGTAATATTACCTTATAACGTATAACGTTATGTAGCATTACGATATGAAGTATAACGTTATGTAGCATTACGATATAACGTATAACGTTATGTAGCAATACAATATAACGTATAACGTTATGAAGCATAACGATATAACGTATAACGTTATGTAGCATTACGATATAACGTAGAACGTTAAGTAGCATTACGATATAACGTATAACGTTACGTAACATTACGATATTACGTATAACGTTATATGGTATTACGTTATAACGTATAACGTTATGTAGCATTACGATATAACGTATAACGTTATGTAGCATAACGATATAACGTATAACGTTATGTAGCATTACGATATAAAGTATAACGTTATATAGTATTACGTTATAACGTATAACGTTATGTAGCATTACGATATGAAGTATAACGTTATGTAGCATTACGATATGAAGTATAACGTTATGTAGCATTACGATATAACGTATAACGTTATGTAGCATTACGATATAACATATAACGTTATATAGTATTACGTTATAACGTATAACGTTATGTAATATTACCTTATAACGTATAACGTTATGTAGCATTACGATATGAAGTATAACGTTATGTAGCATAACGATATAACGAATAACGTTATATAGTATTACGTTATAACGTATAACGTTATGTAATATTACCTTATAACGTATAACGTTATGTAGCATTACGATATGAAGTATAACGTTATGTAGCTTTACGATATAACGTATAACGTTATGTAGCATTACGATATAACGTATAACGTTATGTAACATTACGATATTACGTATAACGTTATATGGTATTACGTTATACCGTATAACGTTATGTAGCATTACGATATAACGTATAACGTTACGTAACATTACGATATTACGTATAACGTTATATGGTATTACGTTATAACGTATACCGTTATGTAGCATTACGATATAACGTATAACGTTATGTAGCATAACGATATAACGTATAACGTTATGTAGCATAACGATATAACGTATAACGCTATGTAGCATTACGATATAACGTATAACGTTACGTAGTATTACGTTATAACGTATAACGATATGTAGCATTACGATATAACGTATAACGTTGTGTAGCGTAACGATATAACGTACAACGTTATGTAGCATAACGATATAACGTATAACGTTATGTAGCATTACGATATAACGTATAACGTTATGTAACGTTACGATATTACGTATAACGTTATATGGTATTACGTTATAACGTATAACGTTATGTAGCATTACGATATAACGTATATCGTTATGTAGCATTACGATATAACGTATAACGTTATATAGTATTACGTAATAACGTATAACGTTACGTAGTATTACGTTATAACGTATAACGATATGTAGCATTACGATATAACGTATAACGTTATGTAGTATTACGTTATAACGTATAACGTTATGTAGCAATACGATATAACGTATAACGTTATGTAGCATAACGATATAACGTATAACGTTATGTAGCATTACGATATAACGTAGAACGTTAAGTAGCATTACGATATAACGTATAACGTTTTGAAGCATTACGATATAACGTATAACGTTATGTACCATAACGATATAACGTATAACGTTATGCAGCATTACGACATAACGTATAACGTTATATAGTATTACGTAATAACGTATAACGTTACGTAGTATTACGTTATATCGTATAACGATATGTAGCATAACGATATAACGTATAACGTTATATAGTATTACGTTATAACGTATAACGTTATGTAATATTACCTTATAACGTATAACGTTATGTAGCATTACGATATGAAGTATAACGTTATGTAGCATTACGATATAACGTAGAACGTTAAGTAGCATTACGATATAACGTATAACGTTACGTAGTATTACGTTATAACGTATAACGATATGTAGCATAACGATATAACGTATAACGTTATATAGTATTACGTTATAACGTATAACGTTATGTAATATTACCTTATAACGTATAACGTTATGTAGCATTACGATATGAAGTATAACGTTATGTAGCATTACCATATGAAGTATAACGTTATGTAGCATTACGATATAACGTATAACGTTATGTAGCATTACGATATAACGTATAACGTTATATAGTATTACGTTATAACGTATAACGTTATGTAATATTACCTTATAACGTATAACGTTATGTAGCATTACGATATGAAGTATAACGTTATGTAGCATAACGATATAACGTATAACGTTATGTAGCATTACGTTATAACGTATAACGTTATGTAGCATAACGATATAACGTATAACGTTATGTAGCATTACGATATAACGTATAACGCTGTGTAGCGTAACGATATAACGTACAACGTTATGTAGCATAACGATATAACGTATAACGTTATGTAGCATTACGATATAACGTATAACGTTATGTAACGTTACGATATTACATATAACGTTATATGGTATTACGTTATAACGTATAACGTTATGTAGCATTACGATATAACGTATATCGTTATGTAGCATTACGATATAACGTATAACGTTATATAGTATTACGTAATAACGTATAACGTTACGTAGTATTACGTTATAACGTATAACGATATGTAGCATTACGATATAACGTATAACGTTATGTAGTATTACGTTATAACGTATAACGTTATGTAGCAATACGATATAACGTATAACGTTATATAGCATAACGATATAACGTATAACGTTATGTAGCATTACGATATAACGTAGAACGTTAAGTAGCATTACGATATAACGTATAACGTTATGAAGCATTACGATATAACGTATAACGTTATGTACCATAACGATATAACGTATAACGTTATGTAGCATTACGACATAACGTATAACGTTATATAGTATTACGTAATAAGGTATAACGTTACGTAGTATTACGTTATAACGTATAACGATATGTAGCATAACGATATAACGTATAACGTTATATAGTATTACGTTATAACGTATAACGTTATGTAATATTACCTTATAACGTATAACGTTATGTAGCATTACGATATGAAGTATAACGTTATGTAGCATTACGATATAACGTATAACGTTATGTAGCATTACGATATAACGTATAACGTTATGTAGCATAACGATATAACGTATAACGTTATGTAGCATTACGATATAACGTAGAACGTTATGTAGCATTACGATATAACGTATAACGTTATGTAGCTTTACGATATAACGTGTAACGTTATGTAGCATAACGATATAACGTATAACGTTATGTAGCATTACGATATAACGTATAACGTATAACGTTATGTAGCATTACCATATAACGTATAACGTTATGTAGCATTACCATATAACGTATAACGTTATGTAGCATTACGATATGACGTATAACGTTATGTAGCTTTACGATATCACGTATAACGTTATGTAGCATAACGATATAACGTATAACGTTATGTAGCATAACGATATAACGTATAACGTTATGTAGCATTACGACACAACGAATAACGTTATGTAGCATTGCGTTATAACCTATAACGTTATTGTAGTATTAATATATAACGTATAACGTTATGTAGCATTACGACATAACGTATAACGTTATATAGTATTACGTAATAATGTATAACGTTACGTAGTATTACGTTATAACGTATAACGATATGTAGCATAACGATATAACGTATAACGTTATATAGTATTACGTTATAACGTATAACGTTATGTAATATTACCTTATAACGTATAACGTTATGTAGCATTACGATATGAAGTATAACGTTATGTAGCATTACGACATAACGTATAACGTTATATGGTAATACGTTATAACGTTATGTAGCATTACGATATAACGTATAACGTTATGTAGCTTTACGATATAACGTATAACGTTATGTAGCATGACGATATAACGTATAACGCTATGTAGCATTACGATATAACGTATAACGTTATATAGTAATACGTTATAACGTATAACGTTATGTAGCATTACCATATAACGTATAACGTTATGTAGCATAACGATATAACGTATAACGTTATATAGTATTACGTTATAACGTATAACGTTATGTAATATTACCTTATAACGTATAACGTTATGTAGCATTACGATATGAAGTATAACGTTATGTAGCTTTACGATATAACGTATAACGTTATGTAGCATTACGATATAACGTATAACGTTATGTAACATTACGATATTACGTATAACGTTATATGGTATTACGTTATACCGTATAACGTTATGTAGCATTACGATATAACGTATAACGTTATGTAACATTACGATATTACGTATAACGTTATATGGTATTACGTTATAACGTATAACGTTATGTAGCATTACGATATAACGTATAACGTTATGTAGCATAACGATATAACGTATAACGTTATGTAGCATAACGATATAACGTATAACGCTATGTAGCATTACGATATAACGTATAACGTTACGTAGTATTACGTTATATCGTATAACGATATGTAGCATTACGATATAACGTATAACGTTGTGTAGCGTAACGATATAACGTACAACGTTATGTAGCATAACGATATAACGTATAACGTTATGTAGCATTACGATATAACGTATAACGTTATGTAACGTTACGATATTACGTATAACGTTATATGGTATTACGTTATAACGTATAACGTTATGTAGCATTACGATATAACGTATATCGTTATGTAGCATTACGATATAACGTATAACGTTATATAGTATTACGTAATACCGTATAACGTTACGTAGTATTACGTTATAACGTATAACGATATGTAGCATTACGATATAACGTATACCGTTATGTAGTATTACGTTATAACGTAAAACGTTATGTAGCAATACGATATAACGTATAACGTTATGTAGCATTACGATATAACGTAGAACGTTAAGTAGCATTACGATATAACGTATAACGTTATGAAGCATTACGATATAACGTATAACGTTATGTACCATAACGATATAACGTATAACGTTATGTAGCATTACGACATAACGTATAACGTTATGTAGCATAACGATATAACGTATAACGTTATATAGTATTACGTAATAACGTATAACGTTACGTAGTATTACGTTATAACGTATAACGATATGTAGCATAACGATATAACGTATAACGTTATATAGTATTACGTTATAACGTATAACGTTATGTAATATTACCTTATAACGTATAACGTTATGTAGCATTACGATATGAAGTATAACGTTATGTAGCATTACGATATAACGTATAACGTTATGTAGCAATACGATATAACGTATAACGTTATGTAGCATAACGATATAACGTATAACGTTATGTAGCATTACGATATAACGTAGAACGTTAAGTAGCATTACGATATAACGTATAACGTTACGTAACATTACGATATTACGTATAACGTTATATGGTATTACGTTATAACGTATAACGTTATGTAGCATTACGATATAACGTATAACGTTATGTAGCATAACGATATAACGTATAACGTTATGTAGCATTACGATATAAAGTATAACGTTATATAGTATTACGTTATAACGTATAACGTTATGTAGCATTACGATATGAAGTATAACGTTATGTAGCATTACGATATGAAGTATAACGTTATGTAGCATTACGATATAACGTATAACGTTATGTAGCATTACGATATAACGTATAACGTTATATAGTATTACGTTATAACGTATAACGTTATGTAATATTACCTTATAACGTATAACGTTATGTAGCATTACGATATGAAGTATAACGTTATGTAGCATAACGATATAACGAATAACGTTATATAGTATTACGTTATAACGTATAACGTTATGTAATATTACCTTATAACGTATAACGTTATGTAGCATTACGATATGAAGTATAACGTTATGTAGCTTTACGATATAACGTATAACGTTATGTAGCATTACGATATAACGTATAACGTTATGTAACATTACGATATTACGTATAACGTTATATGGTATTACGTTATACCGTATAACGTTATGTAGCATTACGATATAACGTATAACGTTATGTAACATTACGATATTACGTATAACGTTATATGGTATTACGTTATAACGTATAACGTTATGTAGCATTACGATATAACGTATAACGTTATGTAGCATAACGATATAACGTATAACGTTATGTAGCATAACGATATAACGTATAACGCTATGTAGCATTACGATATAACGTATAACGTTACGTAGTATTACGTTATAACGTATAACGACATGTAGCATTACGATATAACGTATAACGTTGTGTAGTGTAACGATATAACGTACAACGTTATATAGCATAACGATATAACGTATAACGTTATGTAGCATTACGATATAACGTATAACGTTATGTAACATTACGATATTACGTATAACGTTATATGGTATTACGTTATAACGTATAACGTTATGTAGCATTACGATATAACGTATAACGTTATGTAGCATAACGATATAACGTATAACGTTATGTAGCATAACGATATAACGTATAACGCTATGTAGCATTACGATATAACGTATAACGTTACGTAGTATTACGTTATAACGTATAACGATATGTAGCATTACGATATAACGTATAACGTTGTGTAGCGTAACGATATAACGTACAACGTTATGTAGCATAACGATATAACGTATAACGTTATGTAGCATTACGATATAACGTATAACGTTATGTAACGTTACGATATTACGTATAACGTTATATGGTATTACGTTATAACGTATAACGTTATGTAGCATTACGATATAACGTATATCGTTATGTAGCATTACGATATAACGTATAACGTTATATAGTATTACGTAATAACGTATAACGTTACGTAGTATTACGTTATAACGTATAACGATATGTAGCATTACGATATAACGTATACCGTTATGTAGTATTACGTTATAGCGTATAACGTTATGTAGCAATACGATATAACGTATAACGTTATGTAGCATAACGATATAACGTATAACGTTATGTAGCATTACGATATAACGTAGAACGTTAAGTAGCATTACGATATAACGTATAACGTTATGAAGCATTACGATATAACGTATAACGTTATGTACCATAACGATATAACGTATAACGTTATGCAGCATTACGACATAACGTATAACGTTATATAGTATTACGTAATAACGTATAACGTTACGTAGTATTACGTTATAACGTATAACGATATGTAGCATAACGATATAACGTATAACGTTATATAGTATTACGTTATAACGTATAACGTTATGTAATATTACCTTATAACGTATAACGTTATGTAGCATTACGATATGAAGTATAACGTTATGTAGCATTACGATATAACGTATAACGTTATGTAGCAATACAATATAACGTATAACGTTATGAAGCATAACGATATAACGTATAACGTTATGTAGCATTACGATATAACGTAGAACGTTAAGTAGCATTACGATATAACGTATAACGTTACGTAACATTACGATATTACGTATAACGTTATATGGTATTACGTTATAACGTATAACGTTATGTAGCATTACGATATAACGTATAACGTTATGTAGCATAACGATATAACGTATAACGTTATGTAGCATTACGATATAAAGTATAACGTTATATAGTATTACGTTATAACGTATAACGTTATGTAGCATTACGATATGAAGTATAACGTTATGTAGCATTACGATATGAAGTATAACGTTATGTAGCATTACGATATAACGTATAACGTTATGTAGCATTACGATATAACGTATAACGTTATATAGTATTACGTTATAACGTATAACGTTATGTAATATTACCTTATAACGTATAACGTTATGTAGCATTACGATATGAAGTATAACGTTATGTAGCATAACGATATAACGAATAACGTTATATAGTATTACGTTATAACGTATAACGTTATGTAATATTACCTTATAACGTATAACGTTATGTAGCATTACGATATGAAGTATAACGTTATGTAGCTTTACGATATAACGTGTAACGTTATGTAGCATTACGATATAACGTATAACGTTATGTAACATTACGATATTACGTATAACGTTATATGGTATTACGTTATACCGTATAACGTTATGTAGCATTACGGTATAACGTATAACGTTATGTAACATTACGATATTACGTATAACGTTATATGGTATTACGTTATAACGTATAACGTTATGTAGCATTACGATATAACGTATAACGTTATGTAGCATAACGATATAACGTATAACGTTATGTAGCATAACGATATAACGTATAACGCTATGTAGCATTACGATATAACGTATAACGTTACGTAGTATTACGTTATAACGTATAACGATATGTAGCATTACGATATAACGTATAACGTTGTGTAGCGTAACGATATAACGTACAACGTTATGTAGCATAACGATATAACGTATAACGTTATGTAGCATTACGATATAACGTATAACGTTATGTAACGTTACGATATTACGTATAACGTTATATGGTATTACGTTATAACGTATAACGTTATGTAGCATTACGATATAACGTATATCGATATGTAGCATTACGATATAACGTATAACGTTATATAGTATTACGTAATAACGTATAACGTTACGTAGTATTACGTTATAACGTATAACGATATGTAGCATTACGATATAACGTATAACGTTATGTAGTATTACGTTATAACGTATAACGTTATGTAGCAATACGATATAACGTATAACGTTATGTAGCATAACGATATAACGTATAACGTTATGTAGCATTACGATATAACGTAGAACGTTAAGTAGCATTACGATATAACGTATAACGTTTTGAAGCATTACGATATAACGTATAACGTTATGTACCATAACGATATAACGTATAACGTTATGCAGCATTACGACATAACGTATAACGTTATATAGTATTACGTAATAACGTATAACGTTACGTAGTATTACGTTATAACGTATAACGATATGTAGCATAACGATATAACGTATAACGTTATATAGTATTACGTTATAACGTATAACGTTATGTAATATTACCTTATAACGTATAACGTTATGTAGCATTACGATATGAAGTATAACGTTATGTAGCATTACGATATAACGTAGAACGTTAAGTAGCATTACGATATAACGTATAACGTTACGTAGTATTACGTTATAACGTATAACGATATGTAGCATAACGATATAACGTATAACGTTATATAGTATTACGTTATAACGTATAACGTTATGTAATATTACCTTATAACGTATAACGTTATGTAGCATTACGATATGAAGTATAACGTTATGTAGCATTACCATATGAAGTATAACGTTATGTAGCATTACGATATAACGTATAACGTTATGTAGCATTACGATATAACGTATAACGTTATATAGTATTACGTTATAACGTATAACGTTATGTAATATTACCTTATAACGTATAACGTTATGTAGCATTACGATATGAAGTATAACGTTATGTAGCATAACGATATAACGTATAACGTTATGTAGCATTACGTTATAACGTATAACGTTATGTAGCATAACGATATAACGTATAACGTTATGTAGCATTACGATATAACGTATAACGCTGTGTAGCGTAACGATATAACGTACAACGTTATGTAGCATAACGATATAACGTATAACGTTATGTAGCATTACGATATAACGTATAACGTTATGTAACGTTACGATATTACGTATAACGTTATATGGTATTACGTTATAACGTATAACGTTATGTAGCATTACGATATAACGTATATCGTTATGTAGCATTACGATATAACGTATAACGTTATATAGTATTACGTAATAACGTATAACGTTACGTAGTATTACGTTATAACGTATAACGATATGTAGCATTACGATATAACGTATAACGTTATGTAGTATTACGTTATAACGTATAACGTTATGTAGCAATACGATATAACGTATAACGTTATGTAGCATAACGATATAACGTATAACGTTATGTAGCATTACGATATAACGTAGAACGTTAAGTAGCATTACGATATAACGTATAACGTTATGAAGCATTACGATATAACGTATAACGTTATGTACCATAACGATATAACGTATAACGTTATGTAGCATTACGACATAACGTATAACGTTATATAGTATTACGTAATAAGGTATAACGTTACGTAGTATTACGTTATAACGTATAACGATATGTAGCATAACGATATAACGTATAACGTTATATAGTATTACGTTATAACGTATAACGTTATGTAATATTACCTTATAACGTATAACGTTATGTAGCATTACGATATGAAGTATAACGTTATGTAGCATTACGATATAACGTATAACGTTATGTAGCATTACGATATAACGTATAACGTTATGTAGCATAACGATATAACGTATAACGTTATGTAGCATTACGATATAACGTAGAACGTTAAGTAGCATTACGATATAACGTATAACGTTATGTAGCTTTACGATATAACGTGTAACGTTATGTAGCATAACGATATAACGTATAACGTTATGTAGCATTACGATATAACGTATAACGTATAACGTTATGTAGCATTACCATATAACGTATAACGTTATGTAGCATTACCATATAACGTATAACGTTATGTAGCATTACGATATGACGTATAACGTTATGTAGCTTTACGATATCACGTATAACGTTATGTAGCATAACGATATAACGTATAACGTTATGTAGCATAACGATATAACGTATAACGTTATGTAGCATTACGACACAACGAATAACGTTATGTAGCATTGCGTTATAACCTATAACGTTATTGTAGTATTAATATATAACGTATAACGTTATGTAGCATTACGACATAACGTATAACGTTATATAGTATTACGTAATAATGTATAACGTTACGTAGTATTACGTTATAACGTATAACGATATGTAGCATAACGATATAACGTATAACGTTATATAGTATTACGTTATAACGTATAACGTTATGTAATATTACCTTATAACGTATAACGTTATGTAGCATTACGATATGAAGTATAACGTTATGTAGCATTACGACATAACGTATAACGTTATATGGTAATACGTTATAACGTATAACGTTATGTAGCATTACCATATAACTTATAACGTTATGTAGCATTACGATATAACGTATAACGTTATGTAGCTTTACGATATAACGTATAACGTTATGTAGCATGACGATATAACTTATAACGCTATGTAGCATTACGATATAACGTATAACGTTATATAGTAATACGTTATAACGTATAACGTTATGTAGCATTACCATATAACGTATAACGTTATGTAGCATAACGATATAACGTATAACGTTATATAGTATTACGTTATAACGTATAACGTTATGTAATATTACCTTATAACGTATAACGTTATGTAGCATTACGATATGAAGTATAACGTTATGTAGCTTTACGATATAACGTATAACGTTATGTAGCATTACGATATAACGTATAACGTTATGTAACATTACGATATTACGTATAACGTTATATGGTATTACGTTATACCGTATAACGTTATGTAGCATTACGATATAACGTATAACGTTATGTAACATGACGATATTACGTATAACGTTATATGGTATTACGTTATAACGTATAACGTTATGTAGCATTACGATATAACGTATAACGTTATGTAGCATAACGATATAACGTATAACGTTATGTAGCATAACGATATAACGTATAACGCTATGTAGCATTACGATATAACGTATAACGTTACGTAGTATTACGTTATATCGTATAACGATATGTAGCATTACGATATAACGTATAACGTTGTGTAGCGTAACGATATAACGTACAACGTTATGTAGCATAACGATATAACGTATAACGTTATGTAGCATTACGATATAACGTATAACGTTATGTAACGTTACGATATTACGTATAACGTTATATGGTATTACGTTATAACGTATAACGTTATGTAGCATTACGATATAACGTATATCGTTATGTAGCATTACGATATAACGTATAACGTTATATAGTATTACGTAATAACGTATAACGTTACGTAGTATTACGTTATAACGTATAACGATATGTAGCATTACGATATAACGTATACCGTTATGTAGTATTACGTTATAACGTATAACGTTATGTAGCAATACGATATAACGTATAACGTTATGTAGCATTACGATATAACGTAGAACGTTAAGTAGCATTACGATATAACGTATAACGTTATGAAGCATTACGATATAACGTATAACGTTATGTACCATAACGATATAACGTATAACGTTATGTAGCATTACGACATAACGTATAACGTTATATAGTATTACGTAATAATGTATAACGTTACGTAGTATTACGTTATAACGTATAACGATATGTAGCATAACGATATAACGTATAACGTTATATAGTATTACGTTATAACGTATAACGTTATGTAATATTACCTTATAACGTATAACGTTATGTAGCATTACGATATGAAGTATAACGTTATGTAGCATTACGATATAACGTATAACGTTATGTAGCATTACGATATAACGTATAACGTTATGTAGCATAACGATATAACGTATAACGTTATGTAGCTTTACGATATCACGTATAACGTTATGTAGCATAACGATATAACGTATAACGTTATGTAGCATAACGATATAACGTATAACGTTATGTAGCATTACGACACAACGAATAACGTTATGTAGCATTGCGTTATAACCTATAACGTTATTGTAGTATTAATATATAACGTATAACGTTATGTAGCATTACGACATAACGTATAACGTTATATGGTAATACGTTATAACGTATAACGTTATGTAGCATTACCATATAACTTATAACGTTATGTAGCATTACGATATAACGTATAACGTTATGTAGCTTTACGATATAACGTATAACGTTATGTAGCATAACGATATAACGTATAACGCTATGTAGCATTACGATATAAAGTATAACGTTATGTAGTAATACGTTATAGCGTATAACGTTATGTAGCATTACCATATAACGTATAACGTTATGTAGCATAACGATATAACGTATAACGTTATATAGTATTACGTTATAACGTATAACGTTATGTAATATTACCTTATAACGTATAACGTTATGTAGCATTACGATATGAAGTATAACGTTATGTAGCTTTACGATATAACGTATAACGTTATGTAGCATTACGATATAACGTATAACGTTATGTAACATTACGATATTACGTATAACGTTATATGGTATTACGTTATACCGTATAACGTTATGTAGCATTACGATATAACGTATAACGTTATGTAACATTACGATATTACGTATAACGTTATATGGTATTACGTTATAACGTATAACGTTATGTAGCATTACGATATAACGTATAACGTTATGTAGCATAACGATATAACGTATAACGTTATGTAGCATAACGATATAACGTATAACGCTATGTAGCATTACGATGTAACGTATAACGTTACGTAGTATTACGTTATATCGTATAACGATATGTAGCATTACGATATAACGTATAACGTTGTGTAGCGTAACGATATAACGTACAACGTTATGTAGCATAACGATATAACGTATAACGTTATGTAGCATTACGATATAACGTATAACGTTATGTAACGTTACGATATTACGTATAACGTTATATGGTATTACGTTATAACGTATAACGTTATGTAGCATTACGATATAACGTATATCGTTATGTAGCATTACGATATAACGTATAACGTTATATAGTATTACGTAATAACGTATAACGTTACGTAGTATTACGTTATAACGTATAACGATATGTAGCATTACGATATAACGTATACCGTTATGTAGTATTACGTTATAACGTATAACGTTATGTAGCAATACGATATAACGTATAACGTTATGTAGCATAACGATATAACGTATAACGTTATGTAGCATTACGATATAACGTAGAACGTTAAGTAGCATTACGATATAACGTATAACGTTATGAAGCATTACGATATAACGTATAACGTTATGTACCATAACGATATAACGTATAACGTTATGCAGCATTACGACATAACGTATAACGTTATATAGTATTACGTAATAACGTATAACGTTACGTAGTATTACGTTATAACGTATAACGATATGTAGCATAACGATATAACGTATAACGTTATATAGTATTACGTTATAACGTATAACGTTATGTAATATTACCTTATAACGTATAACGTTATGTAGCATTACGATATGAAGTATAACGTTATGTAGCATTACGATATAACGTATAACGTTATGTAGCATTACGATATAACGTATAACGTTATGTAGCATAACGATATAACGTATAACGTTATGTAGCATTACGATATAACGTAGAACGTTAAGTAGCATTACGATATAACGTATAACGTTATGAAGCATTACGATATAACGTATAACGTTATGTACCATAACGATATAACGTATAACGTTATGTAGCATTACGACATAACGTATAACGTTATATGGTAATACGTTATAACGTATAACGTTATATAGCATTACCATATAACGTATAACGTTATGTAGCATAACGATATAACGTATAACGTTATGTAGCATTACGATATAACGTATAACGTTGTGTAGCGTAACGATATAACGTATAACGTTATATAGTATTACGTAATAACGTATAACGTTACGTAGTATTACGTTATAACGTATAACGATATGTAGCATAACGATATAACGTATAACGTTATATAGTATTACGTTATAACGTATAACGTTATGTAATATTACCTTATAACGTATAACGTTATGTAGCATTACGATATGAAGTATAACGTTATGTAGCATTACGATATAACGTATAACGTTATGTAGCATTACGATATAACGTATAACGTTATGTAGCATAACGATATAACGTATAACGTTATGTAGCATTACGATATAACGTAGAACGTTAAGTAGCATTACGATATAACGTATAACGTTATGAAGCATTACGATATAACGTATAACGTTATGTACCATAACGATATAACGTACAACGTTATGTAGCATTACGATATAACGTAGAACGTTAAGTAGCATTACGATATAACGTATAACGTTATGTAGCATTACGATATAACGTAGAACGTTATGTAGCATTACGATATAACGTATAACGTTATGAAGCATTACGATATAACGTATAACGTTATGTACCATAACGATATAACGTATAACGTTATGTAGCATTACGACATAACGTATAACGTTATATAGTATTACGTAATAACGTATAACGTTACGTAGTATTACGTTATAACGTATAACGATATGTAGCATAACGATATAACGTATAACGTTATATAGTATTACGTTATAACGTATAACGTTATGTAATATTACCTTATAACGTATAACGTTATGTAGCATTACGATATGAAGTATAACATTATGTAGCATTACGTTATAACGTATAACGTTATGTAGCAATACGATATAACGTATAACGTTATGTAGCATAACGATATAACGTATAACGTTATGTAGCATTACGATATAACGTAGAACGTTAAGTAGCATTACGATATAACGTATAACGTTACGTAGTATTACGTTATAACGTATATCGATATGTAGCATAACGATATAACGTATAACGTTATATAGTAATACGCTATAACGTATAACGTTATGTAATATTACCTTATAACGTATAACGTTATGTAGCATTACGATATGAAGTATAACGTTATGTAGCATTACCATATGAAGTATAACGTTATGTAGCATTACGATATAACGTATAACGTTATGTAGCATTACGATATAACGTATAACGTTATATAGTATTACGTTATAACGTATAACGTTATGTAATATTACCTTATAACGTATAACGTTATGTAGCATTACGATATGAAGTATAACGTTATGTAGCATAACGATATAACGTATAACGTTATGTAGCATTACGTTATAACGTATAACGTTATGTAGCATAACGATATAACGTATAACGTTATGTAGCATTACGATATAACGTATAACGTTGTGTAGCGTAACGATATAACGTACAACGTTATGTAGCATAACGATATAACGTATAACGTTATGTAGCATTACGATATAACGTATAACGTTATGTAACGTTACGATATTACGTATAACGTTATATGGTATTACGTTATAACGTATAACGTTATGTAGCATTACGATATAACGTATATCGTTATGTAGCATTACGATATAACGTATAACGTTATATAGTATTACGTAATAACGTATAACGTTACGTAGTATTACGTTATAACGTATAACGATATGTAGCATTACGATATAACGTATAACGTTATGTAGTATTACGTTATAACGTAGAACGTTAAGTAGCATTACGATATAACGTATAACGTTATGAAGCATTACGATATAACGTATAACGTTATGTACCATAACGATATAACGTATAACGTTATGTAGCATTACGACATAACGTATAACGTTATATAGTATTACGTAATAACGTATAACGTTACGTAGTATTACGTTATAACGTATAGCGATATGTAGCATAACGATATAACGTATAACGTTATATAGTATTACGTTATAACGTATAACGTTATGTAATATTACCTTATAACGTATAACGTTATGTAGCATTACGATATGAAGTATAACGTTATGTAGCATTACGATATAACGTATAACGTTATGTAGCATTACGATATGACGTATAACGTTATGTAGCTTTACGATATCACGTATAACGTTATGTAGCATAACGATATAACGTATAACGTTATGTAGGATAACGATATAACTTATAACGTTATGTAGCATTACGACATAACGTATAACGTTATATGGTAATACGTTATAACGTATAACGTTATGTAGCATTACCATATAACTTATAACGTTATGTAGCATTACGATATAACGTATAACGTTATGTAGCTTTACGATATAACGTATAACGTTATGTAGCATTACGATATGAAGTATAACGTTATGTAGCATTACGATATAACGTATAACGTTATGTAGCATTACGATATGACGTATAACGTTATGTAGCTTTACGATATCACGTATAACGTTATGTAGCATAACGATATAACGTATAACGTTATGTAGGATAACGATATAACTTATAACGTTATGTAGCATTACGACATAACGTATAACGTTATATGGTAATACGTTATAACGTATAACGTTATGTAGCATTACCATATAACTTATAACGTTATGTAGCATTACGATATAACGTATAACGTTATGTAGCTTTACGATATAACGTATAACGTTATGTAGCATAACGATATAACGTATAACGCTATGTAGCATTACGATATAACGTATAACGTTATATAGTAATACGTTATAACGTATAACGTTATGTAGCATTACCATATAACGTATAACGTTATGTAGCATAACGATATAACGTATAACGTTATATAGTATTACGTTATAACGTATAACGTTATGTAATATTACCTTATAACGTATAACGTTATGTAGCATTACGATATGAAGTATAACGTTCTGTAGCTTTACGATATAACGTATAACGTTATGTAGCATTACGATATAACGTATAACGTTATGTAACATTACGATATTACGTATAACGTTATATGGTATTACGTTATACCGTATAACGTTATGTAGCATTACGATATAACGTATAACGTTATGTAACATTACGATATTACGTATAACGTTATATGGTATTACGTTATAACGTATAACGTTATGTAGCATTACGATATAACGTATAACGTTATGTAGCATAACGATATGAAGTATAACGTTATGTAGCTTTACGATATAACGTATAACGTTATGTAGCATTACGATATAACGTATAACGTTATGTAGCATAACGATATAACTTATAACGTTATGTAGCATTACGACATAACGTATAACGTTATATGGTAATACGTTATAACGTATAACGTTATGTAGCATTACCATATAACTTATAACGTTATGTAGCATTACGATATAACGTATAACGTTATGTAGCTTTACGATATAACGTATAACGTTATGTAGCATAACGATATAACGTATAACGCTATGTAGCATTACGATATAACGTATAACGTTATATAGTAATACGTTATAACGTATAACGTTATGTAGCATTACCATATAACGTATAACGTTATGTAGCATAACGATATAACGTATAACGTTATATAGTATTACGTTATAACGTATAACGTTATGTAATATTACCTTATAACGTATAACGTTATGTAGCATTACGATATGAAGTATAACGTTATGTAGCTTTACGATATAACGTATAACGTTATGTAGCATTACGATATAACGTATAACGTTATGTAACATTACGATATTACGTATAACGTTATATGGTATTACGTTATACCGTATAACGTTATGTAGCATTACGATATAACGTATAACGTTATGTAACATTACGATATTACGTATAACGTTATATAGTATTACGTTATAACGTATAACGTTATGTAATATTACCTTATAACGTATAACGTTATGTAGCATTACGATATGAAGTATAACGTTATGTAGCTTTACGATATAACGTATAACGTTATGTAGCATAACGATATAACGTATAACGTTATGTAACAATACGATATTACGTATAACGTTATATGGTATTACGTTATACCGTATAACGTTATGTAGCATTACGATATAACGTATAACGTTATGTAACATTACGATATTACGTATAACGTTATATGGTATTACGTTATAACGTATAACGTTATGTAGCATTACGATATAACGTATAACGCTATGTAGCATTACGATATAACGTATAACGTTACGTAGTATTACGATATAACGTATAACGTTATGTAGCATAACGATATAACGTATAACGCTATGTAGCATTACGATATAACGTATAACGTTATATAGTAATACGTTATAACGTATAACGTTATGTAGCATTACGATATAACGTATAACGTTATGTAACAATACGATATTACGTATAACGTTATATGGTATTACGTTATACCGTATAACGTTATGTAGCATTACGATATAACGTATAACGTTATGTAGCATAACGATATAACGTATAACGTTATATAGTATTACTTTATAACGTATAACGTTATGTAATATTACCTTATAACGTATAACGTTATGTAGCATTACGATATGAAGTATGACGTTATGTAGCTTTACGATATAACGTATAACGTTATGTAGCATTACGATATAACGTATAACGTTATGTAACATTACGATATTACGTATAACGTTATATGGTGTTACGTTATACCGTATAACGTTATGTAGCATTACGATATAACGTATAACGTTATGTAACATTACGATATTACGTATAACGTTATATGGTATTACGTTATAACGTATAACGTTATGTAGCATTACGATATAACGTATAACGTTGTGTAGCGTAAGGATATAACGTACAACGTTATGTAGCATAACGATATAACGTATAACGTTATGTAGCATTACGATATAACGTATAACGTTATGTAACGTTACGATATTACGTATAACGTTATATGGTATTACGTTATAACGTATAACGTTATGTAGCATTACGATATAACGTATATCGTTATGTAGCATTACGATATAACGTATAACGTTATATAGTATTACGTAATAACGTATAACGTTACGTAGTATTACGTTATAACGTATAACGATATGTAGCATTACGATATAACGTATAACGTTATGTAGTATTACGTTATAACGTATAACGTTATGTAGCAATACGATATAACGTATAACGTTATGTAGCATAACGATATAACGTATAACGTTATGTAGCATTACGATATAACGTAGAACGTGAAGTAGCATTACGATATAACGTATAACGTTATGAAGCATTACGATATAACGTATAACGTTATGTACCATAACGATATAACGTATAACGTTATGTAGCATTACGACATAACGTATAACGTTATATAGTATTACGTAATAACGTATAACGTTACGTAGTATTACGTTATAACGTATAACGATATGTAGCATAACGATATAACGTATAACGTTATATAGTATTACGTTATAACGTATAACGTTATGTAATATTACCTTATAACGTATAACGTTATGTAGCATTACGATATGAAGTATAACGTTATGTAGCATTACGATATAACGTATAACGTTATGTAGCATTACGATATAACGTATAACGTTATGTAGCATAACGATATAACGTATAACGTTATGTAGCATTACGATATAACGTAGAACGTTAAGTAGCATTACGATATAACGTATAACGTTATGAAGCATTACGATATAAGGTATAACGTTATGTACCATAACGATATAACGTATAACGTTATGTAGCATTACGACATAACGTATAACGTTATATGGTAATACGTTATAACGTATAACGTTATATAGCATTACCATATAACGTATAACGTTATGTAGCATAACGATATAACGTATAACGTTATGTAGCATTACGATATAACGTATAACGTTGTGTAGCGTAACGATATAACGTACAACGTTATGTAGCATTACGATATAACGTAGAACGTTAAGTAGCATTACGATATAACGTATAACGTTATGTAGCATTACGATATAACGTAGAACGTTATGTAGCATTACGATATAACGTATAACGTTATGAAGCATTACGATATAACGTATAACGTTATGTACCATAACGATATAACGTATAACGTTATGTAGCATTACGACATAACGTATAACGTTATATAGTATTACATAATAACGTATAACGTTACGTAGTATTACGTTATAACGTATAACGATATGTAGCATAACGATATAACGTATAACGTTATATAGTATTACGTTATAACGTATAACGTTATGTAATATTACCTTATAACGTATAACGTTATGTAGCATTACGATATGAACTATAACGTTATGTAGCATTACGTTATAACGTATAACGTTATGTAGCAATACGATATAACGTATAACGTTATGTAGCATAACGATATAACGTATAACGTTATGTAGCATTGCGATATAACGTAGAACGTTAAGTAGCATTACGATATAACGTATAACGTTACGTAGTATTACGTTATAACGTATAACGATATGTAGCATAACGATATAACGTATAACGTTATATAGTATTACGTTATAACGTATAACGTTATGTAATATTACCTTATAACGTATAACGTTATGTAGTATTACGATATGAAGTATAACGTTATGTAGCATTACGATATGAAGTATAACGTTATGTAGCATTACGATATAACGTATAACGTTATGTAGCATTACGATATAACGTATAACGTTATATAGTATTACGTTATAACGTATAACGTTATGTAATATTACCTTATAACGTATAACGTTATGTAGCATTACGATATGAAGTATAACGTTATGTAGCATAACGATATAACGTATAACGTTATGTAGCATTACGTTATAACGTATAACGTTATGTAGCATAACGATATAACGTATAACGTTATGTAGCATTACGATATAACGTATAACGTTGTGTAGCGTAACGATATAACGTACAACGTTATGTAGCATAACGATATAACGTATAACGTTATGTAGCATTACGATATAACGTATAACGTTATGTAACGTTACGATATTACGTATAACGTTATATGGTATTACGTTATAACGTATAACGTTATGTAGCATTACGATATAACGTATATCGTTATGTAGCATTACGATATAACGTATAACGTTATATAGTATTACGTAATAACGTATAACGTTACGTAGTATCACGTTATAACGTATAACGATATGTAGCATTACGATATAACGTATAACGTTATGTAGTATTACGTTATAACGTATAACGTTATCTAGCAATACGATATAACGTATAACGTTATGTAGCATAACGATATAACGTATAACGTTATGTAGCATTACGATATAACGTAGAACGTTAAGTAGCATTACGATATAACGTATAACGTTATGAAGCATTACGATATAACGTATAACGTTATGTACCATAACGATATAACGTATAACGTTATGTAGCATTACGACATAACGTATAACGTTATATAGTATTACGTAATAACGTATAACGTTACGTAGTATTACGTTATAACGTATAACGATATGTAGCATAACGATATAACGTATAACGTTATATAGTATTACGTTATAACGTATAACGTTATGTAATATTACCTTATAACGTATAACGTTATGTAGCATTACGATATGAAGTATAACGTTATGTAGCATTACGATATAACGTATAACGTTATGTAACATTACGTTATAACGTATAACGTTTGGTAATATTACCTTATAACGTATAACGTTATGTAGCAATACGATATAAAGTATAACGTTATGTAGCATTACGATATAACGTATAACGTTATGTAGCTTTACGATATAACGTATAACGTTATGTAGCATTACCATATAACGTATAACGTTATGTAGCATAACGATATAACGTATAACGTTATATAGTATTACGTTATAACGTATAACGTTATGTAATATTACCTTATAACGTATAACGTTATGTAGCATTACGATATGAAGTATAACGTTATGTAGCATAACGATATAACGTATAACGTTATGTAGCATTACGTTATAACGTATAACGTTATGTAGCATTACGATATAACGTATAACGTTATGTAGCATATCGATATAACGTATAACGTTGTGTAGCGTAACGATATAACGTACAACGTTATGTAGCATAACGATATAACGTATAACGTTATGTAGCATTACGATATAACGTATAACGTTATGTAACATTACGATATTACGTATAACGTTATATGGTATTACGTTATAACGTATAACGTTATGTAGCATTACGATATAACGTATATCCTTATGTAGCATTACGATATAACGTATAACGTTATATAGTATTACGTAATAACGTATAACGTTACGTAGTATTACGTTATAACGTATAACGATATGTAGCATTACGATATAACGTATAACGTTATGTAGTATTACGTTATAACGTATAACGTTATGTAGCATTACGATATAACGTACAACGTTATGTAGCATAACGATATAACGTATAACGTTATGTAGCATTACGATATAACGTATAACGTTATGGAACATTACGATATTACGTATAACGTTATATGGTATTACGTTATAACGTATAACGTTATGTAGCATTACGATATAACGTATAACGTTATGTAGCGTATAACGTTGTGTAGCGTAACGATATAACGTATAACGTTATATGGTAATACGTTATAACGTATAACGTTATATGGTAATACGTTATAACGTATAACGTTATGTAGCATTACGTTATAACGTATAACGTTATGTAGCATATCGATATAACGCATAACGTTATATAGTATTACGTTATAACGTATAACGTTATGTAGTATTACGTCATAACTTATAACGTTATGTATCATTACGATATAACGTATAACGTTATGTAGCATTACGATATAACGTATAACGCTATGTAGTATTACGTTATCACGTATAACGTTATGTAGTATTACGATATAACGTAGAACGTTATGTAGCATGACGATATAACGTATAACGTTATGTAGGATTACGATATAACGTATAACGTTATGTAACCTTACGATATAACGTATAACGCTATGTAGTATTACGTTATCACGTATAACGTTATGTAGTATTACGATATAACGTAGAAAGTTATGTAGCAACAACGATATAACGGATAACGTTATGTAGCTTTACGATATAACGTATAACGTTATGTAGCATAACGATATAACGTATAACGTTATGTAGCATTACGATATAACGTATAACGTTATATAGTAATACGTTATAACGTATAACGTTATGTTGCATTACCATATAACGTATAACGTTATGTAGCATTACCATATAACGTATTACGTTATGTAGCATTACGATATAACGTATAACGTTATGCAGCATAACGATATAACGTATTACGTTATATATTATTACGTTATAACGTATAACGTTATGTAGTATTACGTCATATCTTATGACGTTATTTAGCATTACTATATAACGTATAACGTTATGTAGCATTACGATATAACGTATAACGTTATGTAGCATAACGACATAACGTATAACGTTATGTAGCATTACGACATAACGTATAACGTTATATGGTAATACGTTATAACGTATAACGTTATGTAGCATTACCATATAACGTATAACGTTATGTAGCATAACGATATAACGTATAACGTTATGTAGCATTACGATATAACGTAGAACGTTAAGTAGCATTACGATATAACGTATAACGTTATGAAGCATTACGATATAACGTATAACGTTATGTACCATAACGATATAACGTATAACGTTATGTAGCATTACGACATAACGTATAACGTTATATGGTAATACGTTATAACGTATAACGTTATGTAGCATTACCATATAACGTATAACGTTATGTAGCATTACGATATAACGTATAACGTTATGTAGTATTACGTTATAACGTATAACGTTATGTAATATTACCTTATAACGTATAACGTTATGTAGCATTACGATATGAAGTATAACGTTATGTAATATTACCTTATAACGTATAACGTTATGTAGCATTACGATATGAAGTATAACGTTATGTAGCTTTACGATATAACGTATAAAGTTATGTAGCATTACGATATAACGTATAACGTTATGTAACATTACGATATTACGTATAACGTTATATGGTATTACGTTATACCGTATAACGTTATGTAGCATTACGATATAACGTATAACGTTATGTAACATTACGATATTACGTATAACGTTATATGGTATTACGTTATAACGTATAACGTTATGTAGCATTACGATATAACGTATAACGTTATGTAGCATAACGATATAACGTATAACGTTATGTAGCATAACGATATAACGTATAACGCTATGTAGCATTACGATATAACGTATAAAGTTACGTAGTATTACGTTATAACGTATAACGATATGTAGCATTACGATATAACGTATAACGTTGTGTAGCGTAACGATATAACGTACAACGTTATGTAGCATAACGATATAACGTATAACGTTATGTAGCATTACTATATAACGTATAACGTTATGTAACGTTACGATATTACGTATAACGTTATATGGTATTACGTTATAACGTATAACGTTATGTAGCATTACGATATAACGTATATCGTTATGTAGCATTACGATATAACGTATAACGTTATATAGTATTACGTAATAACGTATAACGTTACGTAGTATTACGTTATAACGTATAACGATATGTAGCATTACGATATAACGTATAACGTTATGTAGTATTACGTTATAACGTATAACGTTATGTAGCAATACGATATAACGTATAACGTTATGTAGCATAACGATATAACGTATAACGTTATGTAGCATTACGATATAACGTAGAACGTTAAGTAGCATTACGATATAACGTATAACGTTATGAAGCATTACGATATAACGTATAACGTTATGTACCATAACGATATAACGTATAACGTTATGTAGCATCACGACATAACGTATAACGTTATATAGTATTACGTCGTAACGTATAACGTTACGTAGTATTACGTTATAACGTATAACGATATGTAGCATAACGATATAACGTATAACATTATATAGTATTACGTTATAACGTATAACGTTATGTAATATTACCTTATAACGTATAACGTTATGTAGCATTACGATATGAAGTATAACGTTATGTAGCATTACGATATAACGTATAACGTTATGTAGCATTACGAAATAACGTATAACGTTATGTAGCATAACGATATAACGTATAACGTTATGTAGCATTACGATATAACGTAGAACGTTAAGTAGCATTACGATATAACGTATAACGTTATGAAGCATTACGATATAACGTATAACGTTATGTACCATAACGATATAACGTATAACGTTATGTAGCGTTACGACATAACGTATAACGTTATATGGTAATACGTTATAACGTATAACGTTATATATCATTACCATATAACGTATAACGTTATGTAGCATAACGATATAACGTATAACGTTATGTAGCATTACGATATAACGTATAACGTTGTGTAGCGTAACGATATAACGTACAACGTTATGTAGCATTACGATATAACGTAGAACGTTAAGTAGCATTACGATATAACGTATAACGTTATGTAGCATTACGATATAACGTAGAACGTTATATAGCATTACGATATAACGTATAACGTTATGAAGCATTACGATATAACGTATAACGTTATGTACCATAACGATATAACGTATAACGTTATGTAGCATTACGACATAACGTATAACGTTATATAGTATTACATAATAACGTATAACGTTACGTAGTATTACGTTATAACGTATAACGATATGTAGCATAACGATATAACGTATAACGTTATATAGTATTACGTTATAACGTATAACGTTATGTAATATTACCATATAACGTATAACGTTATGTAGCATTACGATATGAAGTATAACGTTATGTAGCATTACGTTATAACGTATAACGTTATGTAGCAATACGATATAACGTATAACGTTATGTAGCATAACGATATAACGTATAACGTTATGTAGCATTGCGATATAACGTAGAACGTTAAGTAGCATTACGATATAACGTATAACGTTACGTAGTATTACGTTATAACGTATAACGATATGTAGCATAACGATATAACGTATAACGTTATATAGTATTACGTTATAACGTATAACGTTATGTAATATTACCTTATAACGTATAACGTTATGTAGCATTACGATATGAAGTATAACGTTATGTAGCATTACGATATGAAGTATAACGTTATGTAGCATTACGATATAACGTATAACGTTATGTAGCATTACGATATAACGTATAACGTTATGTAGCATTACGATATAACGTATAACGTTATATAGTATTACGTTATAACGTATAACGTTATGTAATATTACCTTATAACGTGTAACGTTATGTAGCATTACGATATGAAGTATAACGTTATGTAGCATAACGATATAACGTATAACGTTATGTAGCATTACGTTATAACGTATAACGTTATGTAGCATAACGATATAACGTATAACGTTATGTAGCATTACGATATAACGTATAACGTTGTGTAGCGTAACGATATAACGTACAACGTTATGTAGCATAACGATATAACGTATAACGTTATGTAGCATTACGATATAACGTATAACGTTATGTAACGTTACGATATTACGTATAACGTTACGTAGTATCACGTTATAACGTATAACGATATGTAGCATTACGATATAACGTATAACGTTATGTAGTATTACGTTATAACGTATAACGTTATGTAGCAATACGATATAACGTATAACGTTATGTAGCATAACGATATAACGTATAACGTTATGTAGCATTACGATATAACGTAGAACGTTAAGTAGCATTACGATATAACGTATAACGTTATGAAGCATTACGATATAACGTATAACGTTATGTACCATTACGATATAACGTATAACGTTATGTAGCATTACGACATAACGTATAACGTTATATAGTATTACGTAATAACGTATAACGTTACGTAGTATTACGTTATAACGTATAACGATATGTAGCATAACGATATAACGTATAACGTTATATAGTATTACGTTATAACGTATAACGTTATGTAATATTACCTTATAACGTATAACGTTATGTAGCATTACGATATGAAGTATAACGTTATGTAGCATTACGATATAACGTATAACGTTATGTAGCATTACGATATAACGTATAACGTTATGTAGCATAACGATATAACGTATAACGTTATGTAGCATTACGATATAACGTAGAACGTTAAGTAGCATTACGATATAACGTATAACGTTATGAAGCATTACGATATAACGTATAACGTTATGTACCATAACGATATAACGTATAACGTTATGTAGCATTACGACATAACGTATAACGTTATATGGTAATACGTTATAACGTATAACGTTATGTAGCATTACCATATAAC
Organism: Bombus lapidarius; assembly: GCA_936014575.1. Lineage (NCBI taxonomy): Eukaryota > Metazoa > Arthropoda > Insecta > Hymenoptera > Apidae > Bombus > Bombus lapidarius. The sequence continues at coordinate 275,896 of CAKXZU010000093.1, forward strand.
GTATAACGTTATGTAGCATTACGATATAACGTATAACGTTATGTATCTTTACGATATAACGTATAACGTTATGTAGCATAACGATATAACGTATAACGTTATGTAGCATTACGATATAACGTAGAACGTTAAGTAGCATTACGATATAACGTATAACGTTATGAAGCATTACGACATAACGTATAACGTTATATGGTAATACGTTATAACCTATAACGTTATGTAGCATTACCATATAACGTATAACGTTATGTAGCATTACCATATAACGTATAACGTTATGTAGCATAACGATATAACGTATAACGTTATATAGTATTACGTTATAACGTATAACGTTTGGTAATATTACCTTATAACGTATAACGTTATGTAGCAATACGATATAAAGTATAACGTTATGTAGCATTACGATATAACGTATAACGTTATGTAGCTTTACGATATAACGTATAACGTTATGTAGCATAACGATATAACGTATAACGCTATGTAGCATTACGATATATCGTATAACGTTACATAGTAATACGTTATAACGTATAACGTTATGTAGCATTACCATATAACGTATAACGTTATGTAGCATAACGATATAACGTATAACGTTATATAGTATTACGTTATAACGTATAACGTTATGTAATATTACCTTATAACGTATAACGTTATGTAGCATTACGATATGAAGTATAACGTTATGTAGCTTTACGATATAACGTATAACTTTATGTAGCATAACGATATAACGTATAACGTTATGTAGCATTACGATATAACGTATAACGTTATATAGTAATACGTTATAACGTATAACGTTATGTAGCATTACCATATAACGTATAACGTTATGTAGCATAACGATATAACGTATAACGTTATATAGTATTACGTTATAACGTATAACGTTATGTAATATTACCTTATAACGTATAACGTTATGTAGCATTACGATATGAAGCATAACGTTATGTAGCATAACGATATAACGTATAACGTTATGTAGCATTACGTTATAACGTATAACGTTATGTAGCATTACGATATAACGTATAACGTTATGTAGCATATCGATATAACGTATAACGTTGTGTAGCGTAACGATATAACGTACAACGTTATGTAACATAACGATATAACGTATAACGTTATTTAGCATTACGATATAACGTATAACGTTATGTAACATTACGATATTACGTATAACGTTATATGGTATTACGTTATAACGTATAACGTTATGTAGCATTACGATATAACGTATATCCTTATGTAGCATTACGATATAACGTATAACGTTATATAGTATTACGTAATAACGTATAACGTTATGTAGCATTACGATATAACGTATAACGTTATGTAGCTTTACGATATAACGTATAACGTTATGTAGCATAACGATATAACGTATAACGCTATGTAGCATTACGATATATCGTATAACGTTACATAGTAATACGTTATAACGTATAACGTTATGTAGCATTACCATATAACGTATAACGTTATGTAGCATAACGATATAACGTATAACGTTATATAGTATTACGTTATAACGTATAACGTTATGTAATATTACCTTATAACGTATAACGTTATGTAGCATTACGATATGAAGTATAACGTTATGTAGCTTTACGATATAACGTATAACGTTATGTAGCATAACGATATAACGTATAACGTTATGTAGCATTACGATATAACGTATAACGTTATATAGTAATACGTTATAACGTATAACGTTATGTAGCATTACCATATAACGTATAACGTTATGTAGCATAACGATATAACGTATAACGTTATATAGTATTACGTTATAACGTATAACGTTATGTAATATTACCATATAACGTATAACGTTATGTAGCATTACGATATGAAGCATAACGTTATGTAGCATAACGATATAACGTATAACGTTATGTAGCATTACGTTATAACGTATAACGTTATGTAGCATTACGATATAACGTATAACGTTATGTAGCATATCGATATAACGTATAACGTTGTGTAGCGTAACGATATAACGTACAACGTTATGTAACATAACGATATAACGTATAACGTTATTTAGCATTACGATATAACGTATAACGTTATGTAACATTACGATATTACGTATAACGTTATATGGTATTACGTTATAACGTATAACGTTATGTAGCATTACGATATAACGTATATCCTTATGTAGCATTACGATATAACGTATAACGTTATATAGTATTACGTAATAACGTATAACGTTACGTAGTATTACGTTATAACGTATAACGATATGTAGCATTACGATATAACGTATAACGTTATGTAGCATAACGATATAACGTATAACGATATGTAGCATTACGGTATAACGTATAACGTTATGTAGTATTACGTTATAACGTATAACGTTATGTAGCATTACGATATAACGTACAACGTTATGTAGCATAACGATATAACGTATAACGTTATTTAGCATTACGATATAACGTATAACGTTATGTAACATTACGATATTACGTATAACGTTATATGGTATTACGTTATAACGTATAACGTTATGTAGCATTACGATATAACGTATATCCTTATGTAGCATTACGATATAACGTATAACGTTATATAGTATTACGTAATAACGTATAACGTTACGTAGTATTACGTTATAACGTATAACGATATGTAGCATTACGATATAACGTATAACGTTATATGGTAATACGTTATAACGTATAACGTTATGTAGCATTACGATATAACGTATAACGTTATGTAGCATATCGATATAACGCATAACGTTATATAGTATTACGTTGTAACGTATAACGTTATGTAGTATTACGTCATAACTTATAACGTTATGTAGTATTACGATATAACGTAGAACGTTATGTAGCATGACGATATAACGTATAACGTTATGTAGGATTACGATATAACGTATAACTTTATGTAACCTTACGATATAACGTATAACGCTATGTAGTATTACGTTATCACGTATAACGTTATGTAGTATTACGATATAACGTAGAACGTTATGTAGCAACAACGATATAACGGATAACGTTATGTAGCTTTACGATATAACGTATAACGTTATGTAGCATAACGATATAACGTATATCGTTATGTAGCATTACGATATAACGTATAACGTTATATAGTAATACGTTATAACGTATAACGTTATGTTGCATTACCGTATAACGTATAACGTTATGTAGCATTACCATATAACGTATTACGTTATGTAGCATTACGATATAACGTATAACGTTATGCAGCATAACGATATAACGTATTACGTTATATATTATTACGTTATAACGTATAACGTTATGTAGTATTACGTCATATCTTATGACGTTATTTAGCATTACTATATAACGTATAACTTTATGTAGCATTACGATATAACGTATAATGTTATGTAGCATAACGACATAACGTATAACGTTATGTAGCATTACGACATAACGTATAACGTTATATGGTAATACGTTATAACGTATAACGTTATGTAGTATTACCATATAACGTATAACGTTATGTAGCATAACGATATAACGTATAACGTTATGTAGCATTACGATATAACGTAGAACGTTAAGTAGCATTACGATATAACGTATAACGTTATGAAGCATTACGATATAACGTATAACGTTATGTACCATAACGATATAACGTATAACGTTATGTAGCATTACGACATAACGTATAACGTTATATGGTAATACGTTATAACGTATAACGTTATGTAGCATTACCATATAACGTATAACGTTATGTAGCATTACGATATAACGTATAACGTTATGTAGCTTTACGATATAACGTATAACGTTATGTAGCATAACGATATAACGTATAACGTTATGTAGCATTACGATATAACGTATAACGTTATATAGTAATACGTTATAACGTATAACGTTATGTAGCATTACGATATAACGTACAACGTTATGTAGCATAACGATATAACGTATAACGTTATGTAGCATTACGATATAACGTATAACGTTATGTAACATTACGATATTACGTATAACGTTATATGGTATTACGTTATAACGTATAACGTTATGTAGCATTACGATATAACGTATAACGTTATGTAGCATAACGATATAACGTATAACGTTATGTAGCATAACGATATAACGTATAACGTTATGTAGCATTACGATATAACGTATAACGTTATATAGTAATACGTTATAACGTATAACGTTATGTAGCATTACGATATAACGTACAATGTTATGTAGCATAACGATATACCGTATAACGTTATGTAGCATTACGATATAACGTATAACGTTATGTAACATTACGATATTACGTATAACGTTATATGGTATTACGTTATAACGTATAACGTTATGTAGCATTACGATATAACGTATAACGTTATGTAGCGTATAACGTTGTGTAGCGTAACGATATAACGTATAACGTTATATGGTAATACGTTATAACGTATAACGTTATGTAGCATTACGATATAACGTATAACGTTATGTAGCATATCGATATAACGCATAACGTTATATGGTATTACGTTATAACGTATAACGTTATGTAGCATTACGATATAACGTATAACGTTATGTAGCATAACGATATAACGTATAACGTTATGTAGCATAACGATATAACGTATAACGTTATGTAGCATTACGATATAACGTATAACGTTATATAGTATTACGTTATAACGTATAACGTTATGTAGTATTACGTCATAACTTATAACGTTATGTATCATTACGATATAACGTGTAACGTTATGTAGCATTACGATATAACGTATAACGCTATGTAGTATTACGTTATCACGTATAACGTTATGTAGTATTACGATATAACGTAGAACGTTATGTAGCATAACGATATAACGTATAACGTTATGTAGGATTACGATATAACGTATAACGTTATGTAACATTGCGATATAACGTGTAACGCTATGTAGTATTACGTTATCACGTATAACGTTATGTAGCATAACGATATAACGTATAACGTTATGTAGCATTACGATATAACGTATAACGTTATATAGTAATACGTTATAACGTATAACGTTATGTAGCATTACCATATAACGTATAACGTTATGTAGCATAACGATATAACGTATAACGTTATATAGTATTACGTTATAACGTATAACGTTATGTAATATTACCATATAACGTATAACGTTATGTAGCATTACCATATAACGTATTACGTTATGTAGCATTACGATATAACGTATAACGTTATGCAGCATAACGATATAACGTATTACGTTATATATTATTACGTTATAACGTATAACGTTATGTAGTATTACGTCATATCTTATGACGTTATTTAGCATTACTATATAACGTATAACGTTATGTAGCATTACGATATAACGTATAACGTTATGTAGCATAACGACGTAACGTATAACGTTATGTAGCATTACGACATAACGTATAACGTTATATGGTAATACGTTATAACGTATAACGTTATGTAGCATTACCATATAACGTATAACGTTATGTAGCATAACGATATAACGTATAACGTTATGTAGCATTACGATATAACGTAGAACGTTAAGTAGCATTACGATATAACGTATAACGTTATGAAGTATTACGATATAACGTATAACGTTATGTACCATAACGATATAACGTATAACGTTATGTAGCATTACGACATAACGTATAACGTTATGTAGTATTACGTCATATCTTATGACGTTATTTAGCATTACTATATAACGTATAACGTTATGTAGCATTACGATATAACGTATAACGTTATGTAGCATAACGACATAACGTATAACGTTATGTAGCATTACGACATAACGTATAACGTTATATGGTAATACGTTATAACGTATAACGTTATGTAGCATTACCATATAACGTATAACGTCTTGTAGCATTACGATATAACGTATAACGTTATATAGTAATACGTTATACCGTATAACGTTATGTAGCATTACCATATAACGTATAACGTTATGAAGCATAACGATATAACGTATAACGTTATATAGTATTACGTTATAACGTATAACGTTATGTAATATTACCTTATAACGTATAACGTTATGTAGCATTACGATATGAAGTATAACGTTATGTAGCATTACGATATAACGTATAACGTTATGTAGCATTACGATATAACGTATAACGTTATGTACCATAACGATATAACGTATAACGTCATGTGGCATTACGACATAACGTATAACGTTATGTAGCATTACCATATAACGTATAACGTTATGTAGCATTACGATATAACGTATAACGTTATGTATCTTTACGATATAACGTATAACGTTATGTAGCATAACGATATAACGTATAACGTTATGTAGCATTACGATATAACGTATAACGTTATATAGTAATACGTTATAACGTATAACGTTATGTAGCATTACCATATAACGTATAACGTTATATAGTATTACGTTATAACGTATAACGTTATGTAACATTACCTTATAACGTATAACGTTATGTAGCATTACGATATGAAGTATAACGTTATGTAGCATTACGATATAACGTATAACGTTATGTAGCATTACGATATAACGTATAACGTCATGAAGCATTACGATATAACGTATAACGTTATGTAGCATTACGACATAACGTATAACGTTATGTAGCATTACGATATAACGTATAACGTTATATAGTAATACGTTATAACGTATAACGTTATGTAACATTACCATATAACGTATAACGTTATGTAGCATTACCATATAACGTATTACGTTATGTAGCATTACGATATAACGTATAACGTTATGCAGCATAACGATATAACGTATTACGTTATATATTATTACGTTATAACGTATAACGTTATGTAGTATTACGTCATATCTTATGACGTTATTTAGCATTACTATATAACGTATAACGTTATGTAGCATTACGATATAACGTATAACGTTATGTAGCATAACGACATAACGTATAACGTTATGTAGCATTACGACATAACGTATAACGTTATATGGTAATACGTTATAACGTATAACGTTATGTAGCATTACCATATAACGTATAACGTTATGTAGCATAACGATATAACGTATAACGTTATGTAGCATTACGATATAACGTAGAACGTTAAGTAGCATTACGATATAACGTATAACGTTATGAAGCATTACGATATAACGTATAACGTTATGTACCATAACGATATAACGTATAACGTTATGTAGCATTACGACATAACGTATAACGTTATATGTTAATACGTTATAACGTATAACGTTATGTAGCATTACCATATAACGTATAACGTTATGTAGCATTACGATATAACGTATAACGTTATGTAGCTTTACGATATAACGTATAACGTTATGTAGCATAACGATATAACGTATAACGTCTTGTAGCATTACGATATAACGTATAACGTTATATAGTAATACGTTATACCGTATAACGTTATGTAGCATTACCATATAACGTATAACGTTATGTAGCATAACGATATAACGTATAACGTTTTATAGTATTACGTTATAACGTATAACGTTATGTAATATTACCTTATAACGTATAACGTTATGTAGCATTACGATATGAAGTATAACGTTATGTAGCATTACGATATAACGTATAACGTTATGTAGCATTACGATATAACGTAGAATGTTAAGTAGCATTACGATATAACGTATAACGTTATGAAGCATTACGATATAACGTATAACGTTATGTACCATAACGATATAACGTATAACGTTATGTAGCATTACGACATAACGTATAACGTTATGTAGCATTACCATATAACGTATAACGTTATGTAGCATTACGATATAACGTATAACGTTATGTATCTTTACGATATAACGTATAACGTTATGTAGCATAACGATATAACGTATAACGTTATGTAGCATTACGATATAACGTATAACGTTATATAGTAATACGTTATAACGTATAACGTTATGTAGCATTACCATATAACGTATAACGTTATATAGTATTACGTTATAACGTATAACGTTATGTAACATTACCTTATAACGTATAACGTTATGTAGCATTACGATATGAAGTATAACGTTATGTAGCATTACGATATAACGTATAACGTTATGTAGCATTACGATATAACGTATAACGTCATGAAGCATTACGATATAACGTATAACGTTATGTAGCATTGCGACATAACGTATAACGTTATGTAGCATTACGATATAACGTATAACGTTATATAGTAATACGTTATAACGTATAACGTTATGTAACATTACCATATAACGTATAACGTTATGTAGCATTACCATATAACGTATTACGTTATGTAGCATTACGATATAACGTATAACGTTATGCAGCATAACGATATAACGTATTACGTTATATATTATTACGTTATAACGTATAACGTTATGTAGTATTACGTCATATCTTATGACGTTATTTAGCATTACTATATAACGTATAACGTTATGTAGCATTACGATATAACGTATAACGTTATGTAGCATAACGACATAACGTATAACGTTATGTAGCATTACGACATAACGTATAACGTTATATGGTAATACGTTATAACGTATAACGTTATGTAGCATTACCATATAACGTATAACGTTATGTAGCATAACGATATAACGTGTAACGTTATGTAGCATTACGATATAACGTAGAACGTTAAGTAGCATTACGATATAACGTATAACGTTATGAAGCATTACGATATAACGTATAACGTTATGTACCATAACGATATAACGTATAACGTTATGTAGCATTACGACATAACGTATAACGTTATATGGTAATACGTTATAACGTATAACGTTATGTAGCATTACCATATAACGTACAACGTTATGTAGCATTACGATATAACGTATAACGTTATGTAGCTTTACGATATAACGTATAACGTTATGTAGCATAACGATATAACGTATAACGTTATGTATCTTTACGATATAACGTATAACGTTATGTAGCATAACGATATAACGTATAACGTTATGTAGCATTACGATATAACGTATAACGTTATATAGTAATACGTTATAACGTATAACGTTAGGTAGCATTACCATATAACGTATAACGTTATGTAGCATAACGATATAACGTATAACGTTATATAGTATTACGTTATAACGTATAACGTTATGTAATATTACCTTATAACGTATAACGTTATGTAGCATTACGATATGAAGTATAACGTTATGTAGCATTACGATATAACGAATAACGTTATGTAGCATTACGATATAACGTATAACGTTATGTGGTAATAAGTTATAGCGTATAACGTTATGTAGCATTACCATATAACGCATAACGTTATGTAGCATTACGATATAACGAATAACGTTATGTAGCATTACGATATAACGTATAACGTTATGTGGTAATAAGTTATAGCGTATGACGTTATGTAATATTACCTTATAACGTATAACGTTATGTAGCATAACGATATAACGTATAACGTTATGTAGCATTACGATATAAGGTATAACGTTATGTAGCATAACGATATAACGTATAACGTTATGTAGCATTACGATATAACGTATAACGTTATATAGTAATACGTTATAACGTATAACGTTATGTAGCATTACCATATAACGCATAACGTTATGTAGCATAACGATATAACGTATAACGTTATATAGTATTACGTTATAACGTATAACGTTATGTAATATTACCTTATAACGTATAACGTTATGTAGCATTACGATATGAAGTATAACGTTATGTAGCATTACGATATAACGTATAACGTTATGTAGCATTACGATATAACGTATAACGTCATGAAGCATTACGATATAACGTATAACGTTATGTAGCATTACGACATAACGTATAACGTTATGTAGCATTACGATATAACGTATAACGTTATGTAGCATTACGATATAACGTATAACGTCATGAAGCATTACGATATAACGTATAACGTTATGTAGCATTACGATATAACGTATAACGTTATGCAGCATAACGATATAACGTATTACGTTATATATTATTACGTTATAACGTATAACGTTATGTAGTATTACGTCATATCTTATGACGTTATTTAGCATTACTATATAACGTATAACGTTATGTAGCATTACGATATAACGTATAACGTTATGTAGCATAACGACATAACGTATAACGTTATGTAGCATTACGACATAACGTATAACGTTATATGGTAATACGTTATAACGTATAACGTTATGTAGCATTACCATATAACGTATAACGTTATGTAGCATAACGATATAACGTATAACGTTATGTAGCATTACGATATAACGTAGAACGTTAAGTAGCATTACGATATAACGTATAACGTTATGAAGCATTACGATATAACGTATAACGTTATGTACCATAACGATATAACGTATAACGTTATGTAGCATTACGACATATCGTATAACGTTATATGGTAATACGTTATAACGTATAACGTTATGTAGCATTACCATATAACGTACAACGTTATGTAGCATTACGATATAACGTATAACGTTATGTAGCTTTACGATATAACGTATAACGTTATGTAGCATAACGATATAACGTATAACGTTATGTATCTTTACGATATAACGTATAACGTTATGTAGCATAACGATATAACGTATAACGTTATGTAGCATTACGATATAACGTATAACGTTATATAGTAATACGTTATAACGTATAACGTTATGTAGCATTACCATATAACGTATAACGTTATGTAGCATAACGATATAACGTATAACGTTATATAGTATTACGTTATAACGTATAACGTTATGTAATATTACCTTATAACGTATAACGTTATGTAGCATTACGATATGAAGTATAACGTTATGTAGCATTACGATATAACGAATAACGTTATGTAGCATTACGATATAACGTATAACGTTATGTGGTAATAAGTTATAGCGTATGACGTTATGTAATATTACCTTATAACGTATAACGTTATGTAGCATAACGATATAACGTATAACGTTATGTAGCATTACGATATAAGGTATAACGTTATGTAGCATAACGATATAACGTATAACGTTATGTAGCATTACGATATAACGTATAACGTTATATAGTAATACGTTATAACGTATAACGTTATGTAGCATTACCATATAACGCATAACGTTATGTAGCATAACGATATAACGTATAACGTTATATAGTATTACGTTATAACGTATAACGTTATGTAATATTACCTTATAACGTATAACGTTATGTAGCATTACGATATGAAGTATAACGTTATGTAGCATTACGATATAACGTATAACGTTATGTAGCATTACGATATAACGTATAACGTCATGAAGCATTACGATATAACGTATAACGTTATGTAGCATTACGACATAACGTATAACGTTATGTAGCATTACGATATAACGTATAACGTTATGTAGCATTACGATATAACGTATAACGTCATGAAGCATTACGATATAACGTATAACGTTATGTAGCATTACGATATAACGTATAACGTTATGCAGCATAACGATATAACGTATTACGTTATATATTATTACGTTATAACGTATAACGTTATGTAGTATTACGTCATATCTTATGACGTTATTTAGCATTACTATATAACGTATAACGTTATGTAGCATTACGATATAACGTATAACGTTATGTAGCATAACGACATAACGTATAACGTTATGTAGCATTACGACATAACGTATAACGTTATATGGTAATACGTTATAACGTATAACGTTATGTAGCATTACCATATAACGTATAACGTTATGTAGCATAACGATATAACGTATAACGTTATGTAGCATTACGATATAACGTAGAACGTTAAGTAGCATTACGATATAACGTATAACGTTATGAAGCATTACGATATAACGTATAACGTTATGTACCATAACGATATAACGTATAACGTTATGTAGCATTACGACATAACGTATAACGTTATATGGTAATACGTTATAACGTATAACGTTATGTAGCATTACCATATAACGTATAACGTTATGTAGCATTACGATATAACGTATAACGTTATGTAGCTTTACGATATAACGTATAACGTTATGTAGCATAACGATATAACGTATAACGTTATGTAGCATTACGATATAACGTATAACGTTATGTAGCATTACGATATAACGTATAACGTTATATAGTAATACGTTATTCCGTATAACGTTATGTAGCATTACCATATAACGTATAACGTTATGTAGCATAACGATATAACGTATAACGTTATATAGTATTACGTTATAACGTATAACGTTATGTAATATTACCTTATAACGTATAACGTTATGTAGCATTACGATATGAAGTATAACGTTATGTAGCATTACGATATAACGTATAACGTTATGTAGCATTACGATATAACGTATAACGTCATGAAGCATTACGATATAACGTATAACGTTATGTAGCATTACGACATAACGTATAACGTTATGTAGCATTACGATATAACGTATAACGTTATATAGTAATACGTTATAACGTATAACGTTACGTAACATTACCATATAACGTATAACGTTATGTAGCATTACCATATAACGTATTACGTTATGTAGCATTACGATATAACGTATAACGTTATGCAGCATAACGATATAACGTATTACGTTATATATTATTACGTTATAACGTATAACGTTATGTAGTATTACGTCATATCTTATGACGTTATTTAGCATTACTATATAACGTATAACGTTATGTAGCATTACGATATAACGTATAACGTTATGTAGCATAACGACATAACGTATAACGTTATGTAGCATTACGACATAACGTATAACGTTATATGGTAATACGTTATAACGTATAACGTTATGTAGCATTACCATATAACGTATAACGTTATGTAGCATAACGATATAACGTATAACGTTATGTAGCATTACGATATAACGTAGAACGTTAAGTAGCATTACGATATAACGTATAACGTTATGAAGCATTACGATATAACGTATAACGTTATGTACCATAACGATATAACGTATAACGTTATGTAGCATTACGACATAACGTATAACGTTATATGGTAATACGTTATAACGTATAACGTTATGTAGCATTACCATATAACGTATAACGTTATGTAGCATTACGATATAACGTATAACGTTATGTAGCTTTACGATATAACGTATAACGTTATGTAGCATAACGATATAACGTATAACGTTATGTAGCATTACGATATAACGTATAACGTTATGTAGCATTACGATATAACGTATAACGTTATATAGTAATACGTTATACCGTATAACGTTATGTAGCATTACCATATAACGTATAACGTTATGTAGCATAACGATATAACGTATAACGTTATATAGTATTACGTTATAACGTATAACGTTATGTAATATTACCTTATAACGTATAACGTTATGTAGCATTACGATATGAAGTATAACGTTATGTAGCATTACGATATAACGTATAACGTTATGTAGCACAACGATATAACGTATAACGTTATGTAGCATTACGATATAACGTTGAACGTTAAGTAGCATTACGATATAACGTATAACGTTATGAAGCATTACGATATAACGTATAACGTTATGTACCATAACGATATAACGTATAACGTTATGTAGCATTACGACATAACGTATAACGTTATATGGTAATACGTTATAACGTATAACGTTATGTAGCATTACCATATAGCGTATAACGTTATGTAGCATTACGATATAACGTATAACGTTATGTATCTTTACGATATAACGTATAACGTTATGTAGCATAACGATATAACGTATAACGTTATATAGTATTACGTTATAACGTATAACGTTATGTAATATTACCTTATAACGTATAACGTTATGTAGCATTACGATATGAAGTATAACGTTATGTAGCATTACGATATAACGTATAACGTTATGTAGCATTACGATATAACGTATAACGTCATGAAGCATTACGATATAACGTATAACGTTATGTAGCATTACGACATAACGTATAACGTTATGTAGCATTACGATATAACGTAAAACGTTATATAGTAATACGTTATAACGTATAACGTTACGTAACATTACCATATAACGTATAACGTTATGTAGCATTACCATATAACGTATTACGTTATGTAGCATTACGATATAACGTATAACGTTATGCAGCATAACGATATAACGTATTACGTTATATATTATTACGTTATAACGTATAACGTTATGTAGTATTACGTCATATCTTATGACGTTATTTAGCATTACTATATAACGTATAACGTTATGTAGCATTACGATATAACGTATAACGTTATGTAGCATAACGACATAACGTATAACGTTATGTAGCATTACGACATAACGTATAACGTTATATGGTAATACGTTATAACGTATAACGTTATGTAGCATTACCATATAACGTATAACGTTATGTAGCATAACGATATAACGTATAACGTTATGTAGCATTACGATATAACGTAGAACGTTAAGTAGCATTACGATATAACGTATAACGTTATGAAGCATTACGATATAACGTATAACGTTATGTACCATAACGATATAACGTATAACGTTATGTAGCATTACGACATAACGTATAACGTTATATGGTAATACGTTATAACGTATAACGTTATGTAGCATTACCATATAACGTATAACGTTATGTAGCATTACGATATAACGTATAACGTTATGTAGCTTTACGATATAACGTATAACGTTATGTAGCATAACGATATAACGTATAACGTTATGTAGCATTACGATATAACGTATAACGTTATGTAGCATTACGATATAACGTATAACGTTATATAGTAATACGTTATACCGTATAACGTTATGTAGCATTACCATATAACGTATAACGTTATGTAGCATAACGATATAACGTATAACGTTATATAGTATTACGTTATAACGTATAACGTTATGTAATATTACCTTATAACGTATAACGTTATGTAGCATTACGATATAACGTATAACGTTATGTAGCATTACGATATAACGTAGAACGTTAAGTAGCATTACGATATAACGTATAACGTTATGAAGCATTACGATATAACGTATAACGTTATGTACCATAACGATATAACGTATAACGTTATGTAGCATTACGACATAACGTATAACGTTATATGGTAATACGTTATAACGTATAACGTTATGTAGCATTACCATATAACGTATAACGTTATGTAGCATAACGATATAACGTATAACGTTATATAGTATTACGTTATAACGTATAACGTTATGTAATATTACCTTATAACGTATAACGTTATGTAGCATTACGATATGAAGTATAACGTTATGTAGCATTACGATATAACGTATAACGTTATGTAGCACAACGATATAACGTATAACGTTATGTAGCATTACGATATAACGTTGAACGTTAAGTAGCATTACGATATAACGTATAACGTTATGAAGCATTACGATATAACGTATAACGTTATGTACCATAACGATATAACGTATAACGTTATGTAGCATTACGACATAACGTATAACGTTATATGGTAATACGTTATAACGTATAACGTTATGTAGCATTACCGTATAACGTATAACGTTATGTAGCATTACGATATAACGTATAACGTTATGTATCTTTACGATATAACGCATAACGTTATGTAGCATAACGATATAACGTATAACGTTATGTAGCATTACGATATAACGTATAACGTTATGTAGCATTACCATATAACGTATAACGTTATGTAGCAAAACGATATAACGTATAACGTTATATAGTATTACGTTATAACGTATAACGTTATGTAATATTACCTTATAACGTATAACGTTATGTAGCATTACGATATGAAGTATAACGTTATGTAGCATTACGATATAACGTATAACGTTATGTAGCATTACGATATAACGTATAACGTTATGTGGTAGTAAGTTATAACGTATGACGTTATGTAATATTATCTTATAACGTATAACGTTATGTAGCATAACGATATAACGTATAACGTTATGTAGCATTACGATATAACGTATAACGTTATGTAGCATTACGATATAACGTATAACGTTATGTAGCTTTACGATATAACGTATAACGTTATGTAGCATAACGATATAACGTATAACGTTATGTAGCATTACGATATAACGTATAACGTTATATGGTAATACGTTATAACGTATAACGTTATGTAGCATTACCATATAACGTATAACGTTATGTAGCATTACGATATAACGTATAACGTTATGTACCATAACGATATAACGTATAACGTTATGTAGCATTACGACATAACGTATAACGTTATATGGTAATACGTTATAACGTATAACGTTATGTAGCATTACCATATAACGTATAACGTTATGTAGCATAACGATATAACGTATAACGTTATATAGTATTACGTTATAACGTATAACGTTATGTAATATTACCTTATAACGTATAACGTTATGTAGCATTACGATATGAAGTATAACGTTATGTAGCATTACGATATAACGTATAACGTTATGTAGCACAACGATATAACGTATAACGTTATGTAGCATTACGATATAACGTTGAACGTTAAGTAGCATTACGATATAACGTATAACGTTATGAAGCATTACGATATAACGTATAACGTTATGTACCATAACGATATAACGTATAACGTTATGTAGCATTACGACATAACGTATAACGTTATATGGTAATACGTTATAACGTATAACGTTATGTAGCATTACCATATAACGTATAACGTTATGTAGCATTACGATATAACGTATAACGTTATGTATCTTTATGATATAACGTATAACGTTATGTAGCATAACGATATAACGTATAACGTTATGTAGCATTACGATATAACGTATAACGTTATGTAGCATTACCATATAACGTATAACGTTATGTAGCACAACGATATAACGTATAACGTTATATAGTATTACGTTATAACGTATAACGTTATGTAATATTACCTTATAACGTATAACGTTATGTAGCATTACGATATGAAGTATAACGTTATGTAGCATTACGATATAACGTATAACGTTATGTAGCATTACGATATAACGTATAACGTTATGTGGTAGTAAGTTATAACGTATGACGTTATGTAATATTATCTTATAACGTATAACGTTATGTAGCATAACGATATAACGTATAACGTTATGTAGCATTACGATATAACGTATAACGTTATGTAGCATTACGATATAACGTATAACGTTATGTAGCTTTACGATATAACGTATAACGTTATGTAGCATAACGATATAACGTATAACGTTATGTAGCATTACGATATAACGTATAACGTTATGTAGCATTACGATATAACGTTGAACGTTAAGTAGCATTACGATATAACGTATAACGCTATGAAGCATTACGATATAACGTATAACGTTATGTACCATAACGATATAACGTATAACGTTATGTAGCATTACGACATAACGTATAACGTTATATGGTAATACGTTATAACGTATAACGTTATGTAGCATTACGATATAACGTATAACGTTATGTAGCATTACCATATAACGTATAACGTTATGTAGCACAACGATATAACGTATAACGTTATGTAGCATTACGATATAACGTTGAACGTTAAGTAGCATTACGATATAACGTATAACGTTATGTAGCATTACGATATAACGTATAACGTTATGTATCTTTACGATATAACGTATAACGTTATGTAGCATAACGATATAACGTATAACGTTATGTAGCATTACGATATAACGTATAACGTTATGTAGCATTACCATATAACGTATAACGTTATGTAGCACAACGATATAACGTATAACGTTATATAGTATTACGTTATAACGTATAACGTTATGTAATATTACCTTATAACGTATAACGTTATGTAGCATTACGATATGAAGTATAACGTTATGTAGCATTACGATATAACGTATAACGTTATGTAGCATTACGATATAACGTATAACGTTATGTAGCATTACGATATAACGTATAACGTTATGTGGTAGTAAGTTATAACGTATGACGTTATGTAATATTACCTTATAACGTATAACGTTATGTAGCATAACGATATAACGTATAACGTTATGTAGCATTACGATATAACGTATAACGTTATGTAGCATAACGATATAACGTATAACGTTATGTAGCATTACGATATAACGTATAACGTTATATAGTAATACGTTATAACGTATAACGTTATGTAGCATTACGATATGAAGTATAACGTTATGTAGCATTACGATATAACGTATAACGTTATGTAGCATTACGATATAACGAATAACGTTATGTAGCATTACGATATAACGTATAACGTTATGTGGTAATAAGTTATAACGTATGACGTTATGTAATATTACCTTATAACGTATAACGTTATGTAGCATAACGATATAACGTATAACGTTATGTAGCATTACGATATAACGTATAACGTTATGTAGCATAATGATATAACGTATAACGTTATGTAGCATTACGATATAACGTATAACGCTATATAGTAATACGTTATAACGTATAACGTTATGTAGCATTACCATATAACGCATAACGTTATGTAGCATAACGATATAACGTATAACGTTATATAGTATTACGTTATAACGTATAACGTTATGTAATATTACCTTATAACGTATAACGTTATGTAGCATTACGATATGAAGTATAACGTTATGTAGCATTACGATATGACGTATAACGTTATGTAGCATTACGATATAACGTATAACGTCATGAAGCATTACGATATAACGTATAACGTTATGTAGCATTACGACATAACGTATAACGTTATGTAGCATTACGATATAACGTATAACGTTATATAGTAATACGTTATAACGTATAACGTTACGTAACATTACCATATAACGTATAACGTTATGTAGCATTACCATATAACGTATTACGTTATGTAGCATTACGATATAACGTATAACGTTATGCAGCATAACGATATAACGTATTCAGTTATATATTATTACGTTATAACGTATAACGTTATGTAGTATTACGTCATATCTTATGACGTTATTTAGCATTACTATATAACGTATAACGTTATGTAGCATTACGATATAACGTATAACGTTATGTAGCATAACGACATAACGTATAACGTTATGTAGCATTACGACATAACGTATAACGTTATATGGTAATACGTTATAACGTATAACGTTATGTAGCATTACCATATAACGTATAACGTTATGTAGCATAACGATATAACGTATAACGTTATGTAGCATTACGATATAACGTAGAACGTTAAGTAGCATTACGATATAACGTATAACGTTATGAAGCATTACGATATAACGTATAACGTTATGTACCATAACGATATAACGTATAACGTTATGTAGCATTACGACATAACGTATAACGTTATATGGTAATACGTTATAACGTATAACGTTATGTAGCATTACCATATAACGTATAACGTTATGTAGCATTACGATATAACGTATAACGTTATGTAGCTTTACGATATAACGTATAACGTTATGTAGCATAACGATATAACGTATAACGTTATGTAGCATTACGATATGAAGTATAACGTTATGTAGCATTACGATATAACGTATAACGTTATGTAGCACAACGATATAACGTATAACGTTATGTAGCATTACCATATAACGTATAACGTTATGTAGCATTACGATATAACGTATAACGTTATGTATCTTTACGATATAACGTATAACGTTATGTAGCTTTACGATATAACGTATAACGTTATGAAGCATTACGATATAACGTATAACGTTATGTACCATAACGATATAACGTATAACGTTATGTAGCATTACGACATAACGTATAACGTTATATGGTAATACGTTATAACGTATAACGTTATGTAGCATTACCATATAACGTATAACGTTATGTAGCATTACGATATAACGTATAACGTTATGTAGCTTTACGATATAACGTATAACGTTATGTAGCATAACGATATAACGTATAACGTTATGTAGCATTACGATATGAAGTATAACGTTATGTAGCATTACGATATAACGTATAACGTTATGTAGCACAACGATATAACGTATAACGTTATGTAGCATTACCATATAACGTATAACGTTATGTAGCATTACGATATAACGTATAACGTTATGTATCTTTACGATATAACGTATAACGTTATGTAGCATAACGATATAACGTATAACGTTATATAGTATTACGTTATAACGTATAACGTTATGTAATATTACCTCATAACGTATAACGTTATGTAGCATTACGATATGAAGTATAACGTTATGTAGCATTACGATATAACGTATAACGTTATGTAGCATTACGATATAACGTATAACGTCATGAAGCATTACGATATAACGTATAACGTTATGTAGCATTACGACATAACGTATAACGTTATGTAGCATTACGATATAACGTATAACGTTATATAGTAATACGTTATAACGTATAACGTTACGTAACATTACCATATAACGTATAACGTTATGTAGCATTACCATATAACGTATTACGTTATGTAGCATTACGATATAACGTATAACGTTATGCAGCATAACGATATAACGTATTACGTTATATATTATTACGTTATAACGTATAACGTTATGTAGTATTACGTTATATCTTATGACGTTATTTCGCATTACTATATAACGTATAACGTTATGTAGCATTACGATATAACGTATAACGTTATGTAGCATAACGACATAACGTATAACGTTATGTAGCATTACGACATAACGTATAACGTTATATGGTAATACGTTATAACGTATAACGTTATGTAGCATTACCATATAACGTATAACGTTATGTAGCATAACGATATAACGTATAACGTTATGTAGCATTACGATATAACGTAGAACGTTAAGTAGCATTACGATATAACGTATAACGTTATGAAGCATTACGATATGACGTATAACGTTATGTACCATAACGATATAACGTATAACGTTATGTAGCATTACGACATAACGTATAACGTTATATGGTAATACGTTATAACGTATAACGTTATGTAGCATTACCATATAACGTATAACGTTATGTAGCATTACGATATAACGTATAACGTTATGTACCATAACGATATAACGTATAACGTTATGTAGCATTACGACGTAACGTATAACGTTATATGGTAATACGTTATAACGTATAACGTTATGTAGCATTACCATATAACGTATAACGTTATGTAGCATAACGATATAACGTATAACGTTATATAGTATTACGTTATAACGTATAACGTTATGTAATATTACCTTATAACGTATAACGTTATGTAGCATTACGATATGAAGTATAACGTTATGTAGCATTACGATATAACGTATAACGTTATGTAGCACAACGATATAACGTATAACGTTATGTAGCATTACGATATAACGTTGAACGTTAAGTAGCATTACGATATAACGTATAACGTTATGAAGCATTACGATATAACGTATAACGTTATGTACCATAACGATATAACGTATAACGTTATGTAGCATTACGACATAACGTATAACGTTATATGGTAATACGTTATAACGTATAACGTTATGTAGCATTACCATATAACGTATAACGTTATGTAGCATTACGATATAACGTATAACGTTATGTATCTTTACGATATAACGTATAACGTTATGTAGCATAACGATATAACGTATAACGTTATGTAGCATTACGATATAACGTATAACGTTATGTAGCATTACCATATAACGTATAACGTTATGTAGCACAACGATATAACGTATAACGTTATATAGTATTACGTTATAACGTATAACGTTATGTAATATTACCTTATAACGTATAACGTTATGTAGCATTACGATATGAAGTATAACGTTATGTAGCATTACGATATAACGTATAACGTTATGTAGCATTACGATATAACGTATAACGTTATGTGGTAGTAAGTTATAACGTATGACGTTATGTAATATTATCTTATAACGTATAACGTTATGTAGCATAACGATATAACGTATAACGTTATGTAGCATTACGATATAACGTATAACGTTATGTAGCATAACGATATAACGTATAACGTTATGTAGCATTACGATATAACGTATAACGTTATGTAGCATTACGATATAACGTATAACGTTATGTAGCAATACGATATAACGTATAACGTTATGTAGCATAACGATATAACGTATAACGTTATGTAGCATTACGATATAACGTATAACGTTATATAGTATTACGTTATAACGTATAACGTTATGTAATATTACCTTATAACGTATAACGTTATGTAATATTACCTTATAACGTATAACGTTATGTAGCATTACGATATGAAGTATAACGTTATGTAGTATTACGATATAACGTATAACGTTATGTAGCATTACGATATAACGTATAACGTTATGTGGTAGTAAGTTATAACGTATGACGTTATGTAATATTATCTTATAACGTATAACGTTATGTAGCATAACGATATAACGTATAACGTTATGTAGCATTACGATATAACGTATAACGTTATGTAGCATAACGATATAACGTATAACGTTATGTAGCATTACGATATAACGTATAACGTTATATAGTAATACGTTATAACGTATAACGTTATGTAGCATTACGATATGAAGTATAACGTTATGTAGCATTACGATATAACGTATAACGTTATGTAGCATTACGATATAACGTATAACGTCATGAAGCATTACGATATAACGTATAACGTTATGTAGCATTACGACATAACCTATAACGTTATGTAGCATTACGATATAACGTATAACGTTATGTAGCAATACGATATAACGTATAACGTTATGTAGCATAACGATATAACGTATAACGTTATGTAGCATTACGATATAACGTAGAACGTTAAGTAGCATTACGATATAACGTATAACGTTATGTAGCAATACGATATAACGTATAACGTTATGTAGCATAACGATATAACGTATAACGTTATGTAGCATTACGATATAACGTAAAACGTTAAGTAGCATTACGATATAACGTATAACGTTATGTAATATTACCTTATAACGTATAACATTATGTAGCATTACGATATGAAGTATAACGTTATGTAGCATTACGATATAACGTATAACGTTATGTAGCATTACGATATAACGTATAACGTCATGAAGCATTACGACATAACGTATAACGTTATGTAGCATTACGACAGAACGTATGACGTTATGTAGCATTGCGTTATAACCTATAACGTTATTGTAGTATTAATATATAACGTATAACGTTATGTAGCATTACGATATAACGTATAACGTTATGTGGCATTACGATATAACGTATAACGTTATATGGTAATACGTTATAACGTATAACGTTATGTAGCAAAACGATATAACGTATATCGTTATGTAGCATTACGATATAACGTATAACGTTATATAGTATTACGTAATAACTTATAACGTTACGTAGTATTACGTTATAACTTATAACGATATGTAGCATTACGATATAACGTATAACGTTATGTAGTATTACGTTATAACGTATAACGTTATGTAGCAATACGATATAACTTATAACGTTATGTAGCATTACGATATATCGTATAACGTTATGTAGCATTGCGATATAACGTACAACGTTATGTAGCATAACGATATAACGTACAACGTTATGTAGCATTACGATATAACGTATAACGTTATGTAACATTACGATATTACGTATAACGTTATATGGTATTACGTTATAACGTATAACGTTATGTAGCATAACGATATAACGTATAACGTTATGTAGCATTACGATATAACGTATAACGTTATATAGTAATACGTTATAACGTATAACGTTATGTAGCATTACGATATGAAGTATAACGTTATGTAGCATTACGATATAACGTATAACGTTATGTAACATTACGATATTACGTATAACGTTATATGGTATTACGTTATAACGTATAACGTTATATAGCATTACGATATAACGTATATCGTTATGTAGCATTACGATATAACGTATAACGTTATGAAGCATTACGACATAACGTATAACGTTATATGGTAATACGTTATTACGTATAACGTTATGTAGCATTACCATATAACGTATAACGTTATGTAGCATTACGATATAACGTATAACGTTATGTGGTAATAAGTTATAACGTATGACGTTATGTAATATTACCTTATAACGTATAACGTTATGTAGCATAACGATATAACGTATAACGTTATGTAGCATTACGATATAACGTATAACGTTATGTAGCATAACGATATAACGTATAACGTTATGTAGCATTACCATATAACGTATAACGTTATGTAGCATAACGATATAACGTATAACGTTATATAGTATTACGTTATAACGTATAACGTTATGTAATATTACCTTATAACGTATAACGTTATGTTGCATTACGATATGAAGTATAACGTTATGTAGCATAACGATATAACGTATAACGTTATGTAGCATTACGTTATAACGTATAACGTTATGTAGCATTACGATATAACGTATAACGTTATGTAGCATATCGATATAACGTATAACGTTGTGTAGCGTAACGATATAACGTACAACGTTATGTAGCATAACGATATAACGTATAACGTTATGTAGCATTACGATATAACGTATAACGTTATGTAACATTACGATATTACGTATAACGTTATATGGTATTACGTTATAACGTATAACGTTATGTAGCATTACGATATAACGTATATCGTTATGTAGCATTACGATATAACGTATAACGTTATATAGTATTACGTAATAACGTATAACGTTATGAAGCATTACGACATAACGTATAACGTTATATGGTAATACGTTATTACGTATAACGTTATGTAGCATTACCATATAACGTATAACGTTATGTAGCATTACGATATAACGTATAACGTTATGTAGCTTTACGATATAACGTATAACGTTATGTAGCATTACGATATAACGTAGAACGTTAAGTAGCATTACGATATAACGTATAACGTTATGTAGCAATACGATATAACGTATAACGTTATGTAGCATAACGATATAACGTATAACGTTATGTAGCATTACGATATAACGTAAAACGTTAAGTAGCATTACGATATAACGTATAACGTTATGTAATATTACCTTATAACGTAAAACATTATGTAGCATTACGATATGAAGTATAACGTTATGTAGCATTACGATATAACGTATAACGTTATGTAGCATTACGATATAACGTATAACGTCATGAAGCATTACGACATAACGTATAACGTTATGTAGCATTACGACAGAACGTATGACGTTATGTAGCATTGCGTTATAACCTATAACGTTATTGTAGTATTAATATATAACGTATAACGTTATGTAGCATTACGATATAACGTATAACGTTATGTGGCATTACGATATAACGTATAACGTTATATGGTAATACGTTATAACGTATAACGTTATGTAGCAAAACGATATAACGTATATCGTTATGTAGCATTACGATATAACGTATAACGTTATATAGTATTACGTAATAACTTATAACGTTACGTAGTATTACGTTATAACTTATAACGATATGTAGCATTACGATATAACGTATAACGTTATGTAGTATTACGTTATAACGTATAACGTTATGTAGCAATACGATATAACTTATAACGTTATGTAGCATTACGATATATCGTATAACGTTATGTAGCATTGCGATATAACGTACAACGTTATGTAGCATAACGATATAACGTACAACGTTATGTAGCATTACGATATAACGTATAACGTTATGTAACATTACGATATTACGTATAACGTTATATGGTATTACGTTATAACGTATAACGTTATGTAGCATAACGATATAACGTATAACGTTATGTAGCATTACGATATAACGTATAACGTTATATAGTAATACGTTATAACGTATAACGTTATGTAGCATTACGATATGAAGTATAACGTTATGTAGCATTACGATATAACGTATAACGTTATGTAACATTACGATATTACGTATAACGTTATATGGTATTACGTTATAACGTATAACGTTATGTAGCATTACGATATAACGTATATCGTTATGTAGCATTACGATATAACGTATAACGTTATGAAGCATTACGACATAACGTATAACGTTATATGGTAATACGTTATTACGTATAACGTTATGTAGCATTACCATATAACGTATAACGTTATGTAGCATTACGATATAACGTATAACGTTATGTAGCTTTACGATATAACGTATAACGTTATGTAGCATAACGATACAACGTATAACGTTATGTAGCATTACGATATAACGTATAACGTTATATAGTAATACGTTATAACGTATAACGTTATGTAGCATTACCATATAACGTATAACGTTATGTAGCATAACGATATAACGTATAACGTTATATAGTATTACGTTATAACGTATAACGTTATGTAATGTTACCTTATAACGTATAACGTTATGTAGCATTACGATATGAACTATAACGTTATGTAGCATTACGATATAACGTATAACGTTATGTAGCATTACGATATAACGTATAACGTTATGTAGCATAACGATATAACGTATAACGTTATGTAGCATTACGATATAACGTAGAACGTTAAGTAGCATTACGATATAACGTATAACGTTATGAAGCATTACGATATAACGTATAACGTTATGTACCATAACGATATAACGTATAACGTTATGTAGCATTACGACATAGCGTATAACGTTATATGGTAATACGTTATAACGTATAACGTTATGTAGCATTACCATATAACGTATAACGTTATGTAGCATTACGATATAACGTAGAACGTTAAGTAGCATTACGATATAACGTATAACGTTATGTAGCAATACGATATAACGTATAACGTTATGTAGCATGACGATATAACGTATAACGTTATGTAGCATTACGATATAACGTAAAACGTTAAGTAGCATTACGATATAACGTATAACGTTATGTAATATTACCTTATAACGTATAACATTATGTAGCATTACGATATGAAGTATAACGTTATGTAGCATTACGATATAACGTATAACGTTATGTAGCATTACGATATAACGTATAAAGTCATGAAGCATTACGACATAACGTATAACGTTATGTAGCATTACGACAGAACGTATGACGTTATGTAGCATTGCGTTATAACCTATAACGTTATTGTAGTATTAATATATAACGTATAACGTTATGTAGCATTACGATATAACGTATAACGTTATGTGGCATTACGATATAACGTATAACGTTATATGGTAATACGTTATAACGTATAACGTTATGTAGCAAAACGATATAACGTATATCATTATGTAGCATTACGATATAACGTATAACGTTATATAGTATTACGTAATAACTTATAACGTTACGTAGTATTACGTTATAACTTATAACGATATGTAGCATTACGATATAACGTATAACGTTATGTAGTATTACGTTATAACGTATAACGTTATGTAGCAATACGATATAACGTATAACGTTATATAGTAATACGTTATAACGTATAACGTTATGTAGCATTACGATATGAAGTATAACGTTATGTAGCATTACGATATAACGTATAACGTTATGTAACATTACGATATTACGTATAACGTTATATGGTATTACGTTATAACGTATAACGTTATGTAGCATTACGATATAACGTATATCGTTATGTAGCATTACGATATAACGTATAACGTTATATAGTAATACGTTATAACGTATAACGTTATGTAGCATTACCATATAACGTATAACGTTATGTAGCATAACGATATAACGTATAACGTTATATAGTATTACGTTATAACGTATAACGTTATGTAATGTTACCTTATAACGTATAACGTTATGTAGCATTACGATATGAAGTATAACGTTATGTAGCATTACGATATAACGTATAACGTTATGTAGCATTACGATATAACGTATAACGTTATGTAGCATAACGATATAACGTATAACGTTATGTAGCATTACGATATAACGTAGAACGTTAAGTAGCATTACGATATAACGTATAACGTTATGAAGCATTACGATATAACGTATAACGTTATGTACCATAACGATATAACGTATAACGTTATGTAGCATTACGACATAGCGTATAACGTTATATGGTAATACGTTATAACGTATAACGTTATGTAGCATTACCATATAACGTATAACGTTATGTAGCATTACGATATAACGTATAACGTTATGTATCTTTACGATATAACGTATAACGTTATGTAGCATAACGATATAACGTATAACGTTATGTAGCATTACGATATAACGTAGAACGTTAAGTAGCATTACGATATAACGTATAACGTTATGAAGCATTACGATATAACGTATAACGTTATGTACCATGACGATATAACGTATAACGTTATGTAGCATTACGACATAACGTATAACGTTATATGGTAATACGTTATAACGTATAACGTTATGTAGCATTACCATATAACGTATAACGTTATGTAGCATTACGATATAACGTATAACGTTATGTATCTTTACGATATAACGTATAACGTTATGTAGCATAACGATATATCGTATAACGTTATGTAGCATAACGATATAACGTATAACGTTATGTAGCATTACGATATAACGTATAACGTTATGTATCTTTACGATATAACGTATAACGTTATGTAGCATAACGATATAACGTATAACGTTATGTAGCATTACCATATAACGTATAACGTTATGTAGCATAACGATATAACGTATAACGTTATATAGTATTACGTTATAACGTATAACGTTATGTAATATTACCTTATAACGTATAACGTTATGTAGCAATACGATATAACGTATAACGTTATGTAGCATTACGATATAACATATAACGTTATGTAGCATTACGATATAACGTATAACGTTATGTGGTAATAAGTTATAACGTATGACGTTATGTAATATTACCTTATAACGTATAACGTTATGTAGCATAACGATATAACGTATAACGTTATGTAGCATTACGATATAACGTATAACGTTATGTAGCATAACGATATAACGTATAACGTTATGTAGCATTACCATATAACGTATAACGTTATGTAGCATAACGATATAACGTATAACGTTATATAGTATTACGTTATAACGTATAACGTTATGTAATATTACCTTATAACGTATAACGTTATGTTGCATTACGATATGAAGTATAACGTTATGTAGCATAACGATATAACGTATAACGTTATGTAGCATTACGTTATAACGTATAACGTTATGTAGCATTACGATATAACGTATAACGTTATGTAGCATATCGATATAACGTATAACGTTGTGTAGCGTAACGATATAACGTACAACGTTATGTAGCATAACGATATAACGTATAACGTTATGTAGCATTACGATATAACGTATAACGTTATGTAACATTACGATATTACGTATAACGTTATATGGTATTACGTTATAACGTATAACGTTATGTAGCATTACGATATAACGTATATCGTTATGTAGCATTACGATATAACGTATAACGTTATATAGTATTACGTAATAACGTATAACGTTATGAAGCATTACGACATAACGTATAACGTTATATGGTAATACGTTATTACGTATAACGTTATGTAGCATTACCATATAACGTATAACGTTATGTAGCATTACGATATAACGTATAACGTTATGTAGCTTTACGATATAACGTATAACGTTATGTAGCATTACGATATAACGTAGAACGTTAAGTAGCATTACGATATAACGTATAACGTTATGTAGCAATACGATATAACGTATAACGTTATGTAGCATAACGATATAACGTATAACGTTATGTAGCATTACGATATAACGTAAAACGTTAAGTAGCATTACGATATAACGTATAACGTTATGTAATATTACCTTATAACGTAAAACATTATGTAGCATTACGATATGAAGTATAACGTTATGTAGCATTACGATATAACGTATAACGTTATGTAGCATTACGATATAACGTATAACGTCATGAAGCATTACGACATAACGTATAACGTTATGTAGCATTACGACAGAACGTATGACGTTATGTAGCATTGCGTTATAACCTATAACGTTATTGTAGTATTAATATATAACGTATAACGTTATGTAGCATTACGATATAACGTATAACGTTATGTGGCATTACGATATAACGTATAACGTTATATGGTAATACGTTATAACGTATAACGTTATGTAGCAAAACGATATAACGTATATCGTTATGTAGCATTACGATATAACGTATAACGTTATATAGTATTACGTAATAACTTATAACGTTACGTAGTATTACGTTATAACTTATAACGATATGTAGCATTACGATATAACGTATAACGTTATGTAGTATTACGTTATAACGTATAACGTTATGTAGCAATACGATATAACTTATAACGTTATGTAGCATTACGATATATCGTATAACGTTATGTAGCATTGCGATATAACGTACAACGTTATGTAGCATAACGATATAACGTACAACGTTATGTAGCATTACGATATAACGTATAACGTTATGTAACATTACGATATTACGTATAACGTTATATGGTATTACGTTATAACGTATAACGTTATGTAGCATAACGATATAACGTATAACGTTATGTAGCATTACGATATAACGTATAACGTTATATAGTAATACGTTATAACGTATAACGTTATGTAGCATTACGATATGAAGTATAACGTTATGTAGCATTACGATATAACGTATAACGTTATGTAACATTACGATATTACGTATAACGTTATATGGTATTACGTTATAACGTATAACGTTATGTAGCATTACGATATAACGTATATCGTTATGTAGCATTACGATATAACGTATAACGTTATGAAGCATTACGACATAACGTATAACGTTATATGGTAATACGTTATTACGTATAACGTTATGTAGCATTACCATATAACGTATAACGTTATGTAGCATTACGATATAACGTATAACGTTATGTAGCTTTACGATATAACGTATAACGTTATGTAGCATAACGATACAACGTATAACGTTATGTAGCATTACGATATAACGTATAACGTTATATAGTAATACGTTATAACGTATAACGTTATGTAGCATTACCATATAACGTATAACGTTATGTAGCATAACGATATAACGTATAACGTTATATAGTATTACGTTATAACGTATAACGTTATGTAATGTTACCTTATAACGTATAACGTTATGTAGCATTACGATATGAACTATAACGTTATGTAGCATTACGATATAACGTATAACGTTATGTAGCATTACGATATAACGTATAACGTTATGTAGCATAACGATATAACGTATAACGTTATGTAGCATTACGATATAACGTAGAACGTTAAGTAGCATTACGATATAACGTATAACGTTATGAAGCATTACGATATAACGTATAACGTTATGTACCATAACGATATAACGTATAACGTTATGTAGCATTACGACATAGCGTATAACGTTATATGGTAATACGTTATAACGTATAACGTTATGTAGCATTACCATATAACGTATAACGTTATGTAGCATTACGATATAACGTATAACGTTATGTATCTTTACGATATAACGTATAACGTTATGTAGCATAACGATATAACGTATAACGTTATGTAGCATTACGATATAACGTAGAACGTTAAGTAGCATTACGATATA
Source organism: Bombus lapidarius (assembly GCA_936014575.1). Classification (NCBI taxonomy): domain Eukaryota; kingdom Metazoa; phylum Arthropoda; class Insecta; order Hymenoptera; family Apidae; genus Bombus; species Bombus lapidarius. The sequence goes on from CAKXZU010000093.1 coordinate 307,806, forward strand.
ACGTATAACGTTATGAAGCATTACGATATAACGTATAACGTTATGTACCATGACGATATAACGTATAACGTTATGTAGCATTACGACATAACGTATAACGTTATATGGTAATACGTTATAACGTATAACGTTATGTAGCATTACCATATAACGTATAACGTTATGTAGCATTACGATATAACGTATAACGTTATGTATCTTTACGATATAACGTATAACGTTATGTAGCATAACGATATATCGTATAACGTTATGTAGCATAACGATATAACGTATAACGTTATGTAGCATTACGATATAACGTATAACGTTATGTATCTTTACGATATAACGTATAACGTTATGTAGCATAACGATATAACGTATAACGTTATGTAGCATTACCATATAACGTATAACGTTATGTAGCATAACGATATAACGTATAACGTTATATAGTATTACGTTATAACGTATAACGTTATGTAATATTACCTTATAACGTATAACGTTATGTAGCAATACGATATAACGTATAACGTTATGTAGCATTACGATATAACATATAACGTTATGTAGCATTACGATATAACGTATAACGTTATGTGGTAATAAGTTATAACGTATGACGTTATGTAATATTACCTTATAACGTATAACGTTATGTAGCATAACGATATAACGTATAACGTTATGTAGCATTACGATATAACGTATAACGTTATGTAGCATAACGATATAACGTATAACGTTATGTAGCATTACCATATAACGTATAACGTTATGTAGCATAACGATATAACGTATAACGTTATATAGTATTACGTTATAACTTATAACGTTATGTAATATTACCTTATAACGTATAACGTTATGTTGCATTACGATATGAAGTATAACGTTATGTAGCATAACGATATAACGTATAACGTTATGTAGCATTACGTTATAACGTATAACGTTATGTAGCATTACGATATAACGTATAACGTTATGTAGCATATCGATATAACGTATAACGTTGTGTAGCGTAACGATATAACGTACAACGTTATGTAGCATAACGATATAACGTATAACGTTATGTGGCATTACGATATAACGTATAACGTTATGTAACATTACGATATTACGTATAACGTTATGTGGTATTACGTTATAACGTATAACGTTATGTAGCATTACGATATAACGTATATCGTTATGTAGCATTACGATATAACGTATAACGTTATATAGTATTACGTAATAACGTATAACGTTACGTAGTATTACGTTATAACGTATTACGATATGTAGCATTACGATATAACGTATAACGTTATGTAGTATTACGTTATAACGTATAACGATATGTAGCATTACGATATAACGTACAACGTTATGTAGCATAACGATATAACGTATAACGTTATGTAGCATTACGATATAACGTATAACGTTATGTAACATTACGATATTACGTATAACGTTATATGGTATTACGTTATAACGTATAACGTTATGTAGCATTACGATATAACGTATAACGTTATGTAGCGTATAACGTTGTGTAGCGTAACGATATAACGTATAACGTTATATGGTAATACGTTATAACGTATAACGTTATGCAGCATTACGATATAACGTATAACGTTATGTAGCATATCGATATAACGCATAACGTTATATAGTATTACGTTATAACGTATAACGTTATGTAGTATTACGTCATAACTTATAACGTTATGTATCATTACGATATAACGTATAACGTTATGTAGCATTACGATATAACGTATAACGCTATGTAGTATTACGTTATCACGTATAACGTTATGTAGTATTACGATATAACGTAGAACGTTATATAGCATAACGATATAACGTATAACGTTATGAAGCATTACGATATAACGTATAACGTTATGTACCATAACGATATAACGTATAACGCTATGTAGTATTACGTTATCACGTATAACGTTATGTAGTATTACGATATAACGTAGAACGTTATGTAGCATAACGATATAACGGATGACGTTATGTAGCTTTACGATATAACGTATAACGTTATGTAGCATAACGATATAACGTATAACGTTATGTAGCATATCGATATAACGCATAACGTTATATAGTATTACGTTATAACGTATAACGTTATGTAGTATTACGTCATAACTTATAACGTTATGTATCATTACGATATAACGTATAACGTTATGTAGCATTACGATATAACGTATAACGCTAAGTAGTATTACGTTTTCACGTATAACGTTATATAGTATTACGTTATAACGTATAACGTTATGTAGTATTACGTCATAACTTATAACGTTATGTATCATTACGATATAACGTATAACGTTATGTACCATAACGATATAACATATAACGCTATGTAGTATTACGATATAACGTAGAACGTTATGTAGCATAACGATATAACGTAGAACGTTATGTAGCATAACGATATAACGTATAACGTTATGTAGCATTACGACATAACGTATAACGTTATATGGTAATACGTTATAACGTATAACGTTATGTAGCATTACCATATAACGTATAACGTTATGTAGCATTACGATATAACGTATAACGTTATGTAGCTTTACGATATATCGTATAACGTTATGTAGCATAACGATATAACGTATAACGTTATGTAGCATTACGATATAACGTATAACGTTATGTAGCATAACGATATAACGTATAACGTTATGTAGCATAACGATATAACGTATAACGTTATGTAGCATTACGATATAACGTATAACGTTATATAGTAATACGTTATAACATATAACGTTATGTAGCATTACGATATAACGTACAACGTTATGTAGCATAACGATATAACGTATAACGTTATGTAGCATTACGATATAACGTATAACGTTATGTAACATTACGATATTACGTATAACGTTATATGGTATTACGTTATAACGTATAACGTTATGTAGCATTACGATATAACGTATAACGTTATGTAGCATAACGATATAACGTATAACGTTATGTAGCATAACGATATAACGTATAACGTTATGTAGCATTACGATATAACGTATAACGTTATATAGTAATACGTTATAACGTATAACGTTATGTAGCATTACGATATAACGTACAACGTTATGTAGCATAACGATATAACGTATAACGTTATGTAGCATTACGATATAACGTATAACGTTATGTAACATTACGATATTACGTATAACGTTATATGGTATTACGATATAACGTATAACGTTATGTAGCATTACGATATAACGTATAACGTTATGTAGCGTATAACGTTGTGTAGCGTAACGATATAACGTATAACGTTATGTAACATTACGATATTACGTATAACGTTATATGGTATTACGTTATAACGTACAACGTTATGTAGCATAACGATATAACGTATAACGTTATGTAGCATTACGATATAACGTATAACGTTATGTAACATTACGATATTACGTATAACGTTATATGGTATTACGTTATAACGTATAACGTTATGTAGCATTACGATATAACGTATATCGTTATGTAGCATTACGATATAACGTATAACGTTATATAGTATTACGTAATAACGTATAACGTTACGTAGTATTACGTTATAACGTATTACGATATGTAGCATTACGATATAACGTATAACGTTATGTAGTATTACGTTATAACGTATAACGATATGTAGCATTACGATATAACGTACAACGTTATGTAGCATAACGATATAACGTATGACGTTATGTAGCATTACGATATAACGTATAACGTTATGTAACATTACGATATTACGTATAACGTTATATGGTATTACGTTATAACGTATAACGTTATGTAGCATTACGATATAACGTATAACGTTATGTAGCGTATAACGTTGTGTAGCGTAACGATATAACGTATAACGTTATATGGTAATACGTTATAACGTATAACGTTATGCAGCATTACGATATAACGTATGACGTTATGTAGCATATCGATATAACGCATAACGTTATATAGTATTACGTTATAACGTATAACGTTATGTAGCATTACGATATAACGTACAACGTTATGTAGCATAACGATATAACTTATAACGTTATGTATCATTACGATATAACGTATAACGTTATGTAGCATTACGATATAACGTATAACGCTATGTAGTATTACGTTATCACGTATAACGTTATGTAGTATTACGATATAACGTAGAACGTTATATAGCATAACGATATAACGTATAACGTTATGAAGCATTACGATATAACGTATAACGTTATGTACCATAACGATATAACGTATAACGCTATGTAGTATTACGTTATCACGTATAACGTTATGTAGTATTACGATATAACGTAGAACGTTATGTAGCATAACGATATAACGGATGACGTTATGTAGCTTTACGATATAACGTATAACGTTATGTAGCATAACGATATAACGTATAACGTTATGTAGCATATCGATATAACGCATAACGTTATATAGTATTACGTTATAACGTATAACGTTATGTAGTATTACGTCATAACTTATAACGTTATGTATCATTACGATATAACGTATAACGTTATGTAGCATTACGATATAACGTATAACGCTAAGTAGTATTACGTTTTCACGTATAACGTTATATAGTATTACGTTATAACGTATAACGTTATGTAGCATAACGATATAACGGATGACGTTATGTAGCTTTACGATATAACGTATAACGTTATGTAGCATAACGATATAACGTATAACGTTATGTAGCATATCGATATAACGCATAACGTTATGTATCATTACGATATAACGTATAACGTTATGTACCATAACGATATAACATATAACGCTATGTAGTATTACGATATAACGTAGAACGTTATGTAGCATAACGATATAACGTAGAACGTTATGTAGCATAACGATATAACGTATAACGTTATGTAGCATTACGACATAACGTATAACGTTATATGGTAATACGTTATAACGTATAACGTTATGTAGCATTACCATATAACGTATAACGTTATGTAGCATTACGATATAACGTATAACGTTATGTAGCTTTACGATATATCGTATAACGTTATGTAGCATAACGATATAACGTATAACGTTATGTAGCATTACGATATAACGTATAACGTTATGTAGCATAACGATATAACGTATAACGTTATGTAGCATAACGATATAACGTATAACGTTATGTAGCATTACGATATAACGTATAACGTTATATAGTAATACGTTATAACATATAACGTTATGTAGCATTACGATATAACGTACAACGTTATGTAGCATAACGATATAACGTATAACGTTATGTAGCATTACGATATAACGTATAACGTTATGTAACATTACGATATTACGTATAACGTTATATGGTATTACGTTATAACGTATAACGTTATGTAGCATTACGATATAACGTATAACGTTATGTAGCATAACGATATAACGTATAACGTTATGTAGCATAACGATATAACGTATAACGTTATGTAGCATTACGATATAACGTATAACGTTATATAGTAATACGTTATAACGTATAACGTTATGTAGCATTACGATATAACGTACAACGTTATGTAGCATAACGATATAACGTATAACGTTATGTAGCATTACGATATAACGTATAACGTTATGTAACATTACGATATTACGTATAACGTTATATGGTATTACGTTATAACGTATAACGTTATGTAGCATTACGATATAACGTATAACGTTATGTAGCGTATAACGTTGTGTAGCGTAACGATATAACGTATAACGTTATATGGTAATACGTTATAACGTATAACGTTATGTAGCATTACGATATAACGTATAACGTTATGTAGCATATCGATATAACGCATAACGTTATATAGTATTACGTTATAACGTATAACGTTATGTAGTATTACGTCATAACTTATAACGTTATGTATCATTACGATATAACGTATAACGTTATGTAGCATTACGATATAACGTATAACGCTATGTAGTATTACGTTATCACGTATAACGTTATGTAGTATTACGATATAACGTAGAACGTTATGTAGCATAACGATATAACGTATAACGTTATGTAGGATTACGATATAACGTATAACGTTATGTAACATTACGATATAACGTATAACGCTATGTAGTATTACGTTATCACGTATAACGTTATGTAGTATTACGATATAACGTAGAACGTTATGTAGCATAACGATATAACGGATAACGTTATGTAGCTTTACGATATAACGTATAACGTTATGTAGCATAACGATATAACGTATAACGTTATGTAGCATTACGATATAACGTATAACGTTATATAGTAATACGTTATAACGTATAACGTTATGTAGCATTACCATATAACGTATAACGTTATGTAGCATTACCATATAACGTATTACGTTATGTAGCATTACGATATAACGTATAACGTTATGCAGCATAACGATATAACGTATTACGTTATATATTATTACGTTATAACGTATAACGTTATGTAGTATTACGTCATATCTTATGGCGTTATTTAGCATTACTATATAACGTATAACGTTTTGTAGCATTACGATATAACGTATAACGTTATGTAGCATAACGATATAACGTATAACGTTATGTAGCATTACGATATAACGTATAACGTTATATAGTAATACGTTATACCGTATAACGTTATGTAGCATTACCATATAACGTATAACGTTATGTAGCATAACGATATAACGTATAACGTTATGTAGCATTACGATATAACGTATAACGTTATATAGTAATACGTTATACCGTATAACGTTATGTAGCATTACCATATAACGTATAACGTTATGTAGCATAACGATATAACGTATAACGTTATATAGTATTACGTTATAACGTATAACGTTATGTAATATTACCTTATAACGTATAACGTTATGTAGCATTACGATATGAAGTATAATGTTATGTAGCATTACGATATAACGTATAACGTTATGTAGCATTACGATATAACGTATAACGTTATGTAGCACAACGATATAACGTATAACGTTATGTAGCATTACGATATAACGTAGAACGTTAAGTAGCATTACGATATAACGTATAACGTTATGAAGCATTACGATATAACGTATAACGTTATGTACCATAACGATATAACGTATAACGTTATGAAGCATTACGACATAACGTATAACGTTATATGGTAATACGTTATAACGTATAACGTTATGTAGCATTACCATATAACGTATAACGTTATGTAGCAATACGATATAACGTATAACGTTATGTATCTTTACGATATAACGTATAACGTTATGTAGCATTACGATATAACGTACAACGTTATGTAGCATAACGATATAACGTATAACGTTATGTAGCATTACGATATAACGTATAACGTTATGTAACATTACGATATTACGTATAACGTTATATGGTATTACGTTATAACGTATAACGTTATGTAGCATTACGATATAACGTATAACGTTATGTAGCATAACGATATAACGTATAACGTTATGTAGCATAACGATATAACGTATAACGTTATGTAGCATTACGATATAACGTATAACGTTATATAGTAATACGTTATAACGTATAACGTTATGTAGCATTACGATATAACGTACAACGTTATGTAGCATAACGATATAACGTATAACGTTATGTAGCATTACGATATAACGTATAACGTTATGTAACATTACGATATTACGTATAACGTTATATGGTATTACGTTATAACGTATAACGTTATGTAGCATTACGATATAACGTATAACGTTATGTAGCGTATAACGTTGTGTAGCGTAACGATATAACGTATAACGTTATATGGTAATACGTTATAACGTATAACGTTATGTAGCATTACGATATAACGTATAACGTTATGTAGCATATCGATATAACGCATAACGTTATATAGTATTACGTTATAACGTATAACGTTATGTAGTATTACGTCATAACTTATAACGTTATGTATCATTACGATATAACGTATAACGTTATGTAGCATTACGATATAACGTATAACGCTATGTAGTATTACGTTATCACGTATAACGTTATGTAGTATTACGATATAACGTAGAACGTTATGTAGCATAACGATATAACGTATAACGTTATGTAGGATTACGATATAACGTATAACGTTATGTAACATTACGATATAACGTATAACGCTATGTAGTATTACGTTATCACGTATAACGTTATGTAGTATTACGATATAACGTAGAACGTTATGTAGCATAACGATATAACGGATAACGTTATGTAGCTTTACGATATAACGTATAACGTTATGTAGCATAACGATATAACGTATAACGTTATGTAGCATTACGATATAACGTATAACGTTATATAGTAATACGTTATAACGTATAACGTTATGTAGCATTACCATATAACGTATAACGTTATGTAGCATTACCATATAACGTATTACGTTATGTAGCATTACGATATAACGTATAACGTTATGCAGCATAACGATATAACGTATTACGTTATATATTATTACGTTATAACGTATAACGTTATGTAGTATTACGTCATATCTTATGGCGTTATTTAGCATTACTATATAACGTATAACGTTTTGTAGCATTACGATATAACGTATAACGTTATGTAGCATAACGATATAACGTATAACGTTATGTAGCATTACGATATAACGTATAACGTTATATAGTAATACGTTATACCGTATAACGTTATGTAGCATTACCATATAACGTATAACGTTATGTAGCATAACGATATAACGTATAACGTTATGTAGCATTACGATATAACGTATAACGTTATATAGTAATACGTTATACCGTATAACGTTATGTAGCATTACCATATAACGTATAACGTTATGTAGCATAACGATATAACGTATAACGTTATATAGTATTACGTTATAACGTATAACGTTATGTAATATTACCTTATAACGTATAACGTTATGTAGCATTACGATATGAAGTATAATGTTATGTAGCATTACGATATAACGTATAACGTTATGTAGCATTACGATATAACGTATAACGTTATGTAGCACAACGATATAACGTATAACGTTATGTAGCATTACGATATAACGTAGAACGTTAAGTAGCATTACGATATAACGTATAACGTTATGAAGCATTACGATATAACGTATAACGTTATGTACCATAACGATATAACGTATAACGTTATGAAGCATTACGATATAACGTATAACGTTATATGGTAATACGTTATAACGTATAACGTTATGTAGCATTACCATATAACGTATAACGTTATGTAGCAATACGATATAACGTATAACGTTATGTATCTTTACGATATAACGTATAACGTTATGTAGCATAACGATATAACGTATAACGTTATGTAGCATTACGATATAACGTATAACGTTATATAGTAATACGTTATAACGTATAACGTTATGTAGCATTACCATATAACGTATAACGTTATGTAGCATAACGATATAACGTATAACGTTATATAGTATTACGTTATAACGTATAACGTTATGTAATATTACCTTATAACGTATAACGTTATGTAGCATTACGACATGAAGTATAACGTTATGTAGCATTACGATATAACGTATAACGTTATGTAGCATTACGATATAACGTATAACGCTATGTGGTAATAAGTTATAACGTATGACGTTATGTAATATTACCTTATAACGTATAACGTTATGTAGCATAACGATATAACGTATAACGTTATGTAGCATTACGATATAACGAATAACGTTATGTAGCATAACGATATAACGTATAACGTTATGTAGCATTACGATATAACGTATAACGTTATGTAGTAATACGTTATAACGTATAACGTTATGTAGCATTACCATATAACGCATAACGTTATGTAGCATAACGATATAACGTATAACGTTATATAGTATTACGTTATAACGTATAACGTTATGTAATATTACCTTATAACGTATAACGTTATGTAGCATTACGATATGAAGTATAACGTTATGTAGCATTACGATATAACGTATAACGTTATGTAGCATTACGATATAACGTATAACGTCATGAAGCATTACGATATAACGTATAACGTTATGTAGCATTACGACATAACGTATAACGTTATGTAGCATTACGATATAACGTATAACGTTATATAGTAATACGTTATAACGTATAACGTTATGTAACATTACCATATAACGTATAACGTTATGTAGCATTACCATATAACGTATAACGTTATGTAGCATAACGGCATAACGTATAACGTTATGTAGCATTACGACATAACGTATAACGTTATATGGTAATACGTTATAACGTATAACGTTATGTAGCATTACCATATAACGTATAACGTTATGTAGCATAACGATGTAACGTATAACGTTATGTAGCATTACGATATAACGTAGAACGTTAAGTAGCATTACGATATAACGTATAACGTTATGAAGCATTACGATATAACGTATAACGTTATGTACCATAACGATATAACGTATAACGTTATGTAGCATTACGACATAACGTATAACGTTATATGGTAATACGTTATAACGTATAACGTTATGTAGCATTACCATATAACGTATAACGTTATGTAGCATTACGATATAACGTATAACGTTATGTAGCTTTACGATATAACGTATAACGTTATGTAGCATAACGATATAACGTATAACGTTATGTAGCATTACGATATATCGTATAACGTTATGAAGCATTACGATATAACGTATAACGTTATGTACCATAACGATATAACGCATAACGTTATGTAGCATTACGACATAACGTATAACGTTATATGGTAATACGTTATAACGTATAACGTTATGTAGCATTACCATATAACGTATAACGTTATGTAGCATTACGATATAACGTATAACGTTATGTATCTTTACGATATAACGTATAACGTTATGTAGCATAACGATATAACGTATAACGTTATGTAGCATTACGATATAACGTATAACGTTATATAGTAATACGTTATAACGTATAACGTTACGTAGCATTACCATATAACGTATAACGTTATGTAGCATAACGATATAACGTATAACGTTATATAGTATTACGTTCTACCGTACAACGTTATGTAGCATTACCATATAACGTATAACGTTATGTAGCATTACGATATATCGTATAACGTTATGAAGCATTACGATATAACGTATAACGTTATGTACCATAACGATATAACGTATAACGTTATGTAGCATTACGACATAACGTATAACGTTATATGGTAATACGTTATAACGTATGACGTCATGTAATATTACCTTATAACGTATAACGTTATGTAGCATAACGATATAACGTATAACGTTATGTAGCATTACGATATAACGTATAACGTTATGTAGCATAACGATATAACGTATAACGTTATGTAGCATTACGATATAACGTATAACGTTATATAGTATTACGTTATAACGTATAACGTTATGTAATATTACCTTATAACGTATAACGTTATGTAGCATTACGATATGAAGTATAACGTTATGTAGCATTACGATATAACGTATAACGTTATGTAGCATTACGATATAACGTATAACGTCATGAAGCATTACGATATAACGTATAACGTTATGTAGCATAACGATATAACGTATAACGTTATATAGTATTACGTTATAACGTATAACGTTATGTAATATTACCTTATAACGTATAACGTTATGTAGCATTACGACATAACGTATAACGTTATATGGTAATACGTTATAACGTATAACGTTATGTAGCATTACCATATAACGTATAACGTTATGTAGCATTACGATATAACGTATAACGTTATGTATCTTTACGATATAACGTATCACGTTATGTAGCATAACGATATAACGTATAACGTTATGTAGCATTACGATATAACGTATAACGTTATATAGTAATACGTTATAACGTATAACGTTATGTAGTAATACGTTATAACGTATAACGTTATGTAGCATTTCCATATAACGCATAACGTTATGTAGCATAACGATATAACGTATAACGTTATATAGTATTACGTTATAACGTATAACGTTATGTAATATTACGTTATAACGTATAACGTTATGTAGCATTACGATATGAAGTATAACGTTATGTAGCATTACGATATAACGTATAACGTTATGTAGCATTACGATATAACGTATAACGTCATGAAGCATTAAGATATAACGTATAACGTTATGTAGCATTACGACATAACGTATAACGTTATGTAGCATTACGATATAACGTATAACGTTATATAGTAATACGTTATAACGTATAACGTTATGTAACATTACCATATAACGTATAACGTTATGTAGCATTACCATATAACGTATAACGTTATGTAGCATAACGACATAACGTATAACGTTATGTAGCATTACGACATAACGTATAACGTTATATGGTAATACGTTATAACGTATAACGTTATGTAGCATTACCATATAACGTATAACGTTATGTAGCATAACGATGTAACGTATAACGTTATGTAGCATTACGATATAACGTAGAACGTTAAGTAGCATTACGATATAACGTATAACGTTATGTAGCATTACGACATAACGTATAACGTTATATGGTAATACGTTATTACGTATAACGTTATGTAGCATTACCATATAACGTATAACGTTATGTAGCATTACGATATAACGTATAACGTTATGTAGCTTTACGATATAACGTATAACGTTATGTAGCATAACGATATAACGTATAACGTTATGTAGCATTACGATATAACGTATAACGTTATATAGTAATACGTTATACCGTATAACGTTATGTAGCATTACCATATAACGTATAACGTTATGTAGCATTACGATATATCGTATAACGTTATGAAGCATTACGATATAACGTATAACGTTATGTACCATAACGATATAACGTATAACGTTATGTAGCATTACGACATAACGTATAACGTTATATGGTAATACGTTATAACGTATAACGTTATGTAGCATTACCATATAACGTATAACGTTATGTAGCATTACGATATAACGTATAACGTTATGTATCTTTACGATATAACGTATAACGTTATGTAGCATAACGATATAACGTATAACGTTATGTAGCATTACGATATAACGTATAACGTTATATAGTAATACGTTATAACGTATAACGTTACGTAGCATTACCATATAATGTATAACGTTATGTAGCATAACGATATAACGTATAACGTTATATAGTATTACGTTATAACGTATAACGTTATGTAATATTACCTTATAACGTATAACGTTATGTAGCATTACGATATGAAGTATAACGTTATGTAGCATTACGACATAACGTATAACGTTATGTAGCATTACGATATAACGTATAACGTTATGTGGTAATAAGTTATAACGTATGACGTTATGTAATATTACCTTATAACGTATAACGTTATGTAGCATAACGATATAACGTATAACGATATGTAGCATTACGATATAACGTATAACGTTATGTAGCATAACGATATAACGTATAACGTTATGTAGCATTACGATATAACGTATAACGTTATATAGTAATACGTTATAACGTATAACGTTATGTAGCATTACCATATAACGCATAACGTTATGTAGCATAACGATATAACGTATAACGTTATATAGTATTACGTTATAACGTATAACGTTATGTAATATTACCTTATAACGTATAACGTTATGTAGCATTACGATATGAAGTATAACGTTATGTAGCATTACGATATAACGTATAACGTTATGTAGCATTACGATATAACGTATAACGTCATGAAGCATTACGATATAACGTATAACGTTATGTAGCATTACGACATAACGTATAACGTTATGTAGCATTACGATATAACGTATAACGTTATATAGTAATACGTTGTAACGTATAACGTTATGTAACATTACCATATAACGTATAACGTTATGTAGCATAACGATATAACGTATAACGCTATATAGTATTACGTTATAACGTATAACGTTATGTAATATTACCTTATAACGTATAACGTTATGTAGCATTACGATATGAAGTATAACGTTGTGTAGCATTACGATATAACGTATAACGTTATGTAGCATTACGATATAACGTATAACGTCATGAAGCATTACGACATAACGTATAACGTTATGTAGCATTACGACATAACGTATAACGTTATGTAGCATTGCGTTATAACCTATAACGTTATTGTAGTATTAATATATAACGTATAACATTATGTAGCATTACGATATAACGTATAACGTTATGTGGCATTACGATATAACGTATAACGTTATATGGTAATACGTTATAACGTATAACGTTATGTAGCAAAACGATATAACGTACATCGTTATGTAGCATTACGATATAACGTATAACGTTATATAGTATTACGTAATAACTTATAACGTTACGTAGTATTACGTTATAACTTATAACGATATGTAGCATTACGATATAACGAATAACGTTATGTAGCATTATGATATAACGTATAAGGATATGTAGCATTACGATATAACGAATAACGTTATGTAGCATTACGATATAACGTATAACGTTATGTAGCATTACGATATAACGTACAACGTTATGTAGCATAACGATATAACGTATAACGTTATGTAGCATTACGATATAACGTATAACGTTATGTAGCATTACGATATAACGTATAACGTTATGTAGCATATCGATATAACGTATAACGTTGTGTAGCGTAACGATATAACGTACAACGTTATGTAGCATAACGATATAACGTATAACGTTATGTAGCATTAGGATATAACGTATAACGTTATGTAACATTACGATATTACGTATAACGTTATATGGTATTACGTTATAACGTATAACGTTATGTAGCATTACGATATAACGTATATCGTTATGTAGCATTACGATATAACGTATAACGTCATATAGTATTACGTAATAACGTATAACGTTACGTAGTATTACGTTATAACGTATAACGATATGTAGCATTACGATATAACGTATAACGTTATGTAGTATTACGTTATAACGTATAACGTTATGTAGCAATACGATATAACGTATAACGTTATGTAGCATAACGATATAACGTATAACGTTATGTAGCATTACGATATAACGTATAACGTTATATAGTATTACGTTATAACGTATAACGTTATGTAGTATTACCTTATAACGTATAACGTTATGTAGCATTACGATATGAAGTATAACGTTATGTAGCATTACGATATAACGTATAACGTTATGTAGCATTACGATATAACGTATAACGTCATGAAGCATTACGACATAACGTATAACGTTATGTAGCATTACGACATAACGTATAACGTTATGTAGCATTGCGTTATAACCTATAACGTTATTGTAGTATTAATATATAACGTATAACGTTATGTAGCATTACGATATAACGTATAACGTTATGTGGCATTACGATATAACGTATAACGTTATATGGTAATACGTTATAACGTATAACGTTATGTAGCAAAACGATATAACGTATATCGTTATGTAGCATTACGATATAACGTATAACGTTATATAGTATTACGTAATAACTTATAACGTTACGTAGTATTACGTTATAACTTATAACGATATGTAGCATTACGATATAACGAATAACGTTATGTAGCATTACGATATAACGTATAGGGATATGTAGCATTACGATATAACGAATAACGTTATTTAGCATTACAATATAACGTATAACGTTATGTAGCATTACGATATAACGTACAACGTTATGTAGCATAACGATATAACGTATAACGTTATGTAGCATTACGATATAACGTATAACGTTATGTAACATTACGATATTACGTATAACGTTATATGGTATTACGTTATAACGTATAACGTTATGTAGCATTACGATATAACGTATAACGTTATGTAGCATATCGATATAACGTATAACGTTGTGTAGCGTAACGACATAACGTACAACGTTGTGTAGCATAACGATATGAAGTATAACGTTATGTAGCATTACGATATAACGTATAACGTTATGTAGCATTACGATATAACGTATAACGTTATGTAGCATAACGATATAACGTATAACGTTATGTAGCATTACGATATAACGTAGAACGTTATGTAGCATTACGATATAACGTATAACGTTATGAAGCATTACGATATAACGTATAACGTTATGTAGCATAACGATATAACGTATAACGTTATGTAGCATTACGTTATAACGTATAACGTTATGTAGCATTACGATATAACGTATAACGTTATGTAGCATATCGATATAACGTATAACGTTGTGTAGCTTAACGATATAACGTACAACGTTATGTAGCATAACGATATAACGTATAACGTTATGTAGCATTACGATATAACGTATAACGTTATGTAGCATTACGATATGAAGTATAACGTTATGTAGCATTACGATATAACGTATAACGTTATGTAGCATTACGATATAACGTATAACGTTATGTAGCATAACGATATAACGTATAACGTTATGTAGCATTACGATATAACGTAGAACGTTATGTAGCATTACGATATAACGTATAACGTTATGAAGCATTACGATATAACGTATAACGTTATGTACCATAACGATATAACGTATAACGTTATGTAGCATTACGACATAACGTATAACGTTATGTGGTAATACGTTATAACGTATAACGTTATGTAGCATTACCATATAGCGTATAACGTTATGTAGCATTACGATATAACGTATAACGTTATGTATCTTTACGATATAACGTATAACGTTATGTAGCATCACGATATAACGTATAACGTTATATAGTAATACGTTATAACGTATAACGTTATGTAGCATTACCATATAACGTATAACGTTGTGTAGCATAACGATATAACGTATAACGTTATATAGTATTACGATATAACGTATAACGTTATGTAGCATAACGATATAACGTATAACGTTATGTAGCATTACGATATAACGTATAACGTTATATAGTATTACGTTATAACGTATAACGTTATGTAATATTACCTTATAACGTATAACGTTATGTAGCATTACGATATGAAGTATAACGTTATGTAGCATTACGATATAACGTATAACGTTATGTAGCATCACGATATAACGTATAACGTTATGTGGTAATAAGTTATAACGTATGACGTGATGTAATATTACCTTATAACGTATAACGTTATGTAGCATAACGATATAACGTATAACGTTATGTAGCATATCGATATAACGTATAACGTTATGTAGCATTACGATATAACGTATAACGTTATATAGTAATACGTTATAACGTATAACGTTATGTAGCATTACCATATAACGTATAACGTTATGTAGCATAACGATATAACGTATAACGTTATATAGTATTACGTTATAACGTATAACGTTATGTAATATTACCTTATAACGTATAACGTTATGTAATATTACCTTATAACGTATAACGTTATGTAGCATTACGATATGAAGTATAACGTCATGTAGCATTACGATATAACGTATAACGTTATGTAGCATTACGATATAACGTATAACTTCATGAAGCATTACGATATAACGTATAACGTTATGTAGCATTACGACATAACGTATAACGTTATGTAGCATTACGATATAACGTATAACGTTATATAGTAATACGTTATAACGTATAACGTTATGTAACATTACCATATAACGTATAACGTTATGTAGCATAACGATATAACGTATAACGTTAAATAGTGTTACGTTATAACGTATAACGTTATGTAATATTACCTTATAACGTATAACGTTATGTAGCATTACGATATGAAGTATAACGTTATGTAGCATTACGATATAACGTATAACGTTATGTAGCATTACGATATAACGTATAACGTCATGAAGCATTACGACATAACGTATAACGTTATGTAGCATTACGACATAACGTATAACGTTATGTAGCATTGCGTTATAACCTATAACGTTATTGTAGTATTAATATATAACGTATAACGTTATGTAGCATTACGATATAACGTATAACGTTATGTGGCATTACGATATAACGCATAACGTTATATGGTAATACGTTATAACGTATAACGTTATGTAGCAAAACGATATAACGTATATCGTTATGTAGCATTACGATATAACGTATAACGTTATATAGTATTACGTAATAACTTATAACGTTACGTAGTATTACGTTATAACTTATAACGATATGTAGCATTACGATATAACGTATAACGTTATGAAGTATTACGTTATAACGTATAACGTTATGTAGCAATACGATATAACTTATAACGTTATGTAGCATTACGATATAAGGTATAACGTTATGTAGCATCACGATATAACGTATAAGGATATGTAGTATTACGATATAACGAATAACGTTATGTAGCATTACGATATAACGTATAACGTTATGTAGCACTGCGATATAACGTACAACGTTATGTAGCATTACGATATAACGTATAACGTTATGTAGCATTACGATATAACGTATAACGTCATGAAGCATTACGACATAACGTATAACGTTATGTAGCATTACGACATAACGTATAACGTTATGTAGCATTGCGTTATAACCTATAACGTTATTGTAGTATTAATATATAACGTATAACGTTATGTAGCATTACGATATAACGTATAACGTTATGTAGCATTACGATATAACGTATAACGTTATATAGTATTACGTAATAACTTATAACGTTACGTAGTATTACGTTATAACTTATAACGATATGTAGCATTACGATATAACGTATAACGTTATGAAGTATTACGTTATAACGTATAACGTTATGTAGCAATACGATATAACTTATAACGTTATGTAGCATTACGATATAAGGTATAACGTTATGTAGCATCACGTTATAACGTATAACGATATGTAGCATTACGATATAACGTATAACGTTATGCAGTATTACGTTATAACGTATAACGTTATGTAGCAATACGATATAACGTATAACGTTATGTAGCATAACGATATAACGTATAACGTTATGTAGCATTACGATATAACGTATAACGTTATGTAACATTACGATATTACGTATAACGTTATATGGTATTACGTTATAACGTATAACGTTATGTAGCATTACGATATAACGTATATCGTTATGTAGCATTACGATATAACGTATAACGTCATATAGTATTACGTAATAACGTATAACGTTACGTAGTATTACGTTATAACGTATAACGATATGTAGCATTACGATATAACGTATAACGTTATGCAGTATTACGTTATAACGTATAACGTTATGTAGCAATACGATATAACGTATAACGTTATGTAGCATAACGATATAACGTATAACGTTATGTAGCATTACGATATAACGTAGAACGTTAAGTAGCATTACGATATAACGTATAACGTTATGAAGCATTACGATATAACGTATAACGTTATGTACCATAACGATATAACGTATAACGTTATGAAGCATTACGACATAACGTATAACGTTATATGGTAATACGTTATAACGTATAACGTTATGTAGCATTACCATATAACGTATAACGTTATGTAGCATTACGATATAACGTATAACGTTATGTAGCTTTACGATATAACGTATAACGTTATGTAGCATAACGATATAACGTAAAACGTTATGTAGCATTACGATATAACGTATAACGTTATATAGTAATACGTTATAACGTATAACGTTATGTAGCATTACCATATAACGTATAACGTTATGTAGCATAACGATATAACGTATAACGTTATATAGTATTACGTTATAACGTATAACGTTATGTAATGTTACCTTATAACGTATAACGTTATGTAGCATTACGATATGAAGTATAACGTTATGTAGCATTACGATATAACGTATATCGTTATGTAGCATTACGATATAACGTATAACGTTATGTAGCATAACGATATAACGTATAACGTTATGTAGCATTACGATATAACGTAGAACGTTAAGTAGCATTACGATATAACGTATAACGTTATGAAGCATTACGATATAACGTATAACGTTATGTACCATAACGATATAACGTATAACGTTATGTAGCATTACGACATAACGTATAACGTTATATGGTAATACGTTATAACGTATAACGTTATGTAGCATTACCATATAACGTATAACGTTATGTAGCATTACGATATAACGTATAACGTTATGTATCTTTACGATATAACGTATAACGTTATGTAGCATAACGATATAACGTATAACGTTATGTAGCATTACGATATAACGTATATCGTTATGTAGCATCACGATATAACGTATAACGTCATATAGTATTACGTAATAACGTATAACGTTACGTAGTATTACGTTATAACGTATAACGATATGTAGCATTACGATATAACGTATAACGTTATGTAGTATTACGTTATAACGTATAACGTTATGTAGCAATACGATATAACGTATAACGTTATGTAGCATAACGATATAACGTATAACGTTATGTAGCATTACGATATAACGTAGAACGTTAAGTAGCATTACGATATAACGTATAACGTTATGAAGCATTACGATATAACGTATAACGTTATGTACCATAACGATATAACGTATAACGTTATGTAGCATTACGACATAACGTATAACGTTATATGGTAATACGTTACAACGTATAACGTTATGTAGCATTACCATATAACGTATAACGTTATGTAGCATTACGATATAACGTATAACGTTATGTAGCTTTACGATATAACGTATAACGTTATGTAGCATAACGATATAACGTATAACGTTATGTAGCATTACGATATAACGTATAACGTTATATAGTAATAACGTTATATAGATATAACGTATAACGTTATATAGTAATACGTTATAACGTATAACGTTATGTAGCATTACCATATAACGTATAACGTTATGTAGCATAACGATATAACGTATAACGTTATATAGTATTACGTTATAACGTATAACGTTATGTAATGTTACCTTATAACCTATAACGTTATGTAGCATTACGATATGAAGTATAACGTTATGTAGCATTACGATATAACGTATAACGTTATGTAGCATTACGATATAACGTATAACGTTATGTAGCATAACGATATAACGTATAACGTTATGTAGCATTACGATATAACGTAGAACGTTAAGTAGCATTACGATATAACGTATAACGTTATGAAGCATTACGATATAACGTATAACGTTATGTACCATAACGATATAACGTATAACGTTATGTAGCATTACGACATAACGTATAACGTTATGTAGCATTACCATATAACGTATAACGTTATGTAGCATTACGATATAACGTATAACGTTATGTAGCATTACGACATAACGCATAACGTTATATAGTATTACGTTATAACGTATAACGTTATGTAATATTACCTTATATCGTATAACGTTATGTAGCAATACGATATAACGTATAACGTTATGTAGCATTACCATATAACGTATAACGTTATGTAGCATAACGATATAACGTATAACGTTATGTAGCATTACGATATAACGTATAACGTTATGTAGCATAACGATATAACGTATAACGTTATGTAGCATTACGATGTAACGTATAACGTTATATAGTAATACGTTATAACGTATAACGTTATGTAGCATTACCACATAACGTATAACGTTATGTAGCATAACGATATAACGTATAACGTTATATAGTATTACGTTATAACGTATAACGTTATGTAATATTACCTTATAACGTATAACGTTATGTAGCATTACGATATGAAGTATAACGTTATGTAGCATTACGATATAACGTATAACGTTATGTAGCATTACGATATAACGTATAACGTTATGTAGCATAACGATATAACGTATAACGTTATGTAGCATTACGATATAACGTAGAACGTTAAGTAGCATTACGATATAACGTATAACGTTATGAATCATTACGATATAACGTATAACGTTATGTACCATAACGATATAACGTTTAACGTTATGTAGCATTACGACATAACGTATAACGTTATATGGTAATACGATATAACGTATAACGTTATGTAGCATTACCATATAACGTATAACGTTATGTAGCAAACGATATAACGTATAACGTTATGTAGCATTACGATATAACGTATAACGTTATGTAGCATAACGATATAACGTATAACGTTATGTAGCATTACGATGTAACGTATAACGTTATATAGTAATACGTTATAACGTATAACGTTATGTAGCATTACCATATAACGTATAACGTTATGTAGCATAACGATATAACGTATAACGTTATATAGTATTACGTTATAACGTATAACGTTATGTAATATTACCTTATAACGTATAACGTTATGTAGCATTACGATATGAAGTATAACGTTATGTAGCATTACGATATAACGTATAACGTTATGTAGCATTACGATATAACGTATAACGTTATGTAGCATAACGATATAACGTATAACGTTATGTAGCATTACGATATAACGTAGAACGTTAAGTAGCATTACGATATAACGTATAACGTTATGAAGCATTACGATATAACGTATAACGTTATGTACCATAACGATATAACGTTTAACGTTATGTAGCATTACGACATAACGTATAACGTTATATGGTAATACGTTATAACGTATAACGTTATATAGCATTACCATATAACGTATAACGTTATGTAGCATTACGATATAACGTATAACGTTATGTATCTTTACGATATAACGTATAACGTTATGTAGCATAACGATATAACGTATAACGTTATGTAGCATTACGATATAACGTATAACGTTATATAGTAATACGTTATAACGTATAACGTTATGTAGCATTACCATATAACGTATAACGTTATGTAGCATAACGATATAACGCATAACGTTATATAGTATTACGTTATAACGTATAACGTTATGTAATATTACCTTATAACGTATAACGTTATGTAGCAATACGATATAACGTATAACGTTATGTAGCATTACGATATAACGTATAACGTTATGTAGCATTACGATATAACGTATAACGTTATGTGGTAATAAGTTATAACGTATGACGTTATGTAATATTACCTTATAACGTATAACGTTATGTAGCATAACGATATAACGTATAACGTTATGTAGCATTACGATATAACGTATTACGTTATGTAGCATAACGATATAACGTATAACGTTATGTAGCATTACGATATAACGTATAACGTTATATAGTAATACGTTATAACGTATAACGTTATGTAGCATTACCATATAACGTATAACGTTATGTAGCATAACGATATAACGTATAACGTTATATAGTATTACCTTATAACGTATAACGTTATGTAATATTACCTTATAACGTATAACGTTATGTAGCATTACGATATGAAGTATAACGTTATGTAGCATAACGATATAACGTATAACGTTATGTAGCATTTCGTTATAACGTATAACGTTATGTAGCATTACGATATAACGTATAACGTTATGTAGCATATCGATATAACGTATAACGTTGTGTAGCTTAACGATATAACGTACAACGTTATGTAGCATAACGATATAACGTATAACGTTATGTAGCATTACGATATAACGTATAACGTTATGTAGCATTACGATATGAAGTATAACGTTATGTAGCATTACGATATAACGTATAACGTTATGTAGCATTACGATATAACGTATAACGTTATGTAGCATAACGATATAACGTATAACGTTATGTAGCATTACGATATAACGTAGAACGTTATGTAGCATTACGATATAACGTATAACGTTATGAAGCATTACGATATAACGTATAACGTTATGTAGCATAACGATATAACGTATAACGTTATGTAGCATTACGTTATAACGTATAACGTTATGTAGCATTACGATATAACGTATAACGTTATGTAGCATATCGATATAACGTATAACGTTGTGTAGCTTAACGATATAACGTACAACGTTATGTAGCATAACGATATAACGTATAACGTTATGTAGCATTACGATATAACGTATAACGTTATGTAGCATTACGATATGAAGTATAACGTTATGTAGCATTACGATATAACGTATAACGTTATGTAGCATTACGATATAACGTATAACGTTATGTAGCATAACGATATAACGTATAACGTTATGTAGCATTACGATATAACGTATAACGTTATGTAGCATTACGATATAACGTATAACGTTATATAGTAATACGTTATAACGTATAACGTTATGTAGCATTACCATATAACGTATAACGTTATGTAGCATAACGATATAACGTATAACGTTATATAGTATTACCTTATAACGTATAACGTTATGTAATATTACCTTATAACGTATAACGTTATGTAGCATTACGATATGAAGTATAACGTTATGTAGCATAACGATATAACGTATAACGTTATGTAGCATTACGTTATAACGTATAACGTTATGTAGCATTACGATATAACGTATAACGTTATGTAGCATATCGATATAACGTATAACGTTGTGTAGCTTAACGATATAACGTACAACGTTATGTAGCATAACGATATAACGTATAACGTTATGTAGCATTACGATATAACGTATAACGTTATGTAGCATTACGATATGAAGTATAACGTTATGTAGCATTACGATATAACGTATAACGTTATGTAGCATTACGATATAACGTATAACGTTATGTAGCATAACGATATAACGTATAACGTTATGTAGCATTACGATATAACGTAGAACGTTATGTAGCATTACGATATAACGTATAACGTTATGAAGCATTACGATATAACGTATAACGTTATGTAGCATAACGATATAACGTATAACGTTATGTAGCATTACGTTATAACGTATAACGTTATGTAGCATTACGATATAACGTATAACGTTATGTAGCATATCGATATAACGTATAACGTTGTGTAGCTTAACGATATAACGTACAACGTTATGTAGCATAACGATATAACGTATAACGTTATGTAGCATTACGATATAACGTATAACGTTATGTAGCATTACGATATGAAGTATAACGTTATGTAGCATTACGATATAACGTATAACGTTATGTAGCATTACGATATAACGTATAACGTTATGTAGCATAACGATATAACGTATAACGTTATGTAGCATTACGATATAACGTAGAACGTTATGTAGCATTACGATATAACGTATAACGTTATGAAGCATTACGATATAACGTATAACGTTATGTAGCATAACGATATAACGTATAACGTTATGTAGCATTACGTTATAACGTATAACGTTATGTAGCATTACGATATAACGTATAACGTTATGTAGCATATCGATATAACGTATAACGTTGTGTAGCTTAACGATATAACGTACAACGTTATGTAGCATAACGATATAACGTATAACGTTATGTAGCATTACGATATAACGTATAACGTTATGTAGCATTACGATATGAAGTATAACGTTATGTAGCATTACGATATAACGTATAACGTTATGTAGCATTACGATATAACGTATAACGTTATGTAGCATAACGATATAACGTATAACGTTATGTAGCATTACGATATAACGTAGAACGTTATGTAGCATTACGATATAACGTATAACGTTATGTAGCATTACGATATAACGTATAACGTTATGTATCTCTACGATATAACGTATAACGTTATGTAGCATCACGATATAACGTATAACGTTATATAGTAATACGTTATAACGTATAACGTTATGTAGCATTACCATATAACGTATAACGTTGTGTAGCATAACGATATAACGTATAACGTTATATAGTATTACGATATAACGTATAACGTTATGTAGCATAACGATATAACGTATAACGTTATGTAGCATTACGATATAACGTATAACGTTATATAGTATTACGTTATAACGTATAACGTTATGTAATATTACCTTATAACGTATAACGTTATGTAGCATTACGATATGAAGTATAACGTTATGTAGCATTACGATATAACGTATAACGTTATGTAGCATCACGATATAACGTATAACGTTATGTGGTAATAAGTTATAACGTATGACGTGATGTAATATTACCTTATAACGTATAACGTTATGTAGCATAACGATATAACGTATAACGTTATGTAGCATATCGATATAACGTATAACGTTATGTAGCATTACGATATAACGTATAACGTTATATAGTAATACGTTATAACGTATAACGTTATGTAGCATTACCATATAACGTATAACGTTATGTAGCATAACGATATAACGTATAACGTTATATAGTATTACGTTATAACGTATAACGTTATGTAATATTACCTTATAACGTATAACGTTATGTAATATTACCTTATAACGTATAACGTTATGTAGCATTACGATATGAAGTATAGCGTCATGTAGCATTACGATATAACGTATAACGTTATGTAGCATTACGATATAACGTGTAACTTCATGAAGCATTACGATATAACGTATAACGTTATGTAGCATTACGACATAACGTATAACGTTATGTAGCATTACGATATAACGTATAACGTTATATAGTAATACGTTATAACGTATAACGTTATGTAACATTACCATATAACGTATAACGTTATGTAGCATAACGATATAACGTATAACGTTAAATAGTGTTACGTTATAACGTATAACGTTATGTAATATTACCTTATAACGTATAACGTTATGTAGCATTACGATATGAAGTATAACGTTATGTAGCATTACGATATAACGTATAACGTTATGTAGCATTACGATATAACGTATAACGTCATGAAGCATTACGACATAACGTATAACGTTATGTAGCATTACGACATAACGTATAACGTTATGTAGCATTGCGTTATAACCTATAACGTTATTGTAGTATTAATATATAACGTATAACGTTATGTAGCATTACGATATAACGTATAACGTTATGTGGCATTACGATATAACGCATAACGTTATATGGTAATACGTTATAACGTATAACGTTATGTAGCAAAACGATATAACGTATATCGTTATGTAGCATTACGATATAACGTATAACGTTATATAGTATTACGTAATAACTTATAACGTTACGTAGTATTACGTTATAACTTATAACGATATGTAGCATTACGATATAACGTATAACGTTATGAAGTATTACGTTATAACGTATAACGTTAAGTAGCAATACGATATAACTTATAACGTTATGTAGCATTACGATATAAGGTATAACGTTATGTAGCATCACGATATAACGTATAAGGATATGTAGTATTACGATATAACGAATAACGTTATGTAGCATTACGATATAACGTATAACGTTATGTAGCACTGCGATATAACGTACAACGTTATGTAGCATAACGATATAACGTATAACGTTATGTAGCATTACGATATAACGTATAACGTTATGTAACATTACGATATTACGTATAACGTTATATGGTATTACGTTATAACGTATAACGTTATGTAGCATTACGATATAACGTATATCGTTATGTAGCATTACGATATAACGTATAACGTCATATAGTATTACGTAATAACGTATAACGTTACGTAGTATTACGTTATAACGTATAACGATATGTAGCATTACGATATAACGTATAACGTTATGCAGTATTACGTTATAACGTATAACGTTATGTAGCAATACGATATAACGTATAACGTTATGTAGCATAACGATATAACGTATAACGTTATGTAGCATTACGATATAACGTATAACGTTATGTAACATTACGATATTACGTATAACGTTATATGGTATTACGTTATAACGTATAACGTTATGTAGCATTACGATATAACGTATATCGTTATGTAGCATTACGATATAACGTATAACGTCATATAGTATTACGTAATAACGTATAACGTTACGTAGTATTACGTTATAACGTATAACGATATGTAGCATTACGATATAACGTATAACGTTATGCAGTATTACGTTATAACGTATAACGTTATGTAGCAATACGATATAACGTATAACGTTATGTAGCATAACGATATAACGTATAACGTTATGTAGCATTACGATATAACGTAGAACGTTAAGTAGCATTACGATATAACGTATAACGTTATGAAGCATTACGATATAACGTATAACGTTATGTACCATAACGATATAACGTATAACGTTATGAAGCATTACGACATAACGTATAACGTTATATGGTAATACGTTATAACGTATAACGTTATGTAGCATTACCATATAACGTATAACGTTATGTAGCATTACGATATAACGTATAACGTTATGTAGCTTTACGATATAACGTATAACGTTATGTAGCATAACGATATAACGTAAAACGTTATGTAGCATTACGATATAACGTATAACGTTATATAGTAATACGTTATAACGTATAACGTTATGTAGCATTACCATATAACGTATAACGTTATGTAGCATAACGATATAACGTATAACGTTATATAGTATTACGTTATAACGTATAACGTTATGTAATGTTACCTTATAACGTATAACGTTATGTAGCATTACGATATGAAGTATAACGTTATGTAGCATTACGATATAACGTATATCGTTATGTAGCATTACGATATAACGTATAACGTTATGTAGCATAACGATATAACGTATAACGTTATGTAGCATTACGATATAACGTAGAACGTTAAGTAGCATTACGATATAACGTATAACGTTATGAAGCATTACGATATAACGTATAACGTTATGTACCATAACGATATAACGTATAACGTTATGTAGCATTACGACATAACGTATAACGTTATATGGTAATACGTTATAACGTATAACGTTATGTAGCATTACCATATAACGTATAACGTTATGTAGCATTACGATATAACGTATAACGTTATGTATCTTTACGATATAACGTATAACGTTATGTAGCATAACGATATAACGTATAACGTTATGTAGCATTACGATATAACGTAGAACGTTAAGTAGCATTACGATATAACGTATAACGTTATGAAGCATTACGATATAACGTATAACGTTATGTACCATAACGATATAACGTATAACGTTATGTAGCATTACGACATAACGTATAACGTTATATGGTAATACGTTATAACGTATAACGTTATGTATCTTTACGATATAACGTATAACGTTATGTAGCATAACGATATAACGTATAACGTTATGTAGCATTACGATATAACGTATAACGTTATGTATCTTTACGATATAACGTATAACGTTATGTAGCATAACGATATAACGTATAACGTTATGTAGCATTACCATATAACGTATAACGTTATATAGCATAACGATATAACGTATAACGTTATATAGTATTACGTTATAACGTATGACGTTATGTAATATTACCTTATAACGTATAACGTTATCTAGCATAACGATATAACGTATAACGTTATGTAGCATTACGATATAACGTATAACGTTATGTAGCATAACGATATAACGTATAACGTTATGTGGTAATAAGTTATAACGTATGACGTTATGTAATATTACCTTATAACGTATAACGTTATGTAGCATAACGATATAACGTATAACGTTATGTAGCATTACGATATAACGTATAACGTTATGTAGCATAACGATATAACGTATAACGTTATGTAGCATTACCATATAACGTATAACGTTATGTAGCATAACGATATAACGTATAACGTTATATAGTATTACGTTATAACGTATAACGTTATGTAATATTACCTTATAACGTATAACGTTATGTAGCATTACGATATGAAGTATAACGTTATGTAGCATAACGATATAACGTATAACGTTATGTAGCATTACGTTATAACGTATAACGTTATGTAGCATTAAGATATAACGTATAACGTTATGTAGCATATCGATATAACGTATAACGTTGTGTAGCGTAACGATATAACGTACAACGTTATGTAGCATAACGATATAACGTATAACGTTATGTAGCATTACGATATAACGTATAACGTTATGTAACATTACGATATTACGTATAACGTTATATGGTATTACGTTATAACGTATAACGTTATGTAGCATTACGATATAACGTATATCGTTATGTAGCATTACGATATAACGTATAACGTTATATAGTATTACGTAATAACGTATAACGTTACGTAGGATTACGTTATAACGTATAACGATATGTAGCATTACGATATAACGTATAACGTTATGTAGTATTACGTTATAACGTATAACGTTATGTAGCATTACGATATAACGTACAACGTTATGTAGCATAACGATATAACGTATAACGTTATGTAGCATTACGATATAACGTATAACGTTATGTAACATTACGATATTACGTTATAACGTATAACGTTATGTAGCATTACGATATAACGTATAACGTTATGTAGCGTATAACGTTGTGTAGCGTAACGATATAACGTATAACGTTATATGGTAATACGTTATAACGTATAACGTTATGTAGCATTACGATATAACGTATAACGTTATGTAGCATATCGATACAACGCATAACGTTATATAGTATTACGTTATAACGTATAACGTTATGTAGTATTACGTCATAACTTATAACGTTATGTATCATTACGATATAACGTATAACGTTATGTAGCATTACGATATAACGTAGAACATTATGTAGCATAACGATATAACGTATAACGTTATGTAGGATTACGATATAACGTATAACGTTATGTAACATTACGTTATAACGTATAACGTTATGTAGTATTACGTCATAACTTATAACGTTATGTATCATTACGATATAACGTATAACGTTATATAGTATTACGTTATAACGTATAACGTTATGTAGTATTACGTCATAACTTATAACGTTATGTATCATTACGATATAACGTATAACGTTATGTAGCATTACGATATAACGTAGAACATTATGTAGCATAACGATATACGTATAACGTTATGTAGGATTACGATATAACGTATAACGTTATGTAACATTACGTTATAACGTATAACGTTATGTAGTATTACGTCATAACTTATAACGTTATGTATCATTACGATATAACGTATAACGTTATATAGTATTACGTTATAACGTATAACGTTATGTAATATTACCTTATAACGTATAACGTTATGTAGCATTACGATATGAAGTATAACGTTATGTAGCATTACGATATAACGTATAACGTTATGTAGCATTACGAAATAACGTATAACGTTATATAGTATTACGTAATAACTTATAACGTTACGTAGTATTACGTTATAACTTATAACGATATGTAGCATTACGATATAACGTATAACGTTATGTAATATTACCTTATAACGTATAACGTTATGTAGCATTACGATATGAAGTATAACGTCATGTAGCATTACGATATAACGTATAACGTTATGTAGCATTACGATATAACGTATAACGTCATGAAGCATTACGACATAACGTATAACGTTATGTAGCATTACGACATAACGTATAACGTCATGTAGCATTGCGTTATAACCTATAACGTTATTGTAGTATTAATATATAACGTATCACGTTATGTAGCATTGCGTTATAACCTATAACGTTATTGTAGTATTAATATATAACGTATAACGTTATGTAGCATTACGATATAACGTATAACGTTATGTGGCATTACGATATAACGCATAACGTTATATGGTAATACGTTATAACGTATAACGTTATGTAGCAAATCGATATAACGTATATCGTTATGTAGCATTACGATATAACGTATAACGTTATATAGTATTACGTAATAACGTATAACGTTATGTAGCATTACGATATAACGTATAACGTTATATAGTATTACGTAATAACTTATAACGTTACGTAATATTACGTTATAACTTATAACGTTATGTATCATTACGATATAACGTATAACGTTATATAGTATTACGTTATAACTTATAACGATATGTAGCATTACGATATAACATATAACGTTATGTACCATAACGATATAACGTATAACGTTATGAAGCATTACGACATAACGTATAACGTTATATGGTAATACGTTATAACGTATAACGTTATGTAGCATTACCATATAACGTATAACGTTATGTAGCATTACGATATAACGTATAACGTTATGTAGCATAACGATATAACGTCTAACGTTATGTAGCATTACGATATAACGTATAACGTTATATAGTAATACGTTATAACGTATAACGTTATGTAGCATTACCATATAACGTATAACGTTATGTAGCATAACGATATAACGTATAACGTTATATAGTATTACGTTATAACTTATAACGTTATGTAATGTTACCTTATAACGTATAACGTTATGTAGCATTACGATATGAAGTATAACGTTATGTAGCATTACGATATAACGTATAACGTTATGTAGCATTACGATATAACGTATAACGTTATGTAGCATAACGATATAACGTATAACGTTATGTAGCATTACGATATAACGTAGTACGTTAAGTAGCATTACGATATAACGTATAACGTTATGAAGCATTACGATATAACGTATAACGTTATGTACCATAACGATATAACGTATAACGTTATGTAGCATTACGACATAACGTATAACGTTATATGGTAATACGTTATAACGTATAACGTTATGTATCTTTACGATATAACGTATAACGTTATGTAGCATAACGATATAACGTATAACGTTATGTAGCATTACGATATAACGTAGAACGTTAAGTAGCATTACGATATAACGTATAACGTTATGAAGCATTACGATATAACGTATAACGTTATGTACCATAACGATATAACGTATAACGTTATGTAGCATTACGATATAACGTATAACGTCATGAAGCATTACGATATAACGTATAACGTTATGTACCATAACGATATAACGCATAACGTTATGTAGCATTACGACATAACGTATAACGTTATATGGTAATACGTTATAACGTATAACGTTATGTAGCATTACCATATAACGTATAACGTTATGTAGCATTACGATATAACGTATAACGTTATGTATCTTTACGATATAACCTATAACGTTATGTAGCATAACGATATAACGTATAACGTTATGTAGCATTACGATATAACGTATAACGTTATGTATATTTACGATATAACGTATAACGTTATGTAGCATAACGATATAACGTATAACGTTATGTAGCATTACCATATAACGTAAAACGTTATGTAGCATAACGATATAACGTATAACGTTATATAGTATTACGTTATAACGTATAACGTTATGTAATATTACCTTATAACGTATAACGTTATGTAGCAATACGATATAACGTATAACGTTATGTAGCATTACGGTATAACGTATAACGTTATGTAGCATTACGATATAACGTATAACGTTATGTGGTAATAAGTTATAACGTATGACGTTATGTAATATTACCTTATAACGTATAACGTTATGTAGCATAACGATATAACGTATAACGTTATGTAGCATTACGATATAACGTATAACGTTATGTAGCATAACGATATAACGTATAACGTTATGTAGCATTACCATATAACGTATAACGTTATGTAGCATAACGATATAACGTATAACGTTATATAGTATTACGTTATAACGTATAACGTTATGTAATATTACCTTATAACGTATAACGTTATGTAGCATTACGATATGAAGTATAACGTTATGTAGCATAACGATATAACGTATAACGTTATGTAGCATTACGTTATAACGTATAACGTTATGTAGCATTACGATATAACGTATAACGTTATGTAGCATATCGATATAACGTATAACGTTGTGTAGCGTAACGATATAACGTACAACGTTATGTAGCATAACGATATAACGTATAACGTTATGTAGCATTACGATATAACGTATAACGTTATGTAACATTACGATATTACGTATAACGTTATATGGTATTACGTTATAACGTATAACGTTATGTAGCATTACGATATAACGTATATCGTTATGTAGCATTACGATATAACGTATAACGTTATATAGTATTACGTAATAACGTATAACGTTACGTAGTATTACGTTATAACTTATAACAATATGTAGCATTACGATATAACGTATAACGTTATGTAGTATTACGTTATAACGTATAACGTTATGTAGCATTACGATATAACGTACAACGTTATGTAGCATAACGATATAACGTATAACGTTATGTAGCATTACGATATAACGTATAACGTTATGTAACATTACGATATTACGTATAACGTTATATGGTATTACGTTATAACGTATAACGTTATGTAGCATTACGATATAACGTATAACGTTATGTAGCGTATAACGTTGTGTAGCGTAACGATATAACGTATAACGTTATATGGTAATACGTTATAACGTATAACGTTATGTAGCATTACGATATAACGTATAACGTTATGTAGCATATCGATATAACGCATAACGTTATATAGTATTACGTTATAACGTATATCGTTATGTAGTATTACGATATAACGTAGAACGTTATGTAGCATAACGATATAACGGATAACGTTATGTAGCTTTACGATATAACGTATAACGTTATGTAGCATAACGATATAACGTATAACGTTACGTAGCATTACGATATAACGTATAACGTTACATAGTAATACGTTATAACGTATAACGTTATGTAGCATTACCATATAACGTATAACGTTATGTAGCATTACCATATAACGTATTACGTTATGTAGCATTACGATATAACGTATAACGTTATGCAGCATAACGATATAACGTATTACGTTATATATTATTACGTTATAACGTATAACGTTATGTAGTATTACGTCATATCTTATAACGTTATTTAGCATTACTATATAACGTATAACGTTATGTAGCATTACGATATAACGTATAACGTTATGTAGCATAACGACATAACGTATAACGTTATGTAGCATTACGACATAACGTATAACGTTATGTAGCATTACGACATAACGTATAACGTTATATGGTAATACGTTATAACGTATAACGTTATGTAGCATTACCATATAACGTATAACGTTATGTAGCATTACCATATAACGTATTACGTTATGTAGCATTACGATATAACGTATAACGTTATGCAGCATAACGATATAACGTATTACGTTATATATTATTACGTTATAACGTATAACGTTATGTAGTATTACGTCATATCTTATAACGTTATTTAGCATAACGATATAACGTATAACGTTATGTAGCATAACGATATAACGTATAACGTTATGTAGCATTACGATATAACGTATAACGTTATGTAGCATTACGATATATCGTACAACGTTATGAAGCATTACGATATAACGTATAACGTTATGTACCATAACGATATAACGTATAACGTTATGTAGCATTACGACATAACGTATAACGTTATATGGTAATACGTTATAACGTATAACGTTATGTAGCATTACGATATATCGTACAACGTTATGAAGCATTACGATATAACGTATAACGTTATGTACCATAACGATATAACGTATAACGTTATGTAGCATAACGATATAACGTATAACGTTATGTAGCATTACGATATAACATATAACGTTATATAGTAATACGTTATAACGTATAACGTTATGTAGCATTACCATATAACGTATAACGTTATGTAGCATAACGATATAACGTATAACGTTATATAGTATTACGTTATAACTTATAACGTTATGTAATGTTACCTTATAACGTATAACGTTATGTAGCATTACGATATGAAGTATAACGTTATGTAGCATTACGATATAACGTATAACGTTATGTAGCATTACGATATAACGTATAACGTTATGTAGCATAACGATATAACGTATAACGTTATGTAGCATTACGATATAACGTATAACGCTATGTAGTATTACGTTATCACGTATAACGTTATGTAGTATTACGATATAATGTAGAACGTTATGTAGCATAACGATATAACGTATAACGTTATGTAGGATTACGATATTACGTATAACGTTATATGGTATTACGTTATAACGTATAACGTTATGTAGCATTACGATATAACGTATAACGTTATGTAGCGTATAACGTTGTGTAGCGTAACGATATAACGTATAACGTTATATGGTAATACGTCATAACTTATAACGTTATGTATCATTACGATATAACGTATAACGTTATGTAGCATTACGATATAACGTATAACGCTATGTAGTATTACGTTATCACGTATAACGTTATGTAGTATTACGATATAATGTAGAACGTTATGTAGCATAACGATATAACGTATAACGTTATGTAGGATTACGATATAAAGTATAACGTTATGTAACATTACGATATAACGTATAACGCTATGTAGTATTACGTTATCACGTATAACGATATGTAGTATTACGATATAACGTAGAACGTTATGTAGCATAACGATATAACGGATAACGTTATGTAGCTTTACGATATAACGTATAACGTTATGTAGCATAACGATATAACGTATAACGTCACGTAGCATTACGATATAACGTATAACGTTATATAGTAATACGTTATAACGTATAAGGTTATGTAGCATTACCATATAACGTATAACGTTATGTAGCATTACCATACAACGTATTACGTTATGTAGCATTACGATATGAAGTATAACGTTATGTAGCATTACGATATAACGTATAACGTTATGTAGCATAACGATATAACGTATAACGTTATATAGTATTACGTTATAACGTATAACGTTATGTAATATTACCTTATAACGTATAACGTTATGTAGCATTACGATATGAAGTATAATTTATGTAGCATTACGATATAACGTATAACGTTATGTAGCATTACGATATAACGTATAACGTTATATAGTAATACGTTATAACGTATAACGTTATGTAGCATTACCATATAACGTATAACGTTATGTAGCATAACGATATAACGTATAACGTTATATAGTATTACGTTATAACTTATAACGTTATGTAATGTTACCTTATAACGTATAACGTTATGTAGCATTACGATATGAAGTATAACGTTATGTAGCATTACGATATAACATATAACGTTATATGGTAATACGTTATAACGTATAACGTTATGTAGCATTACCATATAACGTATAACGTTATGTAGCATTACGATATAACGTATAACGTTATGTAGCTTTACGATATAACGTATAACGTTATGTAGCATAACGATATAACGTATAACGTTATGTAGCATTACGATATAACGTATAACGTTATATAGTAATACGTTATAACGTATAACGTTATGTAGCATTACCATATAACGTATAACGTTATGTAGCATAACGATATAACGTATAACGTTATATAGTATTACGTTATAACTTATAACGTTATGTAATGTTACCTTATAACGTATAACGTTATGTAGCATTACGATATGAAGTATAACGTTATGTAGCATTACGATATAACGTATAACGTTATGTAGCATTACGATATAACGTATAACGTTATGTAGCATAACGATATAACGTATAACGTTATGTAGCATTACGATATAACGTATAACGCTATGTAGTATTACGTTATCACGTATAACGTTATGTAGTATTACGATATAATGTAGAACGTTATGTAGCATAACGATATAACGTATAACGTTATGTAGGATTACGATATTACGTATAACGTTATATGGTATTACGTTATAACGTATAACGTTATGTAGCATTACGATATAACGTATAACGTTATGTAGCGTATAACGTTGTGTAGCGTAACGATATAACGTATAACGTTATATGGTAATACGTCATAACTTATAACGTTATGTATCATTACGATATAACGTATAACGTTATGTAGCATTACGATATAACGTATAACGCTATGTAGTATTACGTTATCACGTATAACGTTATGTAGTATTACGATATAATGTAGAACGTTATGTAGCATAACGATATAACGTATAACGTTATGTAGGATTACGATATAAAGTATAACGTTATGTAACATTACGATATAACGTATAACGCTATGTAGTATTACGTTATCACGTATAACGATATGTAGTATTACGATATAACGTAGAACGTTATGTAGCATAACGATATAACGGATAACGTTATGTAGCTTTACGATATAACGTATAACGTTATGTAGCATAACGATATAACGTATAACGTCACGTAGCATTACGATATAACGTATAACGTTATATAGTAATACGTTATAACGTATAACGTTATGTAGCATTACCATATAACGTATAACGTTATGTAGCATTACCATACAACGTATTACGTTATGTAGCATTACGATATGAAGTATAACGTTATGTAGCATTACGATATAACGTATAACGTTATGTAGCATAACGATATAACGTATAACGTTATATAGTATTACGTTATAACGTATAACGTTATGTAATATTACCTTATAACGTATAACGTTATGTAGCATTACGATATGAAGTATAACGTTATGTAGCATTACGATATAACGTATAACGTTATGTAGCATTACGATATGAAGTATAACGTTATGTAGCATTACGATATAACGTATAACGTTATGTAGCATTGCGTTATAACCTATAACGTTATATAGTATTACGTTATAACGTATAACGTTATGTAATATTACCTTATAACGTATAACGTTATGTAGCATTACGATATGAAGTATAACGTTATGTAGCATTACGATATAACGTATAACGTTATGTAGCATTACGATATAACGTATAACGTCATGAAGCATTACGATATAACGTATAACGTTATGTAGCATTACGACATAACGTATAACGTTATGTAGCATTACGATATAACGTATAACGTTATATAGTAATACGTTATAACGTATAACGTTATGTAACATTACCATATAACGTATAACGTTATGTAGCATAACGATATAACGTATAACGTTATATAGTATTACGTTATAACGTATAACGTTATGTAATATTACCTTATAACGTATAACGTTATGTAGCATTACGATATGAAGTATAACGTCATGTAGCATTACGATATAACGTATAACGTTATGTAGCATTACGATATAACGTATAACGTCATGAAGCATTACGACATAACGTATAACGTTATGTAGCATTACGACATAACGTATAACGTCATGTAGCATTGCGTTATAACCTATAACGTTATTGTAGTATTAATATATAACGTATCACGTTATGTAGCATTACGATATAACGTATAACGTTATGTGGCATTACGATATAACGTATAACGTTATGTAGCATTACGATATAACGTATATCGTTATGTAGCATTACGATATAACGTATAACGTCATATAGTATTACGTAATAACGTATAACGTTACGTAGTATTACGTTATAACTTATGACGATATGTAGCATTACGATATAACGTATAACGTTATGTAGTATTACGTTATAACGTATAACGTTATGTAGCAATACGATATAACTTATAACGTTATGTAGCATTACGATATATCGTATAACGTTATGTAGCATTACGATATAACGTATAAGGATATGTAGCATTACGATATAACGAATAACGTTATGTAGCATTACGATATAACGTATAACGTTATGTAGCATTACGATATAACGTACAACGTTATGTAGCATAACGATATAACGTATAACGTTATGTAGCATTATGATATAACGTATAACGTTATGTAACATTACGATATTACGTATAACGTTATATGGTATTACGTTATAACGTATAACGTTATGTAGCATTACGATATAACGTATAACGTTATGTAGCATATCGATATAACGTATAACGTTGTGTAGCGTA
Source organism: Bombus lapidarius (assembly GCA_936014575.1). Taxonomy (NCBI): domain Eukaryota; kingdom Metazoa; phylum Arthropoda; class Insecta; order Hymenoptera; family Apidae; genus Bombus; species Bombus lapidarius. Next base: position 347,693 of record CAKXZU010000093.1, read on the forward strand.
ACGATATAACGTACAACGTTATGTAGCATAACGATATAACGTATAACGTTATGTAGCATTACGATATAACGTATAACGTTATGTAACATTACGATATTACGTATAACGTTATATGGTATTACGTTATAACGTATAACGTTATGTAGCATTACGATATAACGTATATCGTTATGTAGCATTACGATATAACGTATAACGTCATATAGTATTACGTAATAACGTATAACGTTACGTAGTATTACGTTATAACGTATAACGATATGTACCATTACGATATAACGTATAACGTTATGTAGTATTACGTTATAACGTATAACGTTATGTAGCAATACGATATAACGTATAACGTTATGTAGCATAACGATATAACGTATAACGATATGTAGCATTACGATATAACGTAGAACGTTAAGTAGCATTACGATATAACGTATAACGTTATGAAGCATTACGATATAACATATAACGTTATGTACCATAACGATATAACGTATAACGTTATGTAGCATTACGACATAACGTATAACGTTATATGGTAATACGTTATAACGTATAACGTTATGTAGCATTACCATATAACGTATAACGTTATGTAGCATTACGATATAACGTATAACGTTATGTAGCTTTACGATATAACGTATAACGTTATGTAGCATAACGATATAACGTATAACGTTATGTAGCATTACGATATAACGTATAACGTTATATAGTAATACGTTATAACGTATAACGTTATGTAGCATTACCATATAACGTATAACGTTATGTAGCATAACGATATAACGTATAACGTTATATAGTATTACGTTATAACGTATAACGTTATGTAATGTTACCTTATAACGTATAACGTTATGTAGCATTACGATATGAAGTATAACGTTATGTAGCATTACGATATAACGTATAACGTTATGTAGCATTACGATATAACGTATAACGTTATGTAGCATAACGATATAACGTATAACGTTATATAGTATTACGTTATAACGTATAACGTTATGTAATGTTACCTTATAACGTATAACGTTATGTAGCATTACGATATGAAGTATAACGTTATGTAGCATTACGATATAACGTATAACGTTATGTAGCATTACGATATAACGTATAACGTTATGTAGCATTACGATATAACGTATAACGTTATGTAGCATTACGATATAACGTATAACGTTATGTAGCATAACGATATAACGTATAACGTTATGTAGCATTACGATATAACGTAGAACGTTAAGTAGCATTACGATATAACGTATAACGTTATGAAGCATTACGATATAACGTATAACGTTATGTACCATAACGATATAACGTATAACGTTATGTAGCATTACGACAAAACGTATAACGTTATATGGTAATACGTTATAACGTATAACGTTATGTAGCATTACCATATAACGTATAACGTTATGTAGCACTACGATATAACGTATAACGTTATGTATCTTTACGATATAACGTATAACGTTATGTAGCATAACGATATAACGTATAACGTTATGTAGCATTACGATATAACGTATAACGTTATATAGTAATACGTTATAACGTATAACGTTATGTAGCATAACGATATAACGTATAACGTTATGTAGCATTACGATATAACGTATAACGTTATATAGTAATACGTTATAACGTATAACGTTATGTAGCATTACCATATAACGTATAACGTTATGTAGCATAACGATATAACGTATAACGTTATATAGTATTACGTTATAACGTATAACGTTATGTAATATTACCTTATAACGTATAACGTTATGTAGCATTACGATATGAAGTATAACGTTATGTAGCATTACGTTATAACGTATAACGTTATGTAGCATTACGGTATAACGTATAACGTTATGTAGCATATCGATATAACGTATAACGTTGTGTAACGTAACGATATAACGTACAACGTTATGTAGCATAACGATATAACGTATCACGTTATGTAGCATTACGATATAACGTATAACGTTATGTAACATTACGATATTACGTATAACGTTATATGGTATTACGTTATAACGTATAACGTTATGTAGCATTACGATATAACGTATATCGTTATGTAGCATTACGATATAACGTATAACGTTATGTAGTATTACGTTATAACGTATAACGTTATGTAGCATTACGATATAACGTACAACGTTATGTAGCATAACGATATAACGTATAACGTTATGTAGCATTACGATATAACGTATAACGTTATGTAACATTACGATATTACGTATAACGTTATATGGTATTACGTTATAACGTATAACGTTATGTAGCATTACGATATAACGTATAACGTTATGTAGCGTATAACGTTGTGTAGCGTAACGATATAACGTATAACGTTATATGGTAATACGTTATAACGTATAACGTTATGTAGCATTACGATATAACGTATAACGTTATGTAGCATATCGATATAACGCATAACGTTATATAGTATTACGTTATAACGTATAACGTTATGTAGTATTACGTCATAACTTATAACGTTATGTATCATTACGATATAACGTATAACGTTATGTAGCATTACGATATAACGTATAACGCTATGTAGTATTACGTTATCACGTATAACGTTATGTAGTATTACGATATAACGTAGAACGTTATGTAGCATAGCGATATAACGTATAACGTTATGTAGGATTACGATATAACGTATAACGTTATGTAACATTACGATATAACGTATAACGCTATGTAGTATTACGTTATCACGTATAACGTTATGTAGTATTACGATATAACGTAGAACGTTATGTAGCATAACGATATAACGGATAACGTTATGTAGCTTTACGATATAACGTATACCGTTATGTAGCATAACGATATAACGTATAACGTTACGTAGCATTACGATATAACGTATAACGTTATGCAGCATAACGATATAACGTATTACGTTATATATTATTACGTTATAACGTATAACGTTATGTAGTATTACGTCATATCTTATAACGTTATTTAGCATTACTATATAACGTATAACGTTATGTAGCATTACGATATAACGTATAACGTTATGTAGCATAACGACATAACGTATAACGTTATGTAGCATTACGACATAACGTATAACGTTATGTAGCATTACGACATAACGTATAACGTTATATGGTAATACGTTATAACGTATAACGTTATGTAGCATTACCATATAACGTATAACGTTATGTAGCATTACCATATAACGTATTACGTTATGTAGCATTACGATATAACGTATAACGTTATGCAGCATAACGATATAACGTATTACGTTATATATTATTACGTTATAACGTATAACGTTATGTAGTATTACGTCATATCTTATAACGTTATTTAGCATAACGATATAACGTATAACGTTATGTAGCATAACGATATAACGTATAACGTTATGTAGCATTACGATATAACGTATAACGTTATGTAGCATTACGATATATCGTATAACGTTATGAAGCATTACGATATAACGTATAACGTTATGTACCATAACGATATAACGTATAACGTTATGTAGCATTACGACATAACGTATAACGTTATATGGTAATACGTTATAACGTATATCGTTATGTAGCATTACCATATAACGTATAACGTTATGTAGCATAACGATATAACGTATAACGTTATATAGTATTACGTTATAACTTATAACGTTATGTAATGTTACCTTATAACGTATAACGTTATGTAGCATTACGATATGAAGCATAACGTTATGTAGCATTACGATATAACGTATAACGTTATGTAGCATTACGATATAACGTATAACGTTATGTAGCATAACGATATAACGTATAACGTTATGTAGCATTACGATATAACGTATAACGCTATGTAGTATTACGTTATCACGTATAACGTTATGTAGTATTACGATATAATGTAGAACGTTATGTAGCATAACGATATAACGTATAACGTTATGTAGGATTACGATATTACGTATAACGTTATATGGTATTACGTTATAACGTATAACGTTATGTAGCATTACGATATAACGTATAACGTTATGTAGCGTATAACGTTGTGTAGCGTAACGATATAACGTATAACGTTATATGGTAATACGTCATAACTTATAACGTTATGTATCATTACGATATAACGTATAACGTTATGTAGCATTACGATATAACGTATAACGCTATGTAGTATTACGTTATCACGTATAACGTTATGTAGTATTACGATATAATGTAGAACGTTATGTAGCATAACGATATAACGTATAACGTTATGTAGGATTACGATATAAAGTATAACGTTATGTAACATTACGATATAACGTATAACGCTATGTAGTATTACGTTATCACGTATAACGATATGTAGTATTACGATATAACGTAGAACGTTATGTAGCATAACGATATAACGGATAACGTTATGTAGCTTTACGATATAACGTATAACGTTATGTAGCATAACGATATAACGTATAACGTCACGTAGCATTACGATATAACGTATAACGTTATATAGTAATACGTTATAACGTATAACGTTATGTAGCATTACCATATAACGTATAACGTTATGTAGCATTACCATACAACGTATTACGTTATGTAGCATTACGATATGAAGTATAACGTTATGTAGCATTACGATATAACGTATAACGTTATGTAGCATAACGATATAACGTATAACGTTATATAGTATTACGTTATAACGTATAACGTTATGTAATATTACCTTATAACGTATAACGTTATGTAGCATTACGATATGAAGTATAACGTTATGTAGCATTACGATATAACGTATAACGTTATGTAGCATTACGATATAACGTATAACGTTATATAGTAATACGTTATAACGTATAACGTTATGTAGCATTACCATATAACGTATAACGTTATGTAGCATAACGATATAACGTATAACGTTATATAGTATTACGTTATAACTTATAACGTTATGTAATGTTACCTTATAACGTATAACGTTATGTAGCATTACGATATGAAGTATAACGTTATGTAGCATTACGATATAACGTATAACGTTATATGGTAATACATTATAACGTATAACGTTATGTAGCATTACCATATAACGTATAACGTTATGTAGCATTACGATATAACGTATAACGTTATGTAGCTTTACGATATAACGTATAACGTTATGTAGCATAACGATATAACGTATAACGTTATGTAGCATTACGATATAACGTATAACGTTATATAGTAATACGTTATAACGTATAACGTTATGTAGCATTACCATATAACGTATAACGTTATGTAGCATAACGATATAACGTATAACGTTATATAGTATTACGTTATAACTTATAACGTTATGTAATGTTACCTTATAACGTATAACGTTATGTAGCATTACGATATGAAGTATAACGTTATGTAGCATTACGATATAACGTATAACGTTATGTAGCATTACGATATAACGTATAACGCTATGTAGTATTACGTTATCACGTATAACGATATGTAGTATTACGATATAACGTAGAACGTTATGTAGCATAACGATATAACGGATAACGTTATGTAGCTTTACGATATAACGTATAACGTTATGTAGCATAACGATATAACGTATAACGTCACGTAGCATTACGATATAACGTATAACGTTATATAGTAATACGTTATAACGTATAACGTTATGTAGCATTACCATATAACGTATAACGTTATGTAGCATTACCATACAACGTATTACGTTATGTAGCATTACGATATGAAGTATAACGTTATGTAGCATTACGATATCACGTATAACGTTATGTAGCATAACGATATAACGTATAACGTTATGTAGCATTACGATATGAAGTATAACGTTATGTAGCATTACGATATAACGTATAACGTTATGTAGCATTACGATATAACGTATAACGCTATGTAGTATTACGTTATCACGTATAACGATATGTAGTATTACGATATAACGTAGAACGTTATGTAGCATAACGATATAACGGATAACGTTATGTAGCTTTACGATATAACGTATAACGTTATGTAGCATAACGATATAACGTATAACGTCACGTAGCATTACGATATAACGTATAACGTTATATAGTAATACGTTATAACGTATAACGTTATGTAGCATTACCTTATAACGTATAACGTTATGTAGCATTACGATATGAAGTATAACGTTATGTAGCATTACGATATAACGTATAACGTTATGTAGCATTACGATATAACGTATAACGTCATGAAGCATTACGATATAACGTATAACGTTATGTAGCATTACGACATAACGTATAACGTTATGTAGCATTGCGTTATAACCTATAACGTTATATAGTATTACGTTATAACGTATAACGTTATGTAATATTACCTTATAACGTATAACGTTATGTAGCATTACGATATGAAGTATAACGTTATGTAGCATTACGATATAACGTATAACGTTATGTAGCATTACGATATAACGTATAACGTCATGAAGCATTACGATATAACGTATAACGTTATGTAGCATTACGACATAACGTATAACGTTATGTAGCATTACGATATAACGTATAACGTTATATAGTAATACGTTATAACGTATAACGTTATGTAACATTACCATATAACGTATAACGTTATGTAGCATAACGATATAACGTATAACGTTATATAGTATTACGTTATAACGTATAACGTTATGTAATATTACCTTATAACGTATAACGTTATGTAGCATTACGATATGAAGTATAACGTCATGTAGCATTACGATATAACGTATAACGTTATGTAGCATTACGATATAACGTATAACGTCATGAAGCATTACGACATAACGTATAACGTTATGTAGCATTACGACATAACGTATAACGTCATGTAGCATTGCGTTATAACCTATAACGTTATTGTAGTATTAATATATAACGTATCACGTTATGTAGCATTACGATATAACGTATAACGTTATGTGGCATTACGATATAACGTATAACGTTATGTAGCATTACGATATAACGTATATCGTTATGTAGCATTACGATATAACGTATAACGTCATATAGTATTACGTAATAACGTATAACGTTACGTAGTATTACGATATAACTTATGACGATATGTAGCATTACGATATAACGTATAACGTTATGTAGTATTACGTTATAACGTATAACGTTATGTAGCAATACGATATAACTTATAACGTTATGTAGCATTACGATATATCGTATAACGTTATGTAGCATTACGATATAACGTATAAGGATATGTAGCATTACGATATAACGAATAACGTTATGTAGCATTACGATATAACGTATAACGTTATGTAGCATTACGATATAACGTACAACGTTATGTAGCATAACGATATAACGTATAACGTTATGTAGCATTACGATATAACGTATAACGTTACGTAACATTACGATATTACGTATAACGTTATATGGTATTACGTTATAACGTATAACGTTATGTAGCATTACGATATAACGTATATCGTTATGTAGCATTACGATATAACGTATAACGTCATATAGTATTACGTAATAACGTATAACGTTACGTAGTATTACGTTATAACGTATAACGATATGTACCATTACGATATAACGTATAACGTTATGTAGTATTACGTTATAACGTATAACGTTATGTAGCAATACGATATAACGTATAACGTTATGTAGCATAACGATATAACGTATAACGATATGTAGCATTACGATATAACGTAGAACGTTAAGTAGCATTACGATATAACGTATAACGTTATGAAGCATTACGATATAACATATAACGTTATGTACCATAACGATATAACGTATAACGTTATGTAGCATTACGACATAACGTATAACGTTATATGGTAATACGTTATAACGTATAACGTTATGTAGCATTACCATATAACGTATAACGTTATGTAGCATTACGATATAACGTATAACGTTATGTAGCTTTACGATATAACGTATAACGTTATGTAGCATAACGATATAACGTATAACGTTATGTAGCATTACGATATAACGTATAACGTTATATGGTAATACGTTATAACGTATAACGTTATGTAGCATTACCATATAACGTATAACGTTATGTAGCATAACGATATAACGTATAACGTTATATAGTATTACGTTATAACGTATAACGTTATGTAATGTTACCTTATAACGTATAACGTTATGTTGCATTACGATATGAAGTATAACGTTATGTAGCATTACGATATAACGTATAACGTTATGTAGCATTACGATATAACGTATAACGTTATGTAGCATAACGATATAACGTATAACGTTATGTAGCATTACGATATAACGTAGAACGTTAAGTAGCATTACGATATAACGTATAACGTTATGAAGCATTACGATATAACGTATAACGTTATGTACCATAACGATATAACGTATAACGTTATGTAGCATTACGACAAAACGTATAACGTTATATGGTAATACGTTATAACGTATAACGTTATGTAGCATTACCATATATCGTATAACGTTATGTAGCACTACGATATAACGTATAACGTTATGTATCTTTACGATATAACGTATAACGTTATGTAGCATAACGATATAACGTATAACGTTATGTAGCATTACGATATAACGTATAACGTTATATAGTAATACGTTATAACGTATAACGTTATGTAGCATAACGATATAACGTATAACGTTATGTAGCATTACGATATAACGTATAACGTTATATAGTAATACGTTATAACGTATTACGTTATGTAGCATTACCATATAACGTATAACGTTATGTAGCATAACGATATAACGTATAACGTTATATAGTATTACGTTATAACGTATAACGTTATGTAATATTACCTTATAACGTATAACGTTATGTAGCATTACGATATGAAGTATAACGTTATGTAGCATTACGTTATAACGTATAACGTTATGTAGCATTACGATATAACGCATAACGTTATGTAGCATATCGATATAACGTATAACGTTGTGTAACGTAACGATATAACGTACAACGTTATGTAGCATAACGATATAACGTATAACGTTATGTAGCATTACGATATAACGTATAACGTTATGTAACATTACGATATTACGTATAACGTTATATGGTATTACGTTATAACGTATAACGTTATGTAGCATTACGATATAACGTATATCGTTATGTAGCATTACGATATAACGTATAACGTTATGTAGTATTACGTTATAACGTATAACGTTATGTAGCATTACGATATAACGTACAACGTTATGTATCATAACGATATAACGTATAACGTTATGTAGCATTACGATATAACGTATAACGTTATGTAACTTTACGATATTACGTATAACGTTATATGGTATTACGTTATAACGTATAACGTTATGTAGCATTACGATATAACGTATAACGTTATGTAGCGTATAACGTTGTGTAGCGTAACGATATAACGTATAACGTTATATGGTAATACGTCATAACTTATAACGTTATGTAGCATATCGATATAACGTATAACGTTGTGTAACGTAACGATATAACGTACAACGTTATGTAGCATAACGATATGACGTATAACGTTATGTAGCATTACGATATAACGTATAACGTTATGTAACATTACGATATTACGTATAACGTTATATGGTATTACGTTATAACGTATAACGTTATGTGGCATTACGATATAACGTATAACGTTATGTAACATGACGATATTACGTATAACGTTATATGGTATTACGTTATAACGTATAACGTTATGTAGCATTACGATATAACGTATAACGTTATGTAGCGTATAACGTTGTGTAGCGTAACGATATAACGTATAACGTTATATGGTAATACGTCATAACTTATAACGTTATGTATCATTACGATATAACGTATAACGTTATGTAGCATTACGATATAACGTATAACGCTATGTAGTATTACGTCATCACGTATAACGTTATGTAGTATTACGATATAATGTAGAACGTTATGTAGCATAACGATATAACGTATAACGTTATGTAGGATTACGATATAACGTATAACGTTATGTAACATTACGATATAACGTATAACGCTATGTAGTATTACGTTATCACGTATAACGTTATGTAGTATTACGATATAACGTAGAACGTTATGTAGCATAACGATATAACGGATAACGTTATGTAGCTTTACGATATAACGTATAACGTTATGTAGCATAACGATATAACGTATAACGTTACGTAGCATTACGATATAACGTATAACGTTATATAGTAATACGTTATAACGTATAACGTTATGTAGCATTACCATATAACGTATAACGTTATGTAGCATTACCATATAACGTATTACGATATGTAGCATTACGATATAACGTATAACGTTATGCAGCATAACGATATAACGAAATTACGTTATATATTATTACGTTATAACGTATAACGTTATGTAGTATTACGTCATATCTTATAACGTTATTTAGCATTACTATATAACGTATAACGTTATGTAGTATTACGATATAACGTATAACGTTATGTAGCATAACGACATAACGTATAACGTTATGTAGCATTACGACATAACGTATAACGTTATATGGTAATACGTTATAACGTATAACGTTATGTAGCATTACGATATAACGTAGAACGTTAAGTAGCATTACGATATAACTTATAACGTTATGAAGCATTACGATATAACGTATAACGTTATGTACCATAACGAAATAACGTATAACGTTATGTAGCATTACGACATAACGTATAACGTTATATGGTAATACGTTATAACGTATAACGTTATGTAGCATTACCATATAACGTGTAACGTTATGTAGCATTACGATATAACGTATAACGTTATGTAGCTTTACGATATAACGTATAACGTTATGTAGCATAACGATATAACGTATAACGTTATGTAGCATTACGATATAACGTATAACGTTATATAGTAATACGTTATACCGTATAACGTTATGTAGCATTACCATATAACGTACAACGTTATGTAGCATAACGATATAACGTATAACGTTATGTAGCATAACGTTATAACGTATAACGTTATGTACTATTACCTTATAACGTATAACGTTATGTAGCAATACGATATGAAGTATAACGTTATGTAGCATTACGATATAACGTATAACGTTATGTAGCATTACGATATAACGTATAACGTCATGAAGCATTACGATATAACGTATAACGTTATGTAGCATTACGACATAACGTATAACGTTATGTAGCATTACGATATAACGTATAACGTTATATAGTAATACGTTATAACGTATAACGTTATGTAATATTACCATATAACGTATAACGTTATGTAGCATAACGATATAACGTATCACGTTATATAGTATTACGTTATAACGTATAACGTTATGTAATATTACCTTATAACGTATAACGTTATGTAGCATTACGATATGAAGTATAACGTTATGTAGCATTACGATATAACGTATAACGTTATGTAGCATTACGATATAACGTATAACGTCATGAAGCATTACGACATAACGTATAACGTTATGTAGCATTACGACATAACGTATAACGTTATGTAGCATTGCGTTATAACCTATAACGTTATTGTAGTATTAATATATAACGTATAACGTTATGTAGCATTACGATATAACGTATAACGTTATGTGGCATTACGATATAACGTATAACGTTATATGGTAATACGTTATAACGTATAACGTTATGTAGCAAAACGATATAACGTATATCGTTATGTAGCATTACGATATAACGTATAACGTTATATAGTATTACGTAATAACTTATAACGTTACGTAGTATTACGTTATAACTTATAACGATATGTAGCATTACGATATAACGTATAACGTTATGTAGTATTACGCTATAACGTATAACGTTATGTAGCAATACGATATAACTTATAACGTTATGTAGCATTACGATATATCGTATAACGTTATGTTGCATTACGATATAACGTATAAGGATATGTAGCATTACGATATAACGAATAACGTTATGTAGCATTACGATATAACGTATAACGTTATGTAGCATTACGATATAACGTACAACGTTATGTAGCATAACGATATAACGTATAACGTTATGTAGCATTACGATATAACGTATAACGTTATGTAACATTACGATATTACGTATAACGTTATATGGTATTACGTTATAACGTATAACGTTATGTAGCATTACGATATAACGTATAACGTTATGTAGCATATCGATATAACGTATAACGTTGTGTAGCGTAACGATATAACGTACAACGTTATGTAGCATATCGATATAACGTATAACGTTATGTAGCATTACGATATAACGTATAACGTTATGTAACATTACGATATTACGTATAACGTTATATGGTATTACGTTATAACGTATAACGTTATGTAGCATTACGATATAACGTATATCGTTATGTAGCATTACGATATAACGTATAACGTCATATAGTATTACGTAATAACGTATAACGTTACGTAGTATTACGTTATAACGTATAACGATATGTAGCATTACGATATAACGTATAACGTTATGTAGTATTACGTTATAACGTATAACGTTATGTAGCAATACGATATAACGTATAACGTTATGTAGCATAACGATATAACGTATAACGTTATGTAGCATTACGATATAACGTAGAACGTTAAGTAGCATTACGATATAACGTATAACGTTATGAAGCATTACGATATAACGTATAACGTTATGTACCATAACGATATAACGTATAACGTTATGTAGCATTACGACATAACGTATAACGTTGTATGGTAATACGTTATAACGTATAACGTTATGTAGCATTACCATATAACGTATAACGTTATGTAGCATTACGATATAACGTATATCGTTATGTAGCGTTACGATATAACGTGTAACGTTATGTAGCATAACGATATAACGTATAACGTTCTGTAGCATTACGATATAACGTATAACGCTATATAGTAATACGTTATAACGTATAACGTTATGTAGCATTACCATATAACGTATAACGTTATGTAGCATAACGATATAACGTATAACGTTATATAGTATTACGTTATAACGTATAACGTTATGTAATGTTACCTTATAACGTATAACGTTATGTAGCATTACGATATGAAGTATAACGTTATGTAGCATTACGATATAACGTATAACGTTATGTAGCATTACGATATAACGTATAACGTTATGTAGCATAACGATATAACGTATAACGTTATGTAGCATTACGATATAACGTAGAACGTTAAGTAGCACTACGATATAACGTATAACGTTATGAAGCATTACGATATAACGTATAACGTTATGTACCATAACGATATAACGTATAACGTTATGTGGCATTACGACATAACGTATAACGTTATATGGTAAAACGTTATAACGTATAACGTTATGTAGCATTACCATATAACGTATAACGTTATGTAGCATTACGATATAACGTATAACGTTATGTATCTTTACGATATAACGTATAACGTTATGTAGCATTACGATATAACGTAGAACGTTAAGTAGCATTACGATATAACGTATAACGTTATGAAGCATTACGATATAACGTATAACCTTATGTACCATAACGATATAACGTATAACGTTATGAGGCATTACGACATAACGTATAACGTTATATAGTATTACGTTATAACGTATAACGTTATGTAATATTACCTTATGACGTATAACGTTATGTAGCAATACGATATAACGTATAACGTTATGTAGCATTACGATATAACGTATAACGTTATGTAGCATTACGATATAACGTATAACATTATGTGGTAATAAGTTATAACGTATGACGTTATGTAATATTACCTTATAACGTATAACGATATGTAGCATAACGATATAACGTATAACGTTATGTAGCATTACGATATAACGTATAACGTTATGTAGCATAACGATATAACGTATAACGTTATGTAGCATTACGATATAACGTATAACGTTATATAGTAATACGTTATAATGTATAACGTTATGTAATATTACCTTATAACGTATAACGTTATGTAGCATTACGATATGAAGTATAACGTTATGTAGCATTACGATATAACGTATAACGTTATGTAGCATAACGATATAACGTATAACGTTATATAGCATTACGATATGAAGTATAACGTTATGTAATATTACCTTATAACGTATAACGTTATGTAGCATTACGATATGAAGTATAACGTTATGTAGCATTACGATATAACGTATAACGTTATGTAGCATTACGATATAACGTATAACGTCATGAAGCATTACGACATAACGTATAACGTTATGTAGCATTACGACATAACGTATAACGTTATGCAGCATTGCGTTATAACCTATAACGTTATTGTAGTATTAATATATAACGTATAACGTTATGTAGCATTACGATATAACGTATGACGTTAGGTGGCATTACGATATAACGTATAACGTTATGTAGCATTACGATATAACGTATAACGTTATGTAGCATATCGATATAACGTATAACGTTGTGTAGCGTAACGATATAACGTACAACGTTATGTAGCATAACGATATAACGTATAACGTTATGTAGCATTACGATATAACGTATAACGTTATGTAACATTACGATATTACGTATAACGTTATATGGTATTACGTTATAACGTATAACGTTATGTAGCATTACGATATAACGTATATCGTTATGTAGCATTACGATATAACGTATAACGTTATATAGTATTACGTAATAACGTATAACGTTACGTAGTATTACGTTATAACGTATAACGATATGTAGCATTACGATATAACGTATAACGTTATGTAGTATTACGTTATAACGTATAACGTTATGTAGCAATACGATATAACGTATAACGTTATGTAGCATTACGATATATCGTATAACGTTATGTAGCATTACGATATAACGTATAAGGATATGTAGCATTACGATATAACGAAGAACGTTATGTAACATTATGATATAACGTATAACGTTATGTAGCATTACGATATAACGTACAACGTTATGTAGCATAACGATATAACGTATAACGTTATGTAGCATTACGATATAACGTATAACATTATGTAACATTACGATATTACGTATAACGTTATATGGTATTACGTTATAACGTATAACGTTATGTAGCATTACGATATAACGTATAACGTTATGTAGCATTACGATATAACGTATAACGTTATGTATCTTTACGATATAACGTATAACGTTATGTAGCATTACGATATAACGTAGAACGTTAAGTAGCATTACGATATAACGTATAACGTTATGAAGCATTACGATATAACGTATAACGTTATGTACCATAACGATATAACGTATAACGTTATGAGGCATTACGACATAACGTATAACGTTATATAGTATTACGTTATAACGTATAACGTTATGTAATATTACCTTATAACGTATAACGTTATGTAGCAATACGATATAACGTATAACGTTATGTAGCATTACGATATAACGTATAACGTTATGTATCTTTACGATATAACGTATAACGTTATGTAGCATTACGATATAACGTAGAACGTTATGTAGCATTACGATATAACGTAGAACGTTAAGTAGCATTACGATATAACGTATAACGTTATGAAGCATTACGATATAACGTATAACGTTATGTACCATAACGATATAACGTATAACGTTATGAGGCATTACGATATAACGTATAACGTTATGTAGCATTACGACATAACGTATAACGTTATATGGTAAAACGTTATAAGGTATAACGTTATGTAGCATTACCATATAACGTATAACGTTATGTAGCATTACGATATAACGTATAACGTTATGTATCTTTACGATATAACGTATAACGTTATGTAGCATTACGATATAACGTAGAACGTTAAGTAGCATTACGATATAACGTATAACGTTATGAAGCATTACGATATAACGTATAACGTTATGTACCATAACGATATAACGTATAACGTTATGAGGCATTACGACATAACGTATAACGTTATATAGTATTACGTTATAACGTATAACGTTATGTAATATTACCTTATAACGTATAACGTTATGTAGCAATACGATATAACGTATAACGTTATGTAGCATTACGATATAACGTATAACGTTATGTAGCATTACGATATAACGTATAACTTTATGTGGTAATAAGTTATAACGTATGACGTTATGTAATATTACCTTATAACGTATAACGATATGTAGCATAACGATATAACGTATAACGTTATGTAGCATTACGATATAACGTATAACGTTATATAGTAATACGTTATAATGTATAACGTTATGTAATATTACCTTATAACGTATAACGTTATGTAGCATTACGATATGAAGTATAACGTTATGTAGCATTACGATATAACGTATAACGTTATGTAGCATAACGATATAACGTATAACGTTATATAGCATTACGATATGAAGTATAACGTTATGTAATATTACCTTATAACGTATAACGTTATGTAGCATTACGATACGAAGTATAACGTTATGTAGCATTACGATATAACGTATAACGTTATGTAGCATTACGATATAACGTATAACGTCATGAAGCATTACGACATAACGTATAACGTTATGTAGCATTACGACATAACGTATAACGTTATGTAGCATTGCGTTATAACCTATAACGTTATTGTAGTATTAATATATAACGTATAACGTTATGTAGCATTACGATATAACGTATAACGTTATGTGGCATTACGATATAACGTATAACGTTATGTAGCATTACGATATAACGTATAACGTTATGTAGCATATCGATATAACGTATAACGTTGTGTAGCGTAACGATATAACGTACAACGTTATGTAGCATAACGATATAACGTATAACGTTATGTATCATTACGATATAACGTATAACGTTATGTAACATTACGATATTACGTTTAACGTTATATGGTATTACGTTATAACGTATAACGTTATGTAGCATTACGATATAACGTATATCGTTATGTAGCATTACGATATAACGTATAACGTTATATAGTATTACGTAATAACGTATAACGTTACGTAGTATTACGTTATAACGTATAACGATAAGTAGCATTACGATATAACGTATAACGTTATGTAGTATTACGTTATAACGTATAACGTTATGTAGCAATACGATATAACGTAAAACGTTATGTAGCATTACGATATATCGTATAACGTTATGTAGCATTACGATATAACGTATAAGGATATGCAGCATTACGATATAACGAAGAACGTTATGTAGCATTACGATATAACGTATAACGTTATGTGGTAATAAGTTATAACGTATAACGTTATGTAGCATTACCATATAACGTATAACGTTATGTAGCATTACGATATAACGTATAACGTTATGTAGCATAACGATATAACGTATAACGTTATGTAGCATTACGATATAACGTAGAACGATAAGTAGGATTACGATATAACGTATAACGTTATGAAGCATTACGATATAACGTATAACGTTATCTACCATAACGATATAACGTATAACGTTATGTAGCATTACGACATAACGTATAACGTTATATGGTAAAACGTTATAACGTATAACGTTATGTAGCATTACCATATAACGTATAACGTTATGTAGCATTACGATATAACGTATAACGTTATGTATCTTTACGATATAACGTATAACGTTATGTAGCATTACGATATAACGTAGAACGTTAAGTAGCATTACGATATAACGTATAACGTTATGAAGCATTACGATATAACGTATAACGTTATGTACCATAACGATATAACGTATAACGTTATGAGGCATTACGACATAACGTATAACGTTATATAGTATTACGTTATAACGTATAACGTTATGTAATATTACCTTATAACGTATAACGTTATGTAGCAATACGATATAACGTATAACGTTATGTAGCATTACGATATAACGTATAACGTTATGTAGCATTACGATATAACGTATAACTTTATGTGGTAATAAGTTATAACGTATGACGTTATGTAATATTACCTTATAACGTATAACGATATGTAGCATAACGATATAACGTATAACGTTATGTAGCATTACGATATAACGTATAACGTTATATAGTAATACGTTATAATGTATAACGTTATGTAGCATTACGATATAACGTATAACGTTATGTAGCATAACGATATAACGTATAACGTTATATAGTAATACGTTATAACGTATAACGTTATGTAGCATTACGATATAACGTATAACGTTATGTAGCATAACGATATAACGTATAACGTTATATAGCATTACGATATGAAGTATAACGTTATGTAATATTACCTTATAACGTATAACGTTATGTAGCATTACGATATGAAGTATAACGTTATGTAGCATTACGATATAACGTATAACGTTATGTAGCATTACGATATAACGTATAACGTCATGAAGCATTACGACATAACGTATAACGTTATGTAGCATTACGACATAACGTATAACGTTATGTAGCATTGCGTTATAACCTATAACGTTATTGTAGTATTAATATATAACGTATAACGTTATGTAGCATTACGATATAACGTATAACGTTATGTGGCATTACGATATAACGTATAACGTTATGTAGCATTACGATATAACGTATAACGTTATGTAGCATATCGATATAACGTATAACGTTGTGTAGAGTAACGATATAACGTACAACGTTATGTAGCATAACGATATAACGTATAACGTTATGTATCATTACGATATAACGTATAACGTTATGTAACATTACGATATTACGTTTAACGTTATATGGTATTACGTTATAACGTATAACGTTATGTAGCATTACGATATAACGTATATCGTTATGTAGCATTACGATATAACGTATAACGTTATATGGTATTACGTAATAACGTATAACGTTACGTAGTATTACGTTATAACGTATAACGATAAGTAGCATTACGATATAACGTATAACGTTATGTAGTATTACGTTATAACGTATAACGTTATGTAGCAATACGATATAACGTAAAACGTTATGTAGCATTACGATATATCGTATAACGTTATGTAGCATTACGATATAACGTATAAGGATATGCAGCATTACGATATAACGAAGAACGTTATGTAACATTATGATATAACGTATAACGTTATGTAGCATTACGATATAACGTACAACGTTATGTAGCATAACGATATAACGTATAACGTTATGTAGCATTACGATATAACGTATAACATTATGTAACATTACGATATTACGTATAACGTTATATGGTATTACGTTATAACGTATAACGTTATGTAGCATTACGATATAACGTATAACGTTATGTAGCGTATAACGTTGTGTAGCGTAACGATATAACGTATAACGTTATATGGTAATACGTTATAACATATAACGTTATGTAGCATTACCATATAACGTATAACGTTATGTAGCATTACGATATAACGTATAACGTTATGTAGCTTTACGATATAACGTATAACGTTATGTAGCATAACGATATGACGTATAACGTTATGTAGCATTACGATATAACGTATAACGTTATATAGTAATACGTTATAACGTATAACGTTATGTAGCATTACCATATAACGTATAACGTTATGTAGCATAACGATATAACGTATAACGTTATATAGTATTACGTTATAACGTACAACGTTATGTAGCATAACGATATAACGTATTACGTTATGTAGCATTACGATATAACGTATAACGTTATGTGGTAATAAGTTATAACGTATGACGTTATGTAATATTACCTTATAACGTATAACGTTATGTAGCATAACGATATAACGTATAACGTTATTTTGCATTACGATATAACGTATAACGTTATGTAGCATACCGATATAACGTATAACGTTATGTAGCATTACGATATAACGTATAACGTTATATAGTAATACGTTATAATGTATAACGTTATGTAATATTACCTTATAACGTATAACGTTATGTAGCATTACGATATGAAGTATAACGTTATGTAGCATTACGATATAACGTATAACGTTATGTAGCATTACGATATAACGTATAACGTTATGTAGCATAACGATATAACGTATAACGTTATGTAGCATAACGATATAACGTATAACGTTATGTAGCATAACGATATAACGTATAACGTTATTTTGCATTACGATATAACGTATAACGTTATGTAGCATACCGATATAACGTATAACGTTATGTAGCATTACGATATAACGTATAACGTTATATAGTAATACGTTATAATGTATAACGTTATGTAATATTACCTTATAACGTATAACGTTATGTAGCATTACGATATGAAGTATAACGTTATGTAGCATTACGATATAACGTATAACGTTATGTAGCATTACGATATAACGTATAACGTTATGTAGCATAACGATATAACGTATAACGTTATGTAGCATAACGATATAACGTATAACGTTATGTAGCATTACCATGTAACGTATAATATTACGTTATAACGTACAACGTTATGTAGCATAACGATATAACGTATAACGTTATGTAGCATTACGATATAACGTATAACGTTATGTGGTAATAAGTTATAACGTATGACGTTATGTAATATTACCTTATAACGTATAACGTTATATAGTATTACGTTATAACGTACAACGTTATGTAGCATAACGATATAACGTATAACGTTATGTAGCATTACGATATAACGTATAACGTTATGTGGTAATAAGTTATAACGTATGACGTTATGTAATATTACCTTATAACGTATAACGTTATGTAGCATAACGATATAACGTATAACGTTATTTTGCATTACGATATAACGTATAACGTTATGTAGCATAACGATATAACGTATAACGTTATGTAGCATTACGATATAACGTATAACGTTATATAGTAATACGTTATAACGTATAACGTTATGTAACATTACCATATAACGTATAACGTTATGTAGCATAACGATATAACGTATAACGTTATGTAGCATTACGATATAACGTATAACGTTATATAGTAATACGTTATAACGTATAACGTTATGTAACATTACCATATAACGTATAACGTTATGTAATGTTACCTTATAACGTATAACGTTATGTAGCATTACGATATGAAGTATAACGTTATGTAGCATTACGATATAACGTATAACGTTATGTAGCATTACGATATAACGTATAACGTTATGTACCATAACGATATAACGTATAACGTTATGAGGCATTACGACATAACGTATAACGTTATATAGTATTACGTTATAACGTATAACGTTATGTAATATTACCTTATAACGTATAACGTTATGTAGCAATACGATATAACGTATAACGTTATGTAGCATTACGATATAACGTATAACGTTATGTAGCATTACAATATAACGTATAACTTTATGTGGTAATAAGTTATAACGTATGACGTTATGTAATATTACCTTATAACGTATAACGATATGTAGCATAACGATATAACGTATAACGTTATGTAGCATTACGATATAACGTATAACGTTATATAGTAATACGTTATAATGTATAACGTTATGTAATATTACCTTATAACGTATAACGTTATGTAGCATTACGATATGAAGTATAACGTTATGTAGCATTACGATATAACGTATAACGTTATGTAGCATAACGATATAACGTATAACGTTATATAGCATTACGATATGAAGTATAACGTTATGTAATATTACCTTATAACGTATAACGTTATGTAGCATTACGATACGAAGTATAACGTTATGTAGCATTACGATATAACGTATAACGTTATGTAGCATTACGATATAACGTATAACGTCATGAAGCATTACGACATAACGTATAACGTTATGTAGCATTACGACATAACGTATAACGTTATGTAGCATTGCGTTATAACCTATAACGTTATTGTAGTATTAATATATAACGTATAACGTTATGTAGCATTACGATATAACGTATAACGTTATGTGGCATTACGATATAACGTATAACGTTATGTAGCATTACGATATAACGTATAACGTTATGTAGCATATCGATATAACGTATAACGTTGTGTAGCGTAACGATATAACGTACAACGTTATGTAGCATAACGATATAACGTATAACGTTATGTATCATTACGATATAACGTATAACGTTATGTAACATTACGATATTACGTATAACGTTATATGGTATTACGTTATAACGTATACCGTTATGTAGCATTACGATATAACGTATATCGTTATGTAGCATTACGATATAACGTATAACGTTATATAGTATTACGTAATAACGTATAACGTTACGTAGTATTACGTTATAACGTATAACGATAAGTAGCATTACGATATAACGTATAACGTTATGTAGTATTACGTTATAACGTATAACGTTATGTAGCAATACGATATAACGTATAACGTTATGTAGCATTACGATATATCGTATAACGTTATGTAGCATTACGATATAACGTATAAGGATATGCAGCATTACGATATAACGAAGAACGTTATGTAACATTATGATATAACGTATAACGTTATGTAGCATTACGATATAACGTACAACGTTATGTAGCATAACGATATAACGTATAACGTTATGTAGCATTACGATATAACGTATAACATTATGTAACATTACGATATTACGTATAACGTTATATGGTATTACGTTATAACGTATAACGTTATGTAGCATTACGATATAACGTATAACGTTATGTAGCGTATAACGTTGTGTAGCGTAACGATATAACGTATAACGTTATATGGTAATACGTTATAACGTATAACGTTATGTAGCATTACCATATAGCGTATAACGTTATGTAGCATTACGATATAACGTATAACGTTATGAGGCATTACGACATAACGTATAACGTTATATAGTAATACGTTATAATGTATAACGTTATGTAATATTACCTTATAACGTATAACGTTATGTAGCATTACGATATGAAGTATAACGTTATGTAGCATTACGATATAACGTATAACGTTATGTAGCATAACGATATAACGTATAACGTTATATAGCATTACGATAAGAAGTATAACGTTATGTAATATTACCTTATAACGTATAACGTTATGTAGCATTACGATATGAAGTATAACGTTATGTAGCATTACGATATAACGTATAACGTTATGTAGCATTACGATATAACGTATAACGTCATGAAGCATTACGACATAACGTATAACGTTATGTAGCATTACGACATAACGTATAACGTTATGTAGCATTGCGTTATAACCTATAACGTTATTGTAGTATTAATATATAACGTATAACGTTATGTAGCATTACGATATAACGTATAACGTTATGTGGCATTACGATATAACGTATAACGTTATGTAGCATTACGATATAACGTATAACGTTATGTAGCATATCGATATAACGTATAACGTTGTGTAGCGTAACGATATAACGTACAACATTATGTAGCATAACGATATAACGTATAACGTTATGTATCATTACGATATAACGTATAACGTTATGTAACATTACGATATTACGTTTAACGTTATATGGTATTACGTTATAACGTATAACGTTATGTAGCATTACGATATAACGTATATCGTTATGTAGCATTACGATATAACGTATAACGTTATATAGTATTACGTAATAACGTATAACGTTACGTAGTATTACGTTATAACGTATAACGATAAGTAGCATTACGATATAACGTATAACGTTATGTAGTATTACGTTATAACGTATAACGTTATGTAGCAATACGATATAACGTATAACGTTATGTAGCATTACGATATATCGTATAACGTTATGTAGCATTACGATATAACTTATAAGGATATGCAGCATTACGATATAACGAAGAACGTTATGTAACATTATGATATAACGTATAACGTTATGTAGCATTACGATATAACGTACAACGTTATGTAGCATAACGATATAACGTATAACGTTATGTAGCATTACGATATAACGTATAACATTATGTAACATTACGATATTACGTATAACGTTATATGGTATTACGTTATAACGTATAACGTTATGTAGCATTACGATATAACGTATAACGTTATGTAGCGTATAACGTTGTGTAGCGTAACGATATAACGTATAACGTTATATGGTAATACGTTATAACGTATAACGTTATGTAGCATTACCATATAACGTATAACGTTATGTAGCATTACGATATAACGTATAACGTTATGTATCTTTACGATATAACGTATAACGTTATGTAGCATAACGATATGACGTATAACGTTATGTAGCATTACGATATAACGTATAACGTTATATAGTAATACGTTATAACGTATAACGTTATGTAGCATTACCATATAACGTATAACGTTATGTAGCATAACGATATAACGTATAACGTTATATAGTATTACGTTATAACGTACAACGTTATGTAGCATAACGATATAACGTATAACGTTATGTAGCATTACGATATAACGTATAACGTTATGTGGTAATAAGTTATAACGTATGACGTTATGTAATATTACCTTATAACGTATAACGTTATGTAGCATAACGATATAACGTATAACGTTATTTTGCATTACGATATAACGTATAACGTTATGTAGCATAACGATATAACGTATAACGTTATGTAGCATTACGATATAACGTATAACGTTATATAGTAATACGTTATAACGTATAACGTTATGTAACATTACCATATAACGTATAACGTTATGTAGCATAACGATATAACGTATAACGTTATGTAGCATTACGATATAACGTATAACGTTATATAGTAATACGTTATAACGTATAACGTTATGTAACATTACCATATAACGTATAACGTTATGTAATGTTACCTTATAACGTATAACGTTATGTAGCATTACGATATGAAGTATAACGTTATGTAGCATTACGATATAACGTATAACGTTATGTAGCATTACGATATAACGTATAACGTTATGTACCATAACGATATAACGTATAACGTTATGAGGCATTACGACATAACGTATAACGTTATATAGTATTACGTTATAACGTATAACGTTATGTAATATTACCTTATAACGTATAACGTTATGTAGCAATACGATATAACGTATAACGTTATGTAGCATTACGATATAACGTATAACGTTATGTAGCATTACGATATAACGTATAACTTTATGTGGTAATAAGTTATAACGTATGACGTTATGTAATATTACCTTATAACGTATAACGATATGTAGCATAACGATATAACGTATAACGTTATGTAGCATTACGATATAACGTATAACGTTATATAGTAATACGTTATAATGTATAACGTTATGTAATATTACCTTATAACGTATAACGTTATGTAGCATTACGATATGAAGTATAACGTTATGTAGCATTACGATATAACGTATAACGTTATGTAGCATAACGATATAACGTATAACGTTATATAGCATTACGATATGAAGTATAACGTTATGTAATATTACCTTATAACGTATAACGTTATGTAGCATTACGATATGAAGTATAACGTTATGTAGCATTACGATATAACGTATAACGTTATGTAGCATTACGATATAACGTATAACGTTATGTAGCATATCGATATAACGTATAACGTTGTGTAGCGTAACGATATAACGTACAACGTTATGTAGCATAACGATATAACGTATAACGTTGTGTAGCGTAACGATATAACGTACAACGTTATGTAACATTACGATATTACGTATAACGTTATATGGTATTACGTTATAACGTATACCGTTATGTAGCATTACGATATAACGTATATCGTTATGTAGCATTACGATATAACGTATAACGTTATATAGTATTACGTAATAACGTATAACGTTATTGTAGTATTAATATATAACGTATAACGTTATGTAGCATTACGATATAACGTATAACGTTATGTGGCATTACGATATAACGTATAACGTTATGTAGCATTACGATATAACGTATAACGTTATGTAGCATATCGATATAACGTATAACGTTGTGTAGCGTAACGATATAACGTACAACGTTATGTAGCATAACGATATAACGTATAACGTTATGTATCATTACGATATAACGTATAACGTTATGTAACATTACGATATTACGTATAACGTTATATGGTATTACGTTATAACGTATACCGTTATGTAGCATTACGATATAACGTATATCGTTATGTAGCATTACGATATAACGTATAACGTTATATAGTATTACGTAATAACGTATAACGTTACGTAGTATTACGTTATAACGTATAACGATAAGTAGCATTACGATATAACGTATAACGTTATGTAGTATTACGTTATAACGTATAACGTTATGTAGCAATACGATATAACGTATAACGTTATGTAGCATTACGATATATCGTATAACGTTATGTAGCATTACGATATAACGTATAAGGATATGCAGCATTACGATATAACGAAGAACGTTATGTAACATTATGATATAACGTATAACGTTATGTAGCATTACGATATAACGTACAACGTTATGTAGCATAACGATATAACGTATAACGTTATGTAGCATTACGATATAACGTATAACATTATGTAACATTACGATATTACGTATAACGTTATATGGTATTACGTTATAACGTATAACGTTATGTAGCATTACGATATAACGTATAACGTTATGTAGCGTATAACGTTGTGTAGCGTAACGATATAACGTATAACGTTATATGGTAATACGTTATAACGTATAACGTTATGTAGCATTACCATATAACGTATAACGTTATGTAGCATTACGATATAACGTATAACGTTATGTATCTTTACGATATAACGTATAACGTTACGTAGCATAACGATATGACGTATAACGTTATGTAGCATTACGATATAACGTATAACGTTATATAGTAATACGTTATAACGTATAACGTTATGTAGCATTACCATATAACGTATAACGTTATGTAGCATAACGATATAACGTATAACGTTATATAGTATTACGTTATAACGTACAACGTTATGTAGCATAACGATATAACGTATAACGTTATGTAGCATTACGATATAACGTATAACGTTATGTGGTAATAAGTTATAACGTATGACGTTATGTAATATTACCTTATAACGTATAACGTTATGTAGCATAACGATATAACGTATAACGTTATTTTGCATTACGATATAACGTATAACGTTATGTAGCATAACGATATAACGTATAACGTTATGTAGCATTACGATATAACGTATAACGTTATATAGTAATACGTTATAACGTATAACGTTATGTAACATTACCATATAACGTATAACGTTATGTAGCATAACGATATAACGTATAACGTTGTGTAGCATTACGATATAACGTATAACGTTATACAGTAATACGTTATAACGTATAACGTTATGTAACATTACCATATAACGTATAACGTTATGTAATGTTACCTTATAACGTATAACGTTATGTAGCATTACGATATGAAGTATAACGTTATGTAGCATTACGATATAACGTATAACGTTATGTAGCATTACGATATAACGTATAACGTTATGTAGCATTACGATATAACGTATAACGTTATGTGGTAATAAGTTATAACGTATGACGTTATGTAATATTACCTTATAACGTATAACGATATGTAGCATAACGATATAACGTATAACGTTATGTAGCATTACGATATAACGTATAACGTTATATAGTAATACGTTATAATGTATAACGTTATGTAATATTACCTTATAACGTATAACGTTATGTAGCATTACGATATGAAGTATAACGTTATGTAGCATTACGATATAACGTATAACGTTATGTAGCATAACGATATAACGTATAACGTTATATAGCATTACGATATGAAGTATAACGTTATGTAATATTACCTTATAACGTATAACGTTATGTAGCATTACGATATGAAGTATAACGTTATGTAGCATTACGATATAACGTATAACGTTATGTGGCATTACGATATAACGTATAACGTTATGTAGCATTACGATATAACGTATAACGTTATGTAGCATATCGATATAACGTATAACGTTGTGTAGCGTAACGATATAACGTACAACGTTATGTAGCATAACGATATAACGTATAACGTTATGTATCATTACGATATAACGTATAACGTTATGTAACATTACGATATTACGTATAACGTTATATGGTATTACGTTATAACGTATACCGTTATGTAGCATTACGATATAACGTATATCGTTATGTAGCATTACGATATAACGTATAACGTTATATAGTATTACGTAATAACGTATAACGTTACGTAGTATTACGTTATAACGTATAACGATAAGTAGCATTACGATATAACGTATAACGTTATGTAGTATTACGTTATAACGTATAACGTTATGTAGCAATACGATATAACGTATAACGTTATGTAGCATTACGATATATCGTATAACGTTATGTAGCATTACGATATAACGTATAAGGATATGCAGCATTACGATATAACGAAGAACGTTATGTAACATTATGATATAACGTATAACGTTATGTAGCATTACGATATAACGTACAACGTTATGTAGCATAACGATATAACGTATAACGTTATGTAGCATTACGATATAACGTATAACATTATGTAACATTACGATATTACGTATAACGTTATATGGTATTACGTTATAACGTATAACGTTATGTAGCATTACGATATAACGTATAACGTTATGTAGCGTATAACGTTGTGTAGCGTAACGATATAACGTATAACGTTATATGGTAATACGTTATAACGTATAACGTTATGTAGCATTACCATATAACGTATAACGTTATGTAGCATTACGATATAACGTATAACGTTATGTATCTTTACGATATAACGTATAACGTTATGTAGCATAACGATATGACGTATAACGTTATGTAGCATTACGATATAACGTATAACGTTATATAGTAATACGTTATAACGTATAACGTTATGTAGCATTACCATATAACGTATAACGTTATGTAGCATAACGATATAACGTATAACGTTATATAGTATTACGTTATAACGTACAACGTTATGTAGCATAACGATATAACGTATAACGTTATGTAGCATTACGATATAACGTATAACGTTATGTGGTAATAAGTTATAACGTATGACGTTATGTAATATTACCTTATAACGTATAACGTTATGTAGCATAACGATATAACGTATAACGTTATTTTGCATTACGATATAACGTATAACGTTATGTAGCATAACGATATAACGTATAACGTTATGTAGCATTACGATATAACGTATAACGTTATATAGTAATACGTTATAACGTATAACGTTATGTAACATTACCATATAACGTATAACGTTATGTAGCATAACGATATAACGTATAACGTTGTGTAGCATTACGATATAACGTATAACGTTATATAGTAATACGTTATAACGTATAACGTTATGTAACATTACCATATAACGTATAACGTTATGTAATGTTACCTTATAACGTATAACGTTATGTAGCATTACGATATGAAGTATAACGTTATGTAGCATTACGATATAACGTATAACGTTATGTAGCATTACGATATAACGTATAACGTTATGTAGCATTACGATATAACGTATAACGTTATGTGGTAATAAGTTATAACGTATGACGTTATGTAATATTACCTTATAACGTATAACGATATGTAGCATAACGATATAACGTATAACGTTATGTAGCATTACGATATAACGTATAACGTTATATAGTAATACGTTATAATGTATAACGTTATGTAATATTACCTTATAACGTATAACGTTATGTAGCATTACGATATGAAGTATAACGTTATGTAGCATTACGATATAACGTATAACGTTATGTAGCATAACGATATAACGTATAACGTTATATAGCATTACGATATGAAGTATAACGTTATGTAATATTACCTTATAACGTATAACGTTATGTAGCATTACGATATGAAGTATAACGTTATGTAGCATTACGATATAACGTATAACGTTATGTAGCATTACGATATAACGTATAAGGATATGCAGCATTACGATATAACGAAGAACGTTATGTAACATTATGATATAACGTATAACGTTATGTAGCATTACGATATAACGTACAACGTTATGTAGCATAACGATATAACGTATAACGTTATGTAGCATTACGATATAACGTATAACATTATGTAACATTACGATATTACGTATAACGTTATATGGTATTACGTTATAACGTATAACGTTATGTAGCATTACGATATAACGTATAACGTTATGTAGCGTATAACGTTGTGTAGCGTAACGATATAACGTATAACGTTATGTGGTAATAAGTTATAACGTATGACGTTATGTAGCATTACGATATAACGTATATCGTTATGTAGCATTACGATATAACGTATAACGTTATATAGTATTACGTAATAACGTATAACGTTACGTAGTATTACGTTATAACGTATAACGATAAGTAGCATTACGATATAACGTATAACGTTATGTAGTATTACGTTATAACGTATAACGTTATGTAGCAATACGATATAACGTATAACGTTATGTAGCATTACGATATATCGTATAACGTTATGTAGCATTACGATATAACGTATAAGGATATGCAGCATTACGATATAACGAAGAACGTTATGTAACATTATGATATAACGTATAACGTTATGTAGCATTACGATATAACGTACAACGTTATGTAGCATAACGATATAACGTATAACGTTATGTAGCATTACGATATAACGTATAACATTATGTAACATTACGATATTACGTATAACGTTATATGGTATTACGTTATAACGTATAACGTTATGTAGCATTACGATATAACGTATAACGTTATGTAGCGTATAACGTTGTGTAGCGTAACGATATAACGTATAACGTTATATGGTAATACGTTATAACGTATAACGTTATGTAGCATTACCATATAACGTATAACGTTATGTAGCATTACGATATAACGTATAACGTTTTGTATCTTTACGATATAACGTATAACGTTATGTAGCATAACGATATGACGTATAACGTTATGTAGCATTACGATATAACGTATAACGTTATATAGTAATACGTTATAACGTATAACGTTATGTAGCATTACCATATAACGTATAACGTTATGTAGCATAACGATATAACGTATAACGTTATATAGTATTACGTTATAACGTACAACGTTATGTAGCATAACGATATAACGTATAACGTTATGTAGCATTACGATATAACGTATAACGTTATGTGGTAATAAGTTATAACGTATGACGTTATGTAATATTACCTTATAACGTATAACGTTATGTAGCATAACGATATAACGTATAACGTTATTTTGCATTACGATATAACGTATAACGTTATGTAGCATAACGATATAACGTATAACGTTATGTAGCATTACGATATAACGTATAACGTTATATAGTAATACGTTATAACGTATAACGTTATGTAACATTACCATATAACGTATAACGTTATGTAGCATAACGATATAACGTATAACGTTGTGTAGCATTACGATATAACGTATAACGTTATATAGTAATACGTTATAACGTATAACGTTATGTAACATTACCATATAACGTATAACGTTATGTAATGTTACCTTATAACGTATAACGTTATGTAGCATTACGATATGAAGTATAACGTTATGTAGCATTACGATATAACGTATAACGTTATGTAGCATTACGATATAACGTATAACGCTATGTAGCATTACGATATAACGTATAACGTTATGTGGTAATAAGTTATAACGTATGACGTTATGTAATATTACCTTATAACGTATAACGATATGTAGCATAACGATATAACGTATAACGTTATGTAGCATTACGATATAACGTATAACGTTATATAGTAATACGTTATAATGTATAACGTTATGTAATATTACCTTATAACGTATAACGTTATGTAGCATTACGATATGAAGTATAACGTTATGTAGCATTACGATATAACGTATAACGTTATGTAGCATAACGATATAACGTATAACGTTATATAGCATTACGATATGAAGTATAACGTTATGTAATATTACCTTATAACGTATAACGTTATGTAGCATTACGATATGAAGTATAACGTTATGTAGCATTACGATATAACGTATAACGTCATGAAGCATTACGACATAACGTATAACGTTATGTAGCATTACGACATAACGTATAACGTTATGTAGCATTGCGTTATAACCTATAACGTTATTGTATTATTAATATATAACGTATAACGTTATGTAGCATTACGATATAACGTATAACGTTATGTGGCATTACGATATAACGTATAACGTTATGTAGCATTACGATATAACGTATAACGTTATGTAGCATATCGATATAACGTATAACGTTGCGTAGCGTAACGATATAACGTACAACGTTATGTAGCATAACGATATAACGTATAACATTATGTAGCATTACGATATAACGTATAACGTTATGTAACATTACGATATTACGTATAACGTTATATGGTATTACGTTATAACGTATAACGTTATGTAGCATTACGATATAACGTATATCGTTATGTAGCATTACGATATAACGTATAACGTTATATAGTATTACGTAATAACGTATAACGTTACGTAGTATTACGTTATAACGTATAACGATAAGTAGCATTACGATATAACGTATAACGTTATGTAGTATTACGTTATAACGTATAACGTTATGTAGCAATACGATATAACGTATAACGTTATGTAGCATTACGATATATCGTATAACGTTATGTAGCATTACGATATAACGTATAAGGATATGTAGCATTACGATATAACGAAGAACGTTATGTAACATTATGATATAACGTATAACGTTATGTAGCATTACGATATAACGTACAACGTTATGTAGCATAACGATATAACGTATAACGTTATGTAGCATTACGATATAACGTATAACATTATGTAACATTACGATATTACGTATAACGTTATATGGTATTACGTTATAACGTATAACGTTATGTAGCATTACGATATAACGTATAACGTTATGTAGCCTATAACGTTGTGTAGCGTAACGATATAACGTATAACGTTATATGGTAATACGTTATAACGTATAACGTTATGTAGCATTACCATATAACGTATAACGTTATGTAGCATTACGATATAACGTATAACGTTATGTATCTTTACGATATAACGTATAACGTTATGTAGCATAACAATATGACGTATAACGTTATGTAGCATTACGATATAACGTATAACGTTATATAGTAATACGTTATAACGTATAACGTTATGTAGCATTACCATATAACGTATAACGTTATGTAGCATAACGATATAACGTACAACGTTATGTAGCATAACGATATAACGTATAACGTTATGTAGCATTACGATATAACGTATAACGTTATGTGGTAATAAGTTATAACGTATGACGTTATGTAATATTACCTTATAACGTATAACGTTATGTAGCATAACGATATAACGTATAACGTTATTTTGCATTACGATATAACGTATAACGTTATGTAGCATAACGATATAACGTATAACGTTATGTAGCATTACGATATAACGTATAACGTTATATAGTAATACGTTATAACGTATAACGTTATGTAACATTACCATATAACGTATAACGTTATGTAGCATAACGATATAACGTATAACGTTATATAGTATTACGTTATAACGTATAACGTTATGTAATATTACCTTATAACGTATAACGTTATGTAGCATTACGATATGAAGTATAACGTTATGTAGCATTACGATATAACGTATAACGTTATGTAGCATTACGATATAACGTATAACGTCATGAAGCATTACGACATAACGTATAACGTTATGTAGCATTACGACATAACGTATAACGTTATGTAGCATTACGATATAACGTATAACGTTATATAGTAATACGTTATAACGTATAACGTTATGTAACATTACCATATAACGTATAACGTTATGTAGCATAACGATATAACGTATAACGTTATATAGTATTACGTTATAACGTATAACGTTATGTAATATTACCTTATAACGTATAACGTTATGTAGCATTACGATATGAAGTATGACGTTATGTAGCATTACGATATAACGTATAACGTTATGTAGCATTACGATATAACGTATAACGTCATGAAGCATTACGACATAACGTATAACGTTATGTAGCATTACGACATAACGTATAACGTTATGTAGCATTGCGTTATAACCTATAACGTTATTGTAGTATTAATATATAATGTATAACGTTATGTAGCATTACGATATAACGTATAACGTTATGTGGCATTACGATATAACGTATAACGTCATGAAGCATTACGACATAACGTATAACGTTATGTAGCATTACGACATAACGTATAACGTTATGTAGCATTGCGTTATAACCTATAACGTTATTGTATTATTAATATATAACGTATAACGTTATGTAGCATTACGATATAACGTATAACGTTATGTGGCATTACGATATAACGTATAACGTTATGTAGCATTACGATATAACGTATAACGTTATGTAGCATATCGATATAACGTATAACGTTGCGTAGCGTAACGATATAACGTACAACGTTATGTAGCATAACGATATAACGTATAACATTATGTAGCATTACGATATAACGTATAACGTTATATAGTAATACGTTATAATGTATAACGTTATGTAATATTACCTTATAACGTATAACGTTATGTAGCATTACGATATGAAGTATAACGTTATGTAGCATTACGATATAACGTATAACGTTATGTAGCATAACGATATAACGTATAACGTTATATAGCATTACGATATGAAGTATAACGTTATGTAATATTACCTTATAACGTATAACGTTATGTAGCATTACGATATGAAGTATAACGTTATGTAGCATTACGATATAACGTATAACGTTATGTAGCATTACGATATAACGTATAACGTCATGAAGCATTACGACATAACGTATAACGTTATGTAGCATTACGACATAACGTATAACGTTATGTAGCATTGCGTTATAACCTATAACGTTATTGTATTATTAATATATAACGTATAACGTTATGTAGCATTACGATATAACGTATAACGTTATGTGGCATTACGATATAACGTATAACGTTATGTAGCATTACGATATAACGTATAACGTTATGTAGCATATCGATATAACGTATAACGTTGCGTAGCGTAACGATATAACGTACAACGTTATGTAGCATAACGATATAACGTATAACATTATGTAGCATTACGATATAACGTATAACGTTATGTAACATTACGATATTACGTATAACGTTATATGGTATTACGTTATAACGTATAACGTTATGTAGCATTACGATATAACGTATATCGTTATGTAGCATTACGATATAACGTATAACGTTATATAGTATTACGTAATAACGTATAACGTTACGTAGTATTACGTTATAACGTATAACGATAAGTAGCATTACGATATAACGTATAACGTTATGTAGTATTACGTTATAACGTATAACGTTATGTAGCAATACGATATAACGTATAACGTTATGTAGCATTACGATATATCGTATAACGTTATGTAGCATTACGATATAACGTATAAGGATATGTAGCATTACGATATAACGAAGAACGTTATGTAACATTATGATATAACGTATAACGTTATGTAGCATTACGATATAACGTACAACGTTATGTAGCATAACGATATAACGTATAACGTTATGTAGCATTACGATATAACGTATAACATTATGTAACATTACGATATTACGTATAACGTTATATGGTATTACGTTATAACGTATAACGTTATGTAGCATTACGATATAACGTATAACGTTATGTAGCCTATAACGTTGTGTAGCGTAACGATATAACGTATAACGTTATATGGTAATACGTTATAACGTATAACGTTATGTAGCATTACCATATAACGTATAACGTTATGTAGCATTACGATATAACGTATAACGTTATGTATCTTTACGATATAACGTATAACGTTATGTAGCATAACAATATGACGTATAACGTTATGTAGCATTACGATATAACGTATAACGTTATATAGTAATACGTTATAACGTATAACGTTATGTAGCATTACCATATAACGTATAACGTTATGTAGCATAACGATATAACGTACAACGTTATGTAGCATAACGATATAACGTATAACGTTATGTAGCATTACGATATAACGTATAACGTTATGTGGTAATAAGTTATAACGTATGACGTTATGTAATATTACCTTATAACGTATAACGTTATGTAGCATAACGATATAACGTATAACGTTATTTTGCATTACGATATAACGTATAACGTTATGTAGCATAACGATATAACGTATAACGTTATGTAGCATTACGATATAACGTATAACGTTATATAGTAATACGTTATAACGTATAACGTTATGTAACATTACCATATAACGTATAACGTTATGCAGCATAACGATATAACGTATAACGTTATATAGTATTACGTTATAACGTATAACGTTATGTAATATTACCTTATAACGTATAACGTTATGTAGCATTACGATATGAAGTATAACGTTATGTAGCATTACGATATAACGTATAACGTTATGTAGCATTACGATATAACGTATAACGTCATGAAGCATTACGACATAACGTATAACGTTATGTAGCATTACGACATAACGTATAACGTTATGTAGCATTACGATATAACGTATAACGTTATATAGTAATACGTTATAACGTATAACGTTATGTAACATTACCATATAACGTATAACGTTATGTAGCATAACGATATAACGTATAACGTTATATAGTATTACGTTATAACATATAACGTTATGTAATATTACCTTATAACGTATAACGTTATGTAGCATTACGATATGAAGTATAACGTTATGTAGCATTACGATATAACGTATAACGTTATGTAGCATTACGATATAACGTATAACGTCATGAAGCATTACGACATAACGTATAACGTTATGTAGCATTACGACATAACGTATAACGTTATGTAGCATTGCGTTATAACCTATAACGTTATTGTAGTATTAATATATAATGTATAACGTTATGTAGCATTACGATATAACGTATAACGTTATATGGTAATACGTTATAACGTATAACGTTATGTAGCAAAACGATATAACGTATATCGTTATGTAGCATTACGATATAACGTATAACGTTATATAGTATTACGTAATAACTTATAACGTTACGTAGTATTACGTTATAACTTATAACGATATGTAGCATTACGATATAACGTATAACGTTATGTAGTATTACGTTATAACGTATAACGTTATGTAGCAATACGATATAACTTATAACGTTATGTAGCATTACGATATATCGTATAACGTTATGTAGCATTACGATATAACGTATAAGGATATGTAGCATTACGATATAACGAATAACGTTATGTAGCATTACGATATAACGTATAACGTTATGTAGCATTACGATATAACGTATAACGTTATGTAGCATTACGATATAACGTACAACGTTATGTAGCATAACGATATAACGTATAACGTTATGTAGCATTACGATATAACTTATAACGTTATGTAGCATTACGATATATCGTATAACGTTATGTAGCATTACGATATAACGTACAAGGATATGTAGCATTACGATATAACGAATAACGTTATGTAGCATTACGATATAACGTATAACGTTATCTAGCATTACGATATAACGTACAACGTTATGTAGCATAACGATATAACGTATAACGTTATGTAGCATTACGATATAACGTATAACGTTATGTAACATTACGATATTACGTATAACGTTATATGGTATTACGTTATAACGTATAACGTTATGTAGCATTATGATATAACGTATAACGTTATGTAACATTACGATATTACGTATAACGTTATATGGTATTACGTAATAACGTATAACGTTACGCAGTATTACGTTATAACGTATAACGATATGTAGCATTACGATATAACGTATAACGTTATGTAACATTACGATATTACGTATAACGTTATATGGTATTACGTAATAACGTATAACGTTACGTAGTATTACGTTATAACGTATAACGATATGTAGCATTACGATATAACGTATAACGTTATGTAGTATTACGTTATAACGTATAACGTTATGTAGCAATACGATATAACGTATAACGTTATGTAGCATAACGATATAACGTATAAGGATATGTAGCATTACGATATAACGAATAACGTTATGTAGCATTACGATATAACGTATAACGTTATGTAGCATTACGATATAACGTACAACGTTATGTAGCATAACGATATAACGTATAACGTTATGTAGCATTACGATATAACGTATAACGTTATGTAACATTACGATATTACGTATAACGTTATATGGTATTACGTTATAACGTATAACGTTATGTAGCATTACGATATAACGTATAACGTTATGTAATATTACCTTATAACGTATAACGTTATGTAGCATTACCATATAACGTATAACGTTATGTAGCATTACGATATAACGTATAACGTTATGTATCTTTACGATATAACGTATAACGTTATGTAGCATAACGATATAACGTATAACGTTATGTAGCATTACGATATAACGTATAACGTTATATAGTAATACGTTATAACGTATAACGTTATGTAGCATTACCATATAACGTATAACGTTATGTAGCATAACGATATAACGTATAACGTTATATAGTATTACGTTATAACGTATAACGTTATGTAATATTACCTTATAACGTATAACGTTATGTAGCATTACAATATGAAGTATAACGTTATGTAGCATTACGATATAACGTATAACGTTATGTAGCATTACGATATAACGTATAACGTTATGTAGCATTACGATATAACGTATAACGTTATGTGGTAATATGTTATAACGTATGACGTTATGTAATATTACCTTATAACGTATAACGTTATGTAGCATAACGATATAACGTATAACGTTATGTAGCATTACGATATAACGTATAACGTTATGTAGCATTACGATATAACGTATAACGTTATGTAGCATTACGATATAACGTATAACGTTATATAGTAATACGTTATAACGTATAACGTTATGTAGCATTACGATATAACGTATAACGTTATGTACCATAACGATATAACGTATAACGTTATGTAACATTACGATATTACGTATAACGTTATATGGTATTACGTTATAACGTATAACGTTATGTAGCATTATGATATAACGTATAACGTTATGTAACATTACGATATTACGTATAACGTTATATGGTATTACGTAATAACGTATAACGTTACGCAGTATTACGTTATAACGTATAACGATATGTAGCATTACGATATAACGTATAACGTTATGTAACATTACGATATTACGTATAACGTTATATGGTATTACGTAATAACGTATAACGTTACGTAGTATTACGTTATAACGTATAACGATATGTAGCATTACGATATAACGTATAACGTTATGTAGTATTACGTTATAACGTATAACGTTATGTAGCAATACGATATAACGTATAACGTTATGTAGCATAACGATATAACGTATAAGGATATGTAGCATTACGATATAACGAATAACGTTATGTAGCATTACGATATAACGTATAACGTTATGTAGCATTACGATATAA
This sequence comes from Bombus lapidarius, assembly GCA_936014575.1. NCBI lineage: Eukaryota > Metazoa > Arthropoda > Insecta > Hymenoptera > Apidae > Bombus > Bombus lapidarius. The sequence goes on from CAKXZU010000093.1 coordinate 387,587, forward strand.
CGTACAACGTTATGTAGCATAACGATATAACGTATAACGTTATGTAGCATTACGATATAACGTATAACGTTATGTAACATTACGATATTACGTATAACGTTATATGGTATTACGTTATAACGTATAACGTTATGTAGCATTACGATATAACGTATAACGTTATGTAATATTACCTTATAACGTATAACGTTATGTAGCATTACCATATAACGTATAACGTTATGTAGCATTACGATATAACGTATAACGTTATGTATCTTTACGATATAACGTATAACGTTATGTAGCATAACGATATAACGTATAACGTTATGTAGCATTACGATATAACGTATAACGTTATATAGTAATACGTTATAACGTATAACGTTATGTAGCATTACCATATAACGTATAACGTTATGTAGCATAACGATATAACGTATAACGTTATATAGTATTACGTTATAACGTATAACGTTATGTAATATTACCTTATAACGTATAACGTTATGTAGCATTACAATATGAAGTATAACGTTATGTAGCATTACGATATAACGTATAACGTTATGTAGCATTACGATATAACGTATAACGTTATGTAGCATTACGATATAACGTATAACGTTATGTGGTAATATGTTATAACGTATGACGTTATGTAATATTACCTTATAACGTATAACGTTATGTAGCATAACGATATAACGTATAACGTTATGTAGCATTACGATATAACGTATAACGTTATGTAGCATTACGATATAACGTATAACGTTATGTAGCATTACGATATAACGTATAACGTTATATAGTAATACGTTATAACGTATAACGTTATGTAGCATTACGATATAACGTATAACGTTATGTACCATAACGATATAACGTATAACGTTATATAGTATTACGTTATAACGTATAACGTTATGTAATATTACCTTATAGCGTATAACGTTATGTAGCATTACGGTATGAAGTATAACGTTATGTAGCATTACGATATAACGTATAACGTTATGTAGCATTACGATATAACGTATAACGTCATGAAGCATTACGACATAACGTATAACGTTATGTAGCATTACGACATAACGTATAACGTTATGTAGCATTGCGTTATAACCTATAACGTTATTGTAGTATTAATATATAATGTATAACGTTATGTAGCATTACGATATAACGTATAACGTTATGTGGCATTACGATATATCGTATAACGTTATGTAGCATTACGATATAACGTATAAGGATATGTAGCATTACGATATAACGAATAACGTTATGTAGCATTACGATATAACGTATAACGATATGTAGCATTACGATATAACGTACAACGTTATGTAGCATAACGATATAACGTATAACGTTATATAGCATTACGATATAACTTATAACGTTATGTAGCATTACGATATATCGTATAACGTTATGTGGCATTACGATATAACGTATAAGGATATGTAGCATTACGATATAAAGTACAACGTTATGTAGCCTAACGATATAACGTATAACGTTATGTAGCATTACGATATAACGTATAACGTTATGTAACATTACGATATTACGTATAACGTTATATGGTATTACATTATAACGTATAACGTTATGTAGCATTACGATATAACGTATAACGTTATGTAACATTACGATATTACGTATAACGTTATATGGTATTACGTAATAACGTATAACGTTACGTAGTAATACGTTATAACGTATAACGATATGTAGCATTACGATATAACGTATAACGTTATGTAGTATTACGTTATAACGTATAACGTTATGTAGCAATACGATATAACGTATAACGTTATGTAGTATTACGTTATAACGTATAACGTTATGTAGCAATACGATATAACGTATAACGTTATGTAGCATAACGATATAACGTATAAGGATATGTAGCATTACGATATAACGAATACCGTTATGTAGCATTACGATATAACGTATAACGTTATGTAGCATTACGATATAACGTTCAACGTTATGTAGCATAACGATATAACGTATAACGTTATGTAGCATTACGATATAACGTATAACGTTATGTAACATTACGATATTACGTATAACGTTATATGGTATTACGTTATAACGTATAACGTCATGAAGCATTACGACATAACGTATAACGTTATGTAGCATTACGACATAACGTATAACGTTATGTAGCATTGCGTTATAACCTATAACGTTATTGTAGTATTAATATATAATGTATAACGTTATGTAGCATTACGATATAACGTATAACGTTATGTGGCATTACGATATAACGTATAACGTTATCTGGTAATACGTTATAACGTATAACGTTATGTAGCAAAACGATATAACGTATATAGTTATGTAGCATTACGATATAACGTATAACGTTATATAGTATTACGTAATAACTTATAACGTTTCGTAGTATTACGTTATAACTTATAACGATATGTAGCATTAAGATATAACGTATAACGTTATGTAGTATTACGTTATAACGTATAACGTTATGTAGCAATACGATATAACTTATAACGTTATGTAGCATTACGATATATCGTATAACGTTATGTAGCATTACGATATAACGTATAAGGATATGTAGCATTACGATATAACGAATAACGTTATGTAGCATTACGATATAACGTATAACGATATGTAGCATTACGATATAACGTACAACGTTATGTAGCATAACGATATAACGTATAACGTTATATAGCATTACGATATAACTTATAACGTTATGTAGCATTACGATATATCGTATAACGTTATGTGGCATTACGATATAACGTATAAGGATATGTAGCATTACGATATAAAGTACAACGTTATGTAGCCTAACGATATAACGTATAACGTTATGTAGCATTACGATATAACGTATAACGTTATGTAACATTACGATATTACGTATAACGTTATATGGTATTACATTATAACGTATAACGTTATGTAGCATTACGATATAACGTATAACGTTATGTAACATTACGATATTACGTATAACGTTATATGGTATTACGTAATAACGTATAACGTTACGTAGTAATACGTTATAACGTATAACGATATGTAGCATTACGATATAACGTATAACGTTATGTAGTATTACGTTATAACGTATAACGTTATGTAGCAATACGATATAACGTATAACGTTATGTAGTATTACGTTATAACGTATAACGTTATGTAGCAATACGATATAACGTATAACGTTATGTAGCATAACGATATAACGTATAAGGATATGTAGCATTACGATATAACGAATACCGTTATGTAGCATTACGATATAACGTATAACGTTATGTAGCATTACGATATAACGTTCAACGTTATGTAGCATAACGATATAACGTATAACGTTATGTAGCATTACGATATAACGTATAACGTTATGTAACATTACGATATTACGTATAACGTTATATGGTATTACGTTATAACGTATAACGTTATGTAGCATTACGATATAACGTATATCGTTATGTAGCATTACGATATAACGTATAACGTTATATAGTATTACGTAATAACGTATAACGTTACGTAGTATTACGTTATAACGTATAACGATATGTAGCATTACGATATAACGTATAACGTTATGTAGTATTACGTTATAACGTATAACGTTATGTAGCAATACGATATAACGTATAACGTTATGTAGCATAACGATATAACGTATAACGTTATGTAGCATTACGATATAACGTAGAACGTTAAGTAGCATTACGATATAACGTATAACGTTATGAAGCATTACGATATAACGTATAACGTTATGTAGCATTACGATATAACGTATAACGTTATATAGTATTACGTTATAACGTATAACGTTATGTAATGTTACCTTATAACGTATAACGTTATGTAGCATTACGATATGAAGTATAACGTTATGTAGCATAACGATATAACGTATAACGTTATGTAGCATTACGATATAACGTATAACGTTATATAGTAATACGTTATAACGTATAACGTTATGTAGCATTACCATATAACGTATAACGTTATGTATCATAACGATATAACGTATAACGTTATATAGTATTACGTTATAACGTATAACGTTATGTAATGTTACCTTATAACGTATAACGTTATGTAGCATTACGATATGAAGTATAACGTTATGTAGCATTACGATATAACGTATAACGTTATGTAGCATTACGATATAACGTATAACGTTATGTAGCATAACGATATAACGTATAACGTTATGTAGCATTACGATATAACGTAGAACGTTAAGTAGCATTACGATATAACGTATAACGTTATGAAGCATTACGATATAACGTATAACGTTATGTAGCATTACGACATAACGTATAACGTTATATGGTAATACGTTATAACGTATAACGTTATGTAGCATTACGATATAACGTATAACGTTATGTAGCATTACGATATAACGTATAACGTTATGTATCTTTACGATATAACGTATAACGTTATGTAGCATTACGATATAACGTAGAACGTTAAGTAGCATTACGATATAACGTATAACGTTATGAAGCATTACGATATAACGTATAACGTTATGAAGCATTACGATATAACGTATAACGTTAAGTAGCATTACGATATAACGTATAACGTTATGAAGCATTACGATATAACGTATAACGTTATGTACCGTAACGATATAACGTATAACGTTATGTAGCATTACGATATAACGTATAACGTTATGTAGCATTACGATATAACGTATAACGTTATGTGGTAATAAGTTATAACGTATGACGTTATGTAATATTACCTTATAACGTATAACGATATGTAGCATAACGATATAACGTATAACGTTATGTAGCATTAAGATATAACGTATAACGTTATATAGTAATACGTTATAATGTATAACGTTATGTAATATTACCTTATAACGCATAACGTTATGTAGCATTACGATATGAAGTATAACGTTATGTAGCATTACGATATAACGTATAACGTTATGTAGCATAACGATATAACGTATAACGTTATATAGCATTACGATATGAAGTATAACGTTATGTAATATTACCTTATAACGTATAACGTTATGTAGCATTACGATATGAAGTATAACGTTATGTAGCATTACGATATAATGTATAACGTTATGTAGCATTACGATATAACGTATAACGTCATGAAGCATTACGACATAACGTATAACGTTATGTAGCATTACGACATAACGTATAACGTTATGTAGCATTGCGTTATAACCTATAACGTTATTGTATTATTAATATATAACGTATAACGTTATGTAGCATTACGATATAACGTATAACGTTATGTGGCATTACGATATAACGTATAACGTTATGTAGCATTACGATATAACGTATAACGTTATGTAGCATATCGATATAACGTATAACGTTGCGTAGCGTAACGATATAACGTACAACGTTATGTAGCATAACGATATAACGTATAACGTTATGTAGCATTACGATATAACGTATAACGTTATGTAACATTACGATATTACGTATAACGTTATATGGTATTACGTTATAACGTATAACGTTATGTAGCATTACGATATAACGTATATCGTTATGTAGCATTACGATATAACGTATAACGTTATATAGTATTACGTAATAACGTATAACGTTACGTAGTATTACGTTATAACGTATAACGATAAGTAGCATTACGATATAACGTATAACGTTATGTAGTATTACGTTATAACGTATAACGTTATGTAGCAATACGATATAACGTATAACGTTATGTAGCATTACGATATATCGTATAACGTTATGTAGCATTACGATATAACGTATAAGGATATGTAGCATTACGATATAACGAAGAACGTTATGTAACATTATGATATAACGTATAACGTTATGTAGCATTACGATATAACGTACAACGTTATGTAGCATAACGATATAACGTATAACGTTATGTAGCATTACGATATAACGTATAACATTATGTAACATTACGATATTACGTATAACGTTATATGGTATTACGTTATAACGTATAACGTTATGTAGCATTACGATATAACGTATAACGTTATGTAGCGTATAACGTTGTGTAGCGTAACGATATAACGTATAACGTTATATGGTAATACGTTATAACGTATAACGTTATGTAGCATTACCATATAACGTATAACGTTATGTAGCATTACGATATAACGTATAACGTTATGTATCTTTACGATATAACGTATAACGTTATGTAGCATAACAATATGACGAATAACGTTATGTAGCATTACGATATAACGTATAACGTTATATAGTAATACGTTATAACGTATAACGTTATGTAGCATTACCATATAACGTATAACGTTATGTAGCATAACGATATAACGTACAACGTTATGTAGCATAACGATATAACGTATAACGTTATGTAGCATTACGATATAACGTATAACGTTATGTGGTAATAAGTTATAACGTATGACGTTATGTAATATTACCTTATAACGTATAACGTTATGTAGCATAACGATATAACGTATAACGTTATTTTGCATTACGATATAACGTATAACGTTATGTAGCATAACGATATAACGTATAACGTTATGTAGCATTACGATATAACGTATAACGTTATATAGTAATACGTTATAACGTATAACGTTATGTAACATTACCATATAACGTATAACGTTATGTAGCATAACGATATAACGTATAACGTTATATAGTATTACGTTATAACGTATAACGTTATGTAATATTACCTTATAACGTATAACGTTATGTAGCATTACGATATGAAGTATAACGTTATGTAGCATTACGATATAACGTATAACGTTATGTAGCATTACGATATAACGTATAACGTCATGAAGCATTACGACATAACGTATAACGTTATGTAGCATTACGACATAACGTATAACGTTATGTAGCATTACGATATAACGTATAAGGTTATATAGTAATACGTTATAACGTATAACGTTATGTAACATTACCATATAACGTATAACGTTATGTAGCATAACGATATAACGTATAACGTTATATAGTATTACGTTATAACGTATAACGTTATGTAATATTACCTTATAACGTATAACGTTATGTAGCATTACGATATGAAGTATAACGTTATGTAGCATTACGATATAACGTATAACGTTATGTAGCATTACGATGTAACGTATAACGTCATGAAGCATTACGACATAACGTATAACGGTATGTAGCATTACGACATAACGTATAACGTTATGTAGCATTGCGTTATAACCTATAACGTTATTGTAGTATTAATATATAATGTATAACGTTATGTAGCATTACGATATAACGTATAACGTTATGTGGCATTACGATATAACGTATAACGTTATATGGTAATACGTTATAACGTATAACGTTATGTAGCAAAACGATATAACGTATATCGTTATGTAGCATTACGATATAACGTATAACGTTATATAGTATTACGTAATAACTTATAACGTTACGTAGTATTACGTTATAACTTATAACGATATGTAGCATTACGATATAACGTATAACGTTATGTAGTATTACGTTATAACGTATAACGTTATGTAGCAATACGATATAACTTATAACGTTATGTAGCATTACGATATATCGTATAACGTTATGTAGCATTACGATATAACGTATAAGGATATGTAGCATTACGATATAACGAATAACGTTATGTAGCATTACGATATAACGTATAACGTTATGTAGCATTACGATATAACGTATAACGTTATGTAGCATTACGATATAACGTACAACGTTATGTAGCATAACGATATAACGTATAACGTTATGTAGCATTACGATATAACTTATAACGTTATGTAGCATTACGATATATCGTATAACGTTATGTAGCATTACGATATAACGTATAAGGATATGTAGCATTACGATATAACGAATAACGTTATGTAGCATTACGATATAACGTATAACGTTATCTAGCATTACGATATAACGTACAACGTTATGTAGCATAACGATATAACGTATAACGTTATGTAGCATTACGATATAACGTATAACGTTATGTAACATTACGATATTACGTATAACGTTATATGGTATTACGTTATAACGTATAACGTTATGTAGCATTATGATATAACGTATAACGTTATGTAACATTACGATATTACGTATAACGTTATATGGTATTACGTAATAACGTATAACGTTACGCAGTATTACGTTATAACGTATAACGATATGTAGCATTACGATATAACGTATAACGTTATGTAACATTACGATATTACGTATAACGTTATATGGTATTACGTAATAACGTATAACGTTACGTAGTATTACGGTATAACGTATAACGATATGTAGCATTACGATATAACGTATAACGTTATGTAGTATTACGTTATAACGTATAACGTTATGTAGCAATACGATATAACGTATAACGTTATGTAGCATAACGATATAACGTATAAGGATATGTAGCATTACGATATAACGAATAACGTTATGTAGCATTACGATAGAACGTATAACGTTATGTAGCATTACGATATAACGTACAACGTTATGTAGCATAACGATATAACGTATAACGTTATGTAGCATTACGATATAACGTATAACGTTATGTAACATTACGATATTACGTATAACGTTATATGGTATTACGTTATAACGTATAACGTTATGTAGCATTACGATATAACGTATAACGTTATGTAATATTACCTTATAACGTATAACGTTATGTAGCATTACCATATAACGTATAACGTTATGTAGCATTACGATATAACGTATAACGTTATGTATCTTTACGATATAACGTATAACGTTATGTAGCATAACGATATAACGTATAACGTTATGTAGCATTACGATATAACGTATAACGTTATATAGTAATACGTTATAACGTATAACGTTATGTAGCATTACCATATAACGTATAACGTTATGTAGCATAACGATATAACGTATAACGTTATATAGTATTACGTTATAACGTATAACGTTATGTAATATTACCTTATAACGTATAACGTTATGTAGCATTACAATATGAAGTATAACGTTATGTAGCATTACGATATAACGTATAACGTTATGTAGCATTACGATATAACGTATAACGTTATGTAGCATTACGATATAACGTATAACGTTATGTGGTAATATGTTATAACGTATGACGTTATGTAATATTACCTTATAACGTATAACGTTATGTAGCATTACGATATAACGTATAACGTTATGTACCATAACGATATAACGTATAACGTTATATAGTATTACGTTATAACGTATAACGTTATGTAATATTACCTTATAACGTATAACGTTATGTAGCATTACGATATGAAGTATAACGTTATGTAGCATTACGATATAACGTATAACGTTATGTAGCATTACGATATAACGTATAACGTCATGAAGCATTACGATATAACGTATAACGTTATGTAGCATTACGACATAACGTATAACGTTATGTAGCATTACGATATAACGTATAACGTTATATAGTAATACGTTATAACGTATAACGTTATGTAACATTACCATATAACGTATAACGTTATGTAGCATAACGATATAACGTATAACGTTATATAGTATTACGTTATAACGTATAACGTTATGTAATATTACCTTATAGCGTATAACGTTATGTAGCATTACGGTATGAAGTATAACGTTATGTAGCATTACGATATAACGTATAACGTTATGTAGCATTACGATATAACGTATAACGTCATGAAGCATTACGACATAACGTATAACGTTATGTAGCATTACGACATAACGTATAACGTTATGTAGCATTGCGTTATAACCTATAACGTTATTGTAGTATTAATATATAATGTATAACGTTATGTAGCATTACGATATAACGTATAACGTTATGTGGCATTACGATATAACGTATAACGTTATATGGTAATACGTTATAACGTATAACGTTATGTAGCAAAACGATATAACGTATATAGTTATGTAGCATTACGATATAACGTATAACGTTATATAGTATTACGTAATAACTTATAACGTTTCGTAGTATTACGTTATAACTTATAACGATATGTAGCATTACGATATAACGTATAACGTTATGTAGTATTACGTTATAACGTATAACGTTATGTAGCAATACGATATAACTTATAACGTTATGTAGCATTACGATATATCGTATAACGTTATGTAGCATTACGATATAACGTATAAGGATATGTAGCATTACGATATAACGAATAACGTTATGTAGCATTACGATATAACGTATAACGTTATGTAGCATTACGATATAACGTACAACGTTATGTAGCATAACGATATAACGTATAACGTTATATAGCATTACGATATAACTTATAACGTTATGTAGCATTACGATATATCGTATAACGTTATGTGGCATTACGATATAACGTATAAGGATATGTAGCATTACGATATAAAGTACAACGTTATGTAGCCTAACGATATAACGTATAACGTTATGTAGCATTACGATATAACGTATAACGTTATGTAACATTACGATATTACGTATAACGTTATATGGTATTACATTATAACGTATAACGTTATGTAGCATTACGATATAACGTATAACGTTATGTAACATTACGATATTACGTATAACGTTATATGGTATTACGTAATAACGTATAACGTTACGTAGTAATACGTTATAACGTATAACGATATGTAGCATTACGATATAACGTATAACGTTATGTAGTATTACGTTATAACGTATAACGTTATGTAGCAATACGATATAACGTATAACGTTATGTAGTATTACGTTATAACGTATAACGTTATGTAGCAATACGATATAACGTATAACGTTATGTAGCATAACGATATAACGTATAAGGATATGTAGCATTACGATATAACGAATAACGTTATGTAGCATTACGATATAACGTATAACGTTATGTAGCATTACGATATAACGTTCAACGTTATGTAGCATAACGATATAACGTATAACGTTATGTAGCATTACGATATAACGTATAACGTTATGTAACATTACGATATTACGTATAACGTTATATGGTATTACGTTATAACGTATAACGTTATGTAGCATTACGATATAACGTATATCGTTATGTAACATTACGATATAACGTATAACATTATATAGTATTACGTAATAACGTATAACGTTACGTAGTATTACGTTATAACGTATAACGATATGTAGCATTACGATATAACGTATAACGTTATGTAGTATTACGTTATAACGTATAACGTTATGTAGCAATACGATATAACGTATAACGTTATGTAGCATAACGATATAACGTATAACGTTATGTAGCATTACGATATAACGTAGAACGTTAAGTAGCATTACGATATAACGTATAACGTTATGAAGCATTACGATATAACGTATAACGTTATGTAGCATTACGATATAACGTATAACGTTATATAGTATTACGTTATAACGTATAACGTTATGTAATGTTACCTTATAACGTATAACGTTATGTAGCATTACGATATGAAGTATAACGTTATGTAGCATAACGATATAACGTATAACGTTATGTAGCATTACGATATAACGTATAACGTTATATAGTAATACGTTATAACGTATAACGTTATGTAGCATTACCATATAACGTATAACGTTATGTATCATAACGATATAACGTATAACGTTATATAGTATTACGTTATAACGTATAACGTTATGTAATGTTACCTTATAACGTATAACGTTATGTAGCATTACGATATGAAGTATAACGTTATGTAGCATTACGATATAACGTATAACGTTATGTAGCATTACGATATAACGTATAACGTTATGTAGCATAACGATATAACGTATAACGTTATGTAGCATTACGATATAACGTAGAACGTTAAGTAGCATTACGATATAACGTATAACGTTATGAAGCATTACGATATAACGTATAACGTTATGTACCGTAACGATATAACGTATAACGTTATGTAGCATTACGACATAACGTATAACGTTATATGGTAATACGTTATAACGTATAACGTTATGTAGCATTACGATATAACGTATAACGTTATGTAGCATTACGATATAACGTATAACGTTATGTATCTTTACGATATAACGTATAACGTTATGTAGCATTACGATATAACGTAGAACGTTAAGTAGCATTACGATATAACGTATAACGTTATGAAGCATTACGATATAACGTATAACGTTATGAAGCATTACGATATAACGTATAACGTTAAGTAGCATTACGATATAACGTATAACGTTATGAAGCATTACGATATAACGTATAACGTTATGTACCGTAACGATATAACGTATAACGTTATGTAGCATTACGACATAACGTATAACGTTATATAGTATTACGTTATAACGTATAACGTTATGTAATATTACCTTATAACGTATAACGTTATGTAGCATAACGATATAACGTATAACGTTATATAGTATTACGTTATAACGTATAACGTTATGTAGCATTACGATATAACGTATAACGTTATATAGTAATACGTTATAACGTATAACGTTATGTAACATTACCATATAACGTATAACGTTATGTAGCATAACGATATAACGTATAACGTTATATAGTATTACGTTATAACGTATAACGTTATGTAATATTACCTTATAGCGTATAACGTTATGTAGCATTACGGTATGAAGTATAACGTTATGTAGCATTACGATATAACGTATAACGTTATGTAGCATTACGATATAACGTATAACGTCATGAAGCATTACGACATAACGTATAACGTTATGTAGCATTACGACATAACGTATAACGTTATGTAGCATTGCGTTATAACCTATAACGTTATTGTAGTATTAATATATAATGTATAACGTTATGTAGCATTACGATATAACGTATAACGTTATGTGGCATTACGATATAACGTATAACGTTATATGGTAATACGTTATAACGTATAACGTTATGTAGCAAAACGATATAACGTATATAGTTATGTAGCATTACGATATAACGTATAACGTTATATAGTATTACGTAATAACTTATAACGTTTCGTAGTATTACGTTATAACTTATAACGATATGTAGCATTACGATATAACGTATAACGTTATGTAGTATTACGTTATAACGTATAACGTTATGTAGCAATACGATATAACTTATAACGTTATGTAGCATTACGATATATCGTATAACGTTATGTAGCATTACGATATAACGTATAAGGATATGTAGCATTACGATATAACGAATAACGTTATGTAGCATTACGATATAACGTATAACGTTATGTAGCATTACGATATAACGTACAACGTTATGTAGCATAACGATATAACGTATAACGTTATATAGCATTACGATATAACTTATAACGTTATGTAGCATTACGATATATCGTATAACGTTATGTGGCATTACGATATAACGTATAAGGATATGTAGCATTACGATATAAAGTACAACGTTATGTAGCCTAACGATATAACGTATAACGTTATGTAGCATTACGATATAACGTATAACGTTATGTAACATTACGATATTACGTATAACGTTATATGGTATTACATTATAACGTATAACGTTATGTAGCATTACGATATAACGTATAACGTTATGTAACATTACGATATTACGTATAACGTTATATGGTATTACGTAATAACGTATAACGTTACGTAGTAATACGTTATAACGTATAACGATATGTAGCATTACGATATAACGTATAACGTTATGTAGTATTACGTTATAACGTATAACGTTATGTAGCAATACGATATAACGTATAACGTTATGTAGTATTACGTTATAACGTATAACGTTATGTAGCAATACGATATAACGTATAACGTTATGTAGCATAACGATATAACGTATAAGGATATGTAGCATTACGATATAACGAATAACGTTATGTAGCATTACGATATAACGTATAACGTTATGTAGCATTACGATATAACGTTCAACGTTATGTAGCATAACGATATAACGTATAACGTTATGTAGCATTACGATATAACGTATAACGTTATGTAACATTACGATATTACGTATAACGTTATATGGTATTACGTTATAACGTATAACGTTATGTAGCAATACGATATAACTTATAACGTTATGTAGCATTACGATATATAGTATAACGTTATGTAGCATTACGATATAACGTATAACGTTATGTAACATTACGATATTACGTATAACGTTATATGGTATTACGTAATAACGTATAACGTTACGCAGTATTACGTTATAACGTATAACGATATGTAGCATTACGATATAACGTATAACGTTATGTAACATTACGATATTACGTATAACGTTATATGGTATTACGTAATAACGTATAACGTTACGTAGTATTACGTTATAACGTATAACGATATGTAGCATTACGATATAACGTATAACGTTATGTAGTATTACGTTATAACGTATAACGTTATGTAGCAATACGATATAACGTATAACGTTATGTAGCATAACGATATAACGTATAAGGATATGTAGCATTACGATATAACGAATAACGTTATGTAGCATTACGATATAACGTATAACGTTATGTAGCATTACGATATAACGTACAACGTTATGTAGCATAACGATATAACGTATAACGTTATGTAGCATTACGATATAACGTATAACGTTATGTAACATTACGATATTACGTATAACGTTATATGGTATTACGTTATAACGTATAACGTTATGTAGCATTACGATATAACGTATAACGTTATGTAATATTACCTTATAACGTATAACGTTATGTAGCATTACCATATAACGTATAACGTTATGTAGCATTACGATATAACGTATAACGTTATGTATCTTTACGGTATAACGTATAACGTTATGTAGCATAACGATATAACGTATAACGTTATGTAGCATTACGATATAACGTATAACGTTATATGGTATTACATTATAACGTATAACGTTATGTAGCATTACGATATAACGTATAACGTTATGTAACATTACGATATTACGTATAACGTTATATGGTATTACATTATAACGTATAACGTTATGTAGCATTACGATATAACGTATAACGTTATGTAACATTACGATATTACGTATAACGTTATATGGTATTACGTAATAACGTATAACGTTACGTAGTAATACGTTATAACGTATAACGATATGTAGCATTACGATATAACGTATAACGTTATGTAGTATTACGTTATAACGTATAACGTTATGTAGCAATACGATATAACGTATAACGTTATGTAGTATTACGTTATAACGTATAACGTTATGTAGCAATACGATATAACGTATAACGTTATGTAGCATAACGATATAACGTATAAGGATATGTAGCATTACGATATAACGAATAACGTTATGTAGCATTACGATATAACGTATAACGTTATGTAGCATTACGATATAACGTTCAACGTTATGTAGCATAACGATATAACGTATAACGTTATGTAGCATTACGATATAACGTATAACGTTATGTAACATTACGATATTACGTATAACGTTATATGGTATTACGTTATAACGTATAACGTTATGTAGCAATACGATATAACTTATAACGTTATGTAGCATTACGATATATCGTATAACGTTATGTAGCATTACGATATAACGTATAACGTTATGTAACATTACGATATTACGTATAACGTTATATGGTATTACGTAATAACGTATAACGTTACGCAGTATTACGTTATAACGTATAACGATATGTAGCATTACGATATAACGTATAACGTTATGTAACATTACGATATTACGTATAACGTTATATGGTATTACGTAATAACGTATAACGTTACGTAGTATTACGTTATAACGTATAACGATATGTAGCATTACGATATAACGTATAACGTTATGTAGTATTACGTTATAACGTATAACGTTATGTAGCAATACGATATAACGTATAACGTTATGTAGCATAACGATATAACGTATAAGGATATGTAGCATTACGATATAACGAATAACGTTATGTAGCATTACGATATAACGTATAACGTTATGTAGCATTACGATATAACGTACAACGTTATGTAGCATAACGATATAACGTATAACGTTATGTAGCATTACGATATAACGTATAACGTTATGTAACATTACGATATTACGTATAACGTTATATGGTATTACGTTATAACGTATAACGTTATGTAGCATTACGATATAACGTATAACGTTATGTAATATTACCTTATAACGTATAACGTTATGTAGCATTACCATATAACGTATAACGTTATGTAGCATTACGATATAACGTATAACGTTATGTATCTTTACGATATAACGTATAACGTTATGTAGCATAACGATATAACGTATAACGTTATGTAGCATTACGATATAACGTATAACGTTATATAGTAATACGTTATAACGTATAACGTTATGTAGCATTACCATATAACGTATAACGTTATGTAGCATAACGATATAACGTATAACGTTATATAGTATTACGTTATAACGTATAACGTTATGTAATATTACCTTATAACGTATAACGCTATGTAGCATTACAATATGAAGTATAACGTTATGTAGCATTACGATATAACGTATAACGTTATGTAGCATTACGATATAACGTATAACGTTATGTAGCATTACGATATAACGTATAACGTTATGTGGTAATATGTTATAACGTATGACGTTATGTAATATTACCTTATAACGTATAACGTTATGTAGCATTACGATATAACGTATAACGTTATGTACCATATCGATATAACGTATAACGTTATATAGTATTACGTTATAACGTATAACGTTATGTAATATTACCTTATAACGTATAACGTTATGTAGCATTACGATATGAAGTATAACGTTATGTAGCATTACGATATAACGTATAACGTTATGTAGCATTACGATATAACGTATAACGTCATGAAGCATTACGATATAACGTATAACGTTATGTAGCATTACGACATAACGTATAACGTTATGTAGCATTACGATATAACGTATAACGTTATATAGTAATACGTTATAACGTATAACGTTATGTAACATTACCATATAACGTATAACGTTATGTAGCATAACGATATAACGTATAACGTTATATAGTATTACGTTATAACGTATAACGTTATGTAATATTACCTTATAGCGTATAACGTTATGTAGCATTACGGTATGAAGTATAACGTTATGTAGCATTACGATATAACGTATAACGTTATGTAGCATTACGATATAACGTATAACGTCATGAAGCATTACGACATAACGTATAACGTTATGTAGCATTACGACATAACGTATAACGTTATGTAGCATTGCGTTATAACCTATAACGTTATTGTAGTATTAATATATAATGTATAACGTTATGTAGCATTACGATATAACGTATAACGTTATGTGGCATTACGATATAACGTATAACGTTATATGGTAATACGTTATAACGTATAACGTTATGTAGCAAAACGATATAACGTATATAGTTATGTAGCATTACGATATAACGTATAACGTTATATAGTATTACGTAATAACTTATAACGTTTCGTAGTATTACGTTATAACTTATAACGATATGTAGCATTACGATATAACGTATAACGTTATGTAGTATTACGTTATAACGTATAACGTTATGTAGCAATACGATATAACTTATAACGTTATGTAGCATTACGATATATCGTATAACGTTATGTAGCATTACGATATACCGTATAAGGATATGTAGCATTACGATATAACGAATAACGTTATGTAGCATTACGATATAACGTATAACGTTATGTAGCATTACGATATAACGTACAACGTTATGTAGCATAACGATATAACGTATAACGTTATATAGCATTACGATATAACTTATAACGTTATGTAGCATTACGATATATCGTATAACGTTATGTGGCATTACGATATAACGTATAAGGATATGTAGCATTACGATATAAAGTACAACGTTATGTAGCCTAACGATATAACGTATAACGTTATGTAGCATTACGATATAACGTATAACGTTATGTAACATTACGATATTACGTATAACGTTATATGGTATTACATTATAACGTATAACGTTATGTAGCATTACGATATAACGTATAACGTTATGTAACATTACGATATTACGTATAACGTTATATGGTATTACGTAATAACGTATAACGTTACGTAGTAATACGTTATAACGTATAACGATATGTAGCATTACGATATAACGTATAACGTTATGTAGTATTACGTTATAACGTATAACGTTATGTAGCAATACGATATAACGTATAACGTTATGTAGTATTACGTTATAACGTATAACGTTATGTAGCAATACGATATAACGTATAACGTTATGTAGCATAACGATATAACGTATAAGGATATGTAGCATTACGATATAACGAATAACGTTATGTAGCATTACGATATAACGTATAACGTTATGTAGCATTACGATATAACGTTCAACGTTATGTAGCATAACGATATAACGTATAACGTTATGTAGCATTACGATATAACGTATAACGTTATGTAACATTACGATATTACGTATAACGTTATATGGTATTACGTTATAACGTATAACGTTATGTAGCATTACGATATAACGTATATCGTTATGTAGCATTACGATATAACGTATAACATTATATAGTATTACGTAATAACGTATAACGTTACGTAGTATTACGTTATAACGTATAACGATATGTAGCATTACGATATAACGTATAACGTTATGTAGTATTACGTTATAACGTATAACGTTATGTAGCAATACGATATAACGTATAACGTTATGTAGCATAACGATATAACGTATAACGTTATGTAGCATTACGATATAACGTAGAACGTTAAGTAGCATTACGATATAACGTATAACGTTATGAAGCATTACGATATAACGTATAACGTTATGTAGCATTACGATATAACGTATAACGTTATATAGTATTACGTTATAACGTATAACGTTATGTAATGTTACCTTATAACGTATAACGTTATGTAGCATTACGATATGAAGTATAACGTTATGTAGCATAACGATATAACGTATAACGTTATGTAGCATTACGATATAACGTATAACGTTATATAGTAATACGTTATAACGTATAACGTTATGTAGCATTACCATATAACGTATAACGTTATGTATCATAACGATATAACGTATAACGTTATATAGTATTACGTTATAACGTATAACGTTATGTAATGTTACCTTATAACGTATAACGTTATGTAGCATTACGATATGAAGTATAACGTTATGTAGCATTACGATATAACGTATAACGTTATGTAGCATTACGATATAACGTATAACGTTATGTAGCATAACGATATAACGTATAACGTTATGTAGCATTACGATATAACGTAGAACGTTAAGTAGCATTACGATATAACGTATAACGTTATGAAGCATTACGATATAACGTATAACGTTATGTACCGTAACGATATAACGTATAACGTTATGTAGCATTACGACATAACGTATAACGTTATATGGTAATACGTTATAACGTATAACGTTATGTAGCATTACGATATAACGTATAACGTTATGTAGCATTACGATATAACGTATAACGTTATGTATCTTTACGATATAACGTATAACGTTATGTAGCATTACGATATAACGTAGAACGTTAAGTAGCATTACGATATAACGTATAACGTTATGAAGCATTACGATATAACATATAACGTTATGAAGCATTACGATATAACGTATAACGTTAAGTAGCATTACGATATAACGTATAACGTTATGAAGCATTACGATATAACGTATAACGTTATGTACCGTAACGATATAACGTATAACGTTATGTAGCATTACGACATAACGTATAACGTTATATAGTATTACGTTATAACGTATAACGTTATGTAATATTACCTTATAACGTATAACGTTATGTAGCAATACGATATAACGTATAACGTTATGTAGCATTACGATATATCGTATAACGTTATGTAGCATTACGATATAACGTATAACGTTATGTAGTATTACGTTATAACGTATAACGTTATGTAGCAATACGATATAACTTATAACGTTATGTAGCATTACGATATATCGTATAACGTTATGTAGCATTACGATATAACGTATAAGGATATGTAGCATTACGATATAACGAATAACGTTATGTAGCATTACGATATAACGTATAACGTTATGTAGCATTACGATATAACGTATAACGTTATGTAGCATTACGATATAACGTACAACGTTATGTAGCATAACGATATAACGTATAACGTTATGTAGCATTACGATATAACTTATAACGTTATGTAGCATTACGATATATCGTATAACGTTATGTAGCATTACGATATAACGTATAAGGATATGTAGCATTACGATATAACGAATAACGTTATGTAGCATTACGATATAACGTATAACGTTATCTAGCATTACGATATAACGTATAACGTTATGTAGCATTACGATATAACGTATAACGTTATGTAGTATTACGTTATAACGTATAACGTTATGTAGCAATACGATATAACTTATAACGTTATGTAGCATTACGATATATCGTATAACGTTATGTAGCATTACGATATAACGTATAACGTTATGTAACATTACGATATTACGTATAACGTTATATGGTATTACGTAATAACGTATAACGTTACGTAGTATTACGTTATAACGTATAACGATATGTAGCATTACGATATAACGTATAACGTTATCTAGCATTACGATATAACGTACAACGTTATGTAGCATAACGATATAACGTATAACGTTATGTAGCATTACGATATAACGTATAACGTTATGTAACATTACGATATTACGTATAACGTTATATGGTATTACGTTATAACGTATAACGTTATGTAGCATTACGATATATCGTATAAGGATATGTAGCATTACGATATAACGAATAACGTTATGTAGCATTACGATATAACGTATAACGTTATCTAGCATTACGATATAACGTACAACGTTATGTAGCATAACGATATAACGTATAACGTTATGTAGCATTACGATACAACGTATAACGTTATGTAACATTACGATATTACGTATAACGTTATATGGTATTACGATATTACGTATAACGTTATATGGTATTACGTAATAACGTATAACGTTACGTAGCATTACGATATATCGTATAACGTTATGTAGCATTACGATATAACGTATAAGGATATGTAGCATTACGATATAACGAATAACGTTATGTAGCATTACGATATAACGTATAACGTTATCTAGCATTACGATATAACGTACAACGTTATGTAGCATAACGATATAACGTATAACGTTATGTAGCATTACGATATAACGTATAACGTTATGTAACATTACGATATTACGTATAACGTTATATGGTATTACGTTATAACGTATAACGTTATGTAGCATTACGATATATCGTATAAGGATATGTAGCATTACGATATAACGAATAACGTTATGTAGCATTACGATATAACGTATAACGTTATCTAGCATTACGATATAACGTACAACGTTATGTAGCATAACGATATAACGTATAACGTTATGTAGCATTACGATATAACGTATAACGTTATGTAACACTACGATATTACGTATAACGTTATATGGTATTACGTTATAACGTATAACGTTATGTAGCATTACGATATAACGTATAACGTTATGTAACATTACGATATTACGTATAACGTTATATGGTATTAAGTAATAACGTATAACGTTACGTAGTATTACGATATATCGTATAACGTTATGTAGCATTACGATATAACGTATAAGGATATGTAGCATTACGATATAACGAATAACGTTATGTAGCATTACGATATTACGTATAACGTTATATGGTATTACGTAATAACGTATAACGTTACGTAGTAATACGTTATAACGTATAACGATATGTAGCATTACGATATAACGTATAACGTTATATAGTATTACGTAATAACTTATAACGTTACGTAGTATTACGTTATAACTTATAACGATATGTAGCATTACGATATAACGAATAACGTTATGTAGCATTACGATATAACGTATAACGTTATGTAGCATTACGATATAACCTATAACGTTATTGTAGTATTAATATATAATGTATAACGTTATGTAGCATTACGATATAACGTATAACGTTATGTGGCATTACGATATAACGTATAACGTTATATGGTAATACGTTATAACGTATAACGTTATGTAGCAAAACGATATAACGTATATCGTTATGTAGCATTACGATATAACGTATAACGTTATATAGTATTACGTAATAACTTATAACGTTACGTAGTATTACGTTATAACTTATAACGATATGTAGCATTACGATATAACGTATAACGTTATGTAGTATTACGTTATAACGTATAACGTTATGTAGCAATACGATATAACTTATAACGTTATGTAGCATTACGATATATCGTATAACGTTATGTAGCATTACGATATAACGTATAAGGATATGTAGCATTACGATATAACGAATAACGTTATGTAGCATTACGATATAACTTATAACGTTATGTAGCATTACGATATATCGTATAACGTTATGTAGCATTACGATATAACGTATAAGGATATGTAGCATTACGATATAACGAATAACGTTATGTAGCATTACGATATAACGTATAACGTTATCTAGCATTACGATATAACGTACAACGTTATGTAGCATAACGATATAACGTATAACGTTATGTAGCATTACGATATAACGTATAACGTTATGTAACATTACGATATTGCGTATAACGTTATATGGTATTACGTTATAACGTATAACGTTATGTAGCATTACGATATAACGTATAACGTTATGTAACATTACGATATTACGTATAACGTTATATGGTATTACGTAATAACGTATAACGTTACGTAGTATTACGTTATAACGTATAACGATATGTAGCATTACGATATAACGTATAACGTTATGTAACATTACGATATTACGTATAACGTTATATGGTATTACGTAATAACGTATAACGTTACGTAGTATTACGTTATAACGTATAACGATATGTAGCATTACGATATAACGTATAACGTTATGTAGTATTACGTTATAACGTATAACGTTATGTAGCAATACGATATAACGTATAACGTTATGTAGCATAACGATATAATGTATAAGGATATGTAGCATTACGATATAACGAATAACGTTATGTAACATTACGATATAACGTATAACGTTATGTAGCATTACGATATAACGTACAACGTTATGTAGCATAACGATATAACGTATAACGTTATGTAGCATTACGATATAACGTATAACGTTATGTAACATTACGATATTACGTATAACGTTATATGGTATTACGTTATAACGTATAACGTTATGTAGCATTACGATATAACGTATAACGTTATGTAACATTACGATATTACGTATAACGTTATATGGTATTAAGTAATAACGTATAACGTTACGTAGTATTACGATATATCGTATAACGTTATGTAGCATTACGATATAACGTATAAGGATATGTAGCATTACGATATAACGAATAACGTTATGTAGCATTACGATATTACGTATAACGTTATATGGTATTACGTAATAACGTATAACGTTACGTAGTAATACGTTATAACGTATAACGATATGTAGCATTACGATATAACGTATAACGTTATATAGTATTACGTAATAACTTATAACGTTACGTAGTATTACGTTATAACTTATAACGATATGTAGCATTACGATATAACGTATAACGTTATGTAATATTACGTTATAACGTATAACGTTATGTAGCAATACGATATAACTTATAACGTTATGTAGCATTACGATATATCGTATAACGTTATGTAGCATTACGATATAACGTATAAGGATATGTAGCATTACGATATAACGAATAACGTTATGTAGCATTACGATATAACGTATAACGTTATGTAGCATTACGATATAACCTATAACGTTATTGTAGTATTAATATATAATGTATAACGTTATGTAGCATTACGATATAACGTATAACGTTATGTGGCATTACGATATAACGTATAACGTTATATGGTAATACGTTATAACGTATAACGTTATGTAGCAAAACGATATAACGTATATCGTTATGTAGCATTACGATATAACGTATAACGTTATATAGTATTACGTAATAACTTATAACGTTACGTAGTATTACGTTATAACTTATAACGATATGTAGCATTACGATATAACGTATAACGTTATGTAGTATTACGTTATAACGTATAACGTTATGTAGCAATACGATATAACTTATAACGTTATGTAGCATTACGATATATCGTATAACGTTATGTAGCATTACGATATAACGTATAAGGATATGTAGCATTACGATATAACGAATAACGTTATGTAGCATTACGATATAACGTATAACGTTATGTAGCATTACGATATAACGTATAACGTTATGTAGCATTACGATATAACGTACAACGTTATGTAGCATAACGATATAACGTATAACGTTATGTAGCATTACGATATAACTTATAACGTTATGTAGCATTACGATATATCGTATAACGTTATGTAGCATTACGATATAACGTATAAGGATATGTAGCATTACGATATAACGAATAACGTTATGTAGCATTACGATATAACGTATAACGTTATCTAGCATTACGATATAACGTACAACGTTATGTAGCATAACGATATAACGTATAACGTTATGTAGCATTACGATATAACGTATAACGTTATGTAACATTACGATATTGCGTATAACGTTATATGGTATTACGTTATAACGTATAACGTTATGTAGCATTACGATATAACGTATAACGTTATGTAACATTACGATATTACGTATAACGTTATATGGTATTACGTAATAACGTATAACGTTACGTAGTATTACGTTATAACGTATAACGATATGTAGCATTACGATATAACGTATAACGTTATGTAACATTACGATATTACGTATAACGTTATATGGTATTACGTAATAACGTATAACGTTACGTAGTATTACGTTATAACGTATAACGATATGTAGCATTACGATATAACGTATAACGTTATGTAGTATTACGTTATAACGTATAACGTTATGTAGCAATACGATATAACGTATAACGTTATGTAGCATAACGATATAATGTATAAGGATATGTAGCATTACGATATAACGAATAACGTTATGTAACATTACGATATAACGTATAACGTTATGTAGCATTACGATATAACGTACAACGTTATGTAGCATAACGATATAACGTATAACGTTATGTAGCATTACGATATAACGTATGACGTTATGTAACATTACGATATTACGTATAACGTTATATGGTATTACGTTATAACGTATAACGTTATGTAGCATTACGATATAACGTATAACGTTATGTAATATTACCTTATAACGTATAACGTTATGTAGCATAACCATATAACGTATAACGTTATGTAGCATTACGATATAACGTATAACGTTATGTATCTTTACGATATAACGTATAACGTTATGTAGCATAACGATATAACGTATAACGTTATGTAGCATTACGATATAACGTATAACGTTATATAGTAATACGTTATAACGTATAACGTTATGTAGCATTACCATATAACGTATAACGTTATGTAGCATAACGATATAACGTATAACGTTATATAGTATTACGTTATAACGTATAACGTTATGTAATATTACCTTATAACGTATAACGTTATGTAGCATTACGATATGAAGTATAACGTTATGTAGCATTACGATATAACGTATAACGTTATGTAGCATTACGATATAACGTATAACGTTATGTGGTAATAAGTTATAACGTATGACGTTATGTAATATTACCTTATAACGTATAACGTTATGTAGCATAACCATATAACGTATAACGTTATGTAGCATTACGATATAACGTATAACGTTATGTAGCATTACGATATAACGTATAACGTTATGTAGCATTACGATATAACGTATAACGTTATATAGTAATACGTTGTAACGTATAACGTTATGTAGCATTACGATATAACGTATAACGTTATGTACCATAACGATATAACGTATAACGTTATATAGTATTACGTTATAACGTATAACGTTATGTAATATTACCTTATAACGTATAACGTTATGTAGCATAACCATATAACGTATAACGTTATGTAGCATTACGATATAACGTATAACGTTATGTATCTTTACGATATAACGTATAACGTTATGTAGCATAACGATATAACGTATAACGTTATGTAGCATTACGATATAACGTATAACGTTATATAGTAATACGTTATAACGTATAACGTTATCTAGCATTACGATATAACGTACAACGTTATGTAGCATAACGATATAACGTATAACGTTATGTAGCATTACGATATAACGTATAACGTTATGTAACATTACGATATTGCGTATAACGTTATATGGTATTACGTTATAACGTATAACGTTATGTAGCATTACGATATAACGTATAACGTTATGTAACATTACGATATTACGTATAACGTTATATGGTATTACGTAATAACGTATAACGTTACGTAGTATTACGTTATAACGTATAACGATATGTAGCATTACGATATAACGTATAACGTTATGTAACATTACGATATTACGTATAACGTTATATGGTATTACGTAATAACGTATAACGTTACGTAGTATTACGTTATAACGTATAACGATATGTAGCATTACGATATAACGTATAACGTTATGTAGTATTACGTTATAACGTATAACGTTATGTAGCAATACGATATAACGTATAACGTTATGTAGCATAACGATATAATGTATAAGGATATGTAGCATTACGATATAACGAATAACGTTATGTAACATTACGATATAACGTATAACGTTATGTAGCATTACGATATAACGTACAACGTTATGTAGCATAACGATATAACGTATAACGTTATGTAGCATTACGATATAACGTATAACGTTATGTAACATTACGATATTACGTATAACGTTATATGGTATTACGTTATAACGTATAACGTTATGTAGCATTACGATATAACGTATAACGTTATGTAATATTACCTTATAACGTATAACGTTATGTAGCATAACCATATAACGTATAACGTTATGTAGCATTACGATATAACGTATAACGTTATGTATCTTTACGATATAACGTATAACGTTATGTAGCATAACGATATAACGTATAACGTTATGTAGCATTACGATATAACGTATAACGTTATATAGTAATACGTTATAACGTATAACGTTATGTAGCATTACCATATAACGTATAACGTTATGTAGCATAACGATATAACGTATAACGTTATATAGTATTACGTTATAACGTATAACGTTATGTAATATTACCTTATAACGTATAACGTTATGTAGCATTACGATATGAAGTATAACGTTATGTAGCATTACGATATAACGTATAACGTTATGTAGCATTACGATATAACGTATAACGTTATGTGGTAATAAGTTATAACGTATGACGTTATGTAATATTACCTTATAACGTATAACGTTATGTAGCATAACCATATAACGTATAACGTTATGTAGCATTACGATATAACGTATAACGTTATGTAGCATTACGATATAACGTATAACGTTATGTAGCATTACGATATAACGTATAACGTTATATAGTAATACGTTGTAACGTATAACGTTATGTAGCATTACGATATAACGTATAACGTTATGTACCATAACGATATAACGTATAACGTTATATAGTATTACGTTATAACGTATAACGTTATGTAATATTACCTTATAACGTATAACGTTATGTAGCATTACGATATGAAGTATAACGTTATGTAGCATTACGATATAACGTATAACGTTATGTAGCATTACGATATAACGTATAACGTCATGAAGCATTACGATATAACGTATAACGTTATGTAGCATTACGACATAACGTATAACGTTATGTAGCATTACGATATAACGTATAACGTTATATAGTAATACGTTATAACGTATAACGTTATGTAACATTACCATATAACGTATAACGTTATGTAGCATAACGATATAACGTATAACGTTATATAGTATTACGTTATAACGTATAACGTTATGTAATATTACCTTATAACGTATAACGTTATGTAGCATTACGGTATGAAGTATAACGTTATGTAGCATTACGATATAACGTATAACGTTATGTAGCATTACGATATAACGTATAACGTCATGAAGCATTACGACATAACGTATAACGTTATGTAGCATTACGACATAACGTATAACGTTATGTAGCATTGCGTTATAACCTATAACGTTATTGTAGTATTAATATATAATGTAAAACGTTATGTAGCATTACGATATAACGTATAACGTTATGTGGCATTACGATATAACGTATAACGTTATATGGTAATACGTTATAACGTATAACGTTATGTAGCAAAACGATATAACGTATATAGTTATGTAGCATTACGATATAACGTATAACGTTATATAGTATTACGTAATAACTTATAACGTTACGTAGTATTACGTTATAACTTATAACGATATGTAGCATTACGATATAACGTATAACGTTATGTAGTATTTCGTTATAACGTATAACGTTATGTAGCAATACGATATAACTTATAACGTTATGTAGCATTACGATATATCGTATAACGTTATGTAGCATTACGATATAACGTATAAGGATATGTAGCATTACGATATAACGAATAACGTTATGTAGCATTACGATATAACGTATAGCGTTATGTAGCATTACGATATAACGTACAACGTTATGTAGCATAACTATATAACGTATAACGTTATATAGCATTACGATATAACTTATAACGTTATGTAGCATTACGATATATCGTATAACGTTATGTGGCATTACGATATAACGTATAAGGATATGTAGCATTACGATATAAAGTACAACGTTATGTAGCCTAACGATATAACGTATAACGTTATGTAGCATTACGATATAACGTATAACGTTATGTAACATTACGATATTACGTATAACGTTATATGGTATTACATTATAACGTATAACGTTATGTAGCATTACGATATAACGTATAACGTTATGTAACATTACGATATTACGTATAACGTTATATGGTATTACGTAATAACGTATAACGTTACGTAGTAATACGTTATAACGTATAACGATATGTAGCATTACGATATAACGTATAACGTTATGTAGTATTACGTTATAACGTATAACGTTATGTAGCAATACGATATAACGTATAACGTTATGTAGTATTACGTTATAACGTATAACGTTATGTAGCAATACGATATAACGTATAACGTTATGTAGCATAACGATATAACGTATAAGGATATGTAGCATTACGATATAACGAATAACGTTATGTAGCATTACGATATAACGTATAACGTTATGTAGCATTACGATATAACGTACAACGTTATGTAGCATAAAGATATAACATATAACGTTATGTAGCATTACGGTATAACGTATAACGTTATGTAACATTACGATATTACGTATAACGTTATATGGTATTACGTTATAACGTATAACGTTATGTAGCATTACGATATAACGTATATCGTTATGTAGCATTACGATATAACGTATAACGTTATATAGTATTACGTAATAACGTATAACGTTACGTAGTATTACGTTATAACGTATAACGATATGTAGAATTACGATATAACGTATAACGTTATGTAGTATTACGTTATAACGTATAACGTTATGTAGCAATACGATATAACGTATAACGTTATGTAGCATAACGATATAACGTATAACGTTATGTAGCATTACGATATAACGTAGAACGTTAAGTAGCATTACGATATAACGTATAACGTTATGAAGCATTACGATATAACGTATAACGTTATGTACCATAACGATATAACGTTTAACGTTATATGGTAATACGTTATAACGTATAACGTTATGTAGCATTACCATATAACGTATAACGTTATGTAGCATTACGATATAACGTATAACGTTATGTAGCTTTACGATATAACGTATAACGTTATGTAGCATAACGATATAACGTATAACGTTATGTAGCATTACGATATAACGTATAACGTTATATAGTAATACGTTATAACGTATAACGTTATGTAGCATTACCATATAACGTATAACGTTATGTAGCATAACGATATAACGTATAACGTTATATAGTATTACGTTATAACGTATAACGTTATGTAATGTTACCTTATAACGTATAACGTTATGTAGCATTACGACATGAAGTATAACGTTATGTAGCATTACGATATAACGTATAACGTTATGTAGCATTACGATATAACGTATAACGTTATGTAGCATAACGATATAACGTATAACGTTATGTAGCATTACGATATAACGTAGAACGTTAAGTAGCATTACGATATAACGTATAACGTTATGTAGCATTACGATATGAAGTATAACGTTATGTAATATTACGATATAACATATAACATTATATAGTATTACGTAATAACGTATAACGTTATGTAGCATTACGATATAACGTATAACGTTATATGGTAATACGTTATAACGTATAACATTATGTAGCATTACCATATAACGTATTACGTTATGTAGCATTACGATATAACGTATAACGTTAAGTAGCATAACGATATAACGTATAACGTTATATGGTAATACGTTATAACGTATAACGTTATGTAGCATTACGATATAGCGTATAACGTTATGTACCATTACGATATAACGTATAACGTTATATGGTAATACGTTATAACGTATGACGTTATGTAGCATTACGACATAACGCATAACGTTATGTAGCATAACGATATAACGTATAACGTTATGAAGTATTACGTTATCACGTATAACGATATGTAGCATTACGATATAACGTAGAACGTTATGTAGCCGAACGATATAACGTATAACGTTATGTAGCACTACGATATAACGTAT
The DNA here is from genome assembly GCA_936014575.1 of Bombus lapidarius. Classification (NCBI taxonomy): domain Eukaryota; kingdom Metazoa; phylum Arthropoda; class Insecta; order Hymenoptera; family Apidae; genus Bombus; species Bombus lapidarius. Next base: position 418,759 of record CAKXZU010000093.1, read on the forward strand.
AACGTTATATGGTAATACGTTATAACGTATAACGTTATGTAGCATTACGATATAACGTATAACGTTGTGTAACATAACGATATAACGTATAACGTTATATAGTATTACGTTATAACGTATAACGTTATGTAGTATTACGATATAACGTATAACGTTATGTAGCATTACGATATAACGTATAACGTTATATGTTAATACGTTATAACGTATAACGTTATGTAGCAAAACGATATAACGTATAACGTTATGTAATATTACGATATAACATATAACATTATATAGTATTACGTAATAACGTATAACGTTATGTAGCATTACGATATAACGTATAACGTTATGTAGCTTTACGATATAACGTATAACGTTATGTAGCATAACGATATAACGTATAACGTTATGTAGCATTACGATATAACGTATAACGTTATATAGTAATACGTTATAACGTATAACGTTATGTAGCATTACCATATAACGTATAACGTTATGTAGCATAACGATATAACGTATAACGTTATATAGTATTACGTTATAACGTATAACGTTATGTAATGTTACATTATAACGTATAACGTTATGTAGCATTACGATATGAAGTATAACGTTATGTAGCATTACGATATAACGTATAACGTTATGTAGCATTACGATATAACGTATAACGTTATGTAGCATAACGATATAACGTATAACGTTATGTAGCATTACGATATAACGTAGAACGTTAAGTAGCATTACGATATAACGTATAACGTTATGTAGCATTACGATATGAAGTATAACGTTATGTAATATTACGATATAACATATAACATTATATAGTATTACGTAATAACGTATAACGTTATGTAGCATTACGATATAACGTATAACGTTATATGGTAATACGTTATAACGTATAACGTTATGTAGCATTACCATATAACGTATTACGTTATGTAGCATTACGATATAACGTATAACGTTATGTAGCATAACGATATAACGTATAACGTTATATGGTAATACGTTATAACGTATAACGTTATGTAGCATTACGATATAACGTATAACGTTATGTACCATTACGATATAACGTATAACGTTATATGGTAATACGTTATAACGTATGACGTTATGTAGCATTACGACATAACGCATAACGTTATGTAGCATAACGATATAACGTATAACGTTATATAGTACCACGTTATAACGTATAACGTTATGTAGCATTACGATATATCGTATAACGTTATGTAGCATTACGATATAACGTATAACGTTATGTAGCATTAGGATATAACGTATAACGTTAAATGGTAATGCGTTATAACGTATAACGTTATGTAGCATTACGTTATAACGTATAACGTTATCTAACATTACGATATAACGTATAACGTTATGCAGCATAACGATATAACGTATTACGTTATATATTATTACGTTATAACGTATAACGCTATGTAGCATTACGTTATCACGTATAACGTTATGTAGTATTACGATATAACGTATAACATTATGTAGCATAACGATATAACGTATAACGTTATGTAGCATTACGATATAACGTATAACGTTATGTAACATTACGATATAACGTATAACGTTATATGGTAATACGTTATAACGTATAACGTTATGTAGCATTACGATATAACGTATAACGTTATGGAGCATATCGATATAACGTATAACGTTATATAGTATTACGTTATCACGTATAACGTTATGTAGCATTACGATATAACGTAGAACGTTATGTAGCCGAACGATATAACGTATAACGTTATGTAGCACTACGATATAACGTATAACGTTATATGGTAATACGTTATAACGTATAACGTTATGTAGCATTACGATATAACGTATAACGTTGTGTAACATAACGATATAACGTATAACGTTATATAGTATTACGTTATAACGTATAACGTTATGTAGTATTACGATATAACGTATAACGTTATATGGTAATACGTTATAACGTATAACGTTATGTAGCAAAACGATATAACGTCTATCGATATGTGGCATTACGATATAACGTATAACGTTATATAGTATTACGTAATAACGTATAACGTTACGTAGTATTACGTTATAACGTATAACGTTATGTAGCATTACGATATAACGTATAACGTTATATGGTAATACGTTATAACGTATAACGTTATGTAGCATTACGATATCACGTATAACGTTATGTAGTATTACGATATACGTGATATCGTAACGATATAACAGGTATACGATATAACGTAGAACGTTATGTAGCATAACGATATAACGTATAACGTTATGTAGGATTACGATATAACGTATAACGTTATGTAACATTACGATATAACGTATAACGCTATGAAGTATTACGTTATCACGTATAACGATATGTAGCATTACGATATAACGTAGAACGTTATGTAGCCGAACGATATAACGTATAACGTTATGTAGCACTACGATATAACGTATAACGTTATATGGTAATACGTTATAACGTATAACGTTATGTAGCATTACGATATAACGTATAACATTATATAGTATTACGTAATATCGTATAACGTTATGTAGCATTACGATATAACGTATAACGTTATATGGTAATACGTTATAACGTATAACGTTATGTAGCATTACCATATAACGTATTACGTTATGTAGCATTACGATATAACGTATAACGTTATATAGTATTACGTTATAACGTATAACGTTATATAGTATTACGTTATAACGTATAACGTTACGTAGTATTACGTTATAACGTATAACGTTATGTAGCATTACGATATAACGTATAACGTTATATGGTAATACGTTATAACGTATAACGTTATGTAGCAAAACGATATAACGTCTATCGATATGTGGCATTACGATATAACGTATAACGTTATATAGTATTACGTAATAACGTATAACGTTACGTAGTATTACGTTATAACGTATAACGTTATGTAGCATTACGATATAACGTATAACGTTATATGGTAATACGTTATAACGTATAACGTTATGTAGCATTACGATATCACGTATAACGTTATGTAGTATTACGATATACGTGATATCGTAACGATATAACAGGTATACGATATAACGTAGAACGTTATGTAGCATAACGATATAACGTATAACGTTATGTAGGATTACGATATAACGTATAACGTTATGTAACATAACGATATAACGTATAACGTTATATAGTATTACGTTATAACGTATAACGTTATGTAGTATTACGATATAACGTATAACGTTATGTAGCATTACGATATAACGTATAACGTTATATGTTAATACGTTATAACGTATAACGTTATGTAGCAAAACGATATAACGTATAACGTTATGTAATATTACGATATAACATATAACATTATATAGTATTACGTAATATCGTATAACGTTATGTAGCATTACGATATAACGTATAACGTTATATGGTAATACGTTATAACGTATAACGTTATGTAGCATTACCATATAACGTATTACGTTATGTAGCATTACGATATAACGTATAACGTTATATAGTATTACGTTATAACGTATAACGTTATATAGTATTACGTTATAACGTATAACGTTATATGGTAATGCGTTATAACGTATAACGTTATGTAGCATTACGTTATAACGTTTAACGTTATCTAACATTACGATATAACGTATAACGTTATGCAGCATAACGATATAACGTATTACGTTATATATTATTACGTTATAACGTATAACGCTATATAGCAATACGTTATCACGTATAACGTTATGTAGTATTACGACATAACGTATAACATTATGTAGCATAACGATATAACGTATAACGTTATGTAGCATTACGATATAACGTATAACGTTATGTAACATTACGATATAACGTATAACGTTATATGGTAATACGTTATAACGTATAACGTTATGTAGCATTACGATATAACGTATAACGTTATGGAGAATATCGATATAACGTATAACGTTATATAGTATTACGTTATAACGTATAACGTTATGTAGCATTACGATATAACGTATAACGTTATATAGTATTACGTTATAACGTATAACGTTATATAGTATTACGTTATAACGTATAATGTTATGTAGTATTACGTTATAACGTATAACGTTATGTAGCATTACGATATAACGTATAACGTTATGTAGCATTAGGATATAACGTATAACGTTATATGGTAATGCGTTATAACGTATAACGTTATGTAGCATTACGTTATAACGTTTAACGTTATGTAGCATAACGATATAACGTATAACGTTATGTAGCATTACGATATATCGTATAGCGTTATGTAGCATTACGTTATAACGTATAACGTTATGTAGTATCACTATATAACGTATAACGTTATGTAGCATTACGATATAATGTATAACGTTATGTAGCATTACGATATAACGTATAACGTTATGTAACATTACGATATAACGTATAACGTTATATGGTAATACGTTATAACGTATAACGTTATGTAGCATTACGATATAACGTATAACGTTATGTAGCATATCGATATAACGTATAACGTTATGTAGCATTACGATATAACGTATAACGATATGTAGCATAACGATATAACGTATAACGTTAAGTAGCATTACGATATAACGTATAACGTTATGAAGCATTACGATATAACGTATAACGTTATGTACCATAACGATATAACGTATAACGTTATGTAGCATTACGATATAACGTATAACGTTATGTAGTATTACGTTATCACGTATAACGTTATGTAGTATTAAGTTATAACGTATAACGTTATGTAGCATTACGATATAGCGTATAACGTTATATAGTATTAGGTTATAACGTATAACGTTATGTAGTGTTACGTTATAACGTATAACGTCATGTAGTATTACGTTATAACGTATAACGTTATGTAGCATTACGATATAGCGTATAACGTTATATAGTATTACGTTGTAACGTATAGCGTTATGTAGTATTACGTTATAACGTATAACGTTATGTAGCATTACGATATAACGTATAACGTTATGTAGCATAACGATATAACGTATAACGTTATGTAGCATTACGATATAACGTATAACGTTATATGGTAATACGTTATAACGTATAACGTTATGTAGCAAAACGATATAACGTATATCGTTTTGTAGCATTACGATATAACGTATAACGTTATATAGTATTACGTAATAACGTATAACGTTACGTAGTATTACGTTATAACGTATAACGTTATGTAGCATTACGATATAACGTATAACGTTATATGGTAATACGCTATAACGTATAACGTTATGTAGCATTACGATATCACGTATAACGTTATGTAGTATTACGATATAACGTAGAACGTTATGTAGCATAACGATATAACGTATAACGTTATGTAGGATTACGATATAACGTATAACGTTATGTAACATTACGATATAACGTATAACGCTATGTAGTATTACGTTATCACGTATAACGTTATGTAGTATTACGATATAACCTGGAACGTTATGTAGCATAACGATATAACGTATAACGTTATGTAGGATTACGTTATAACGTATAACGCTATGTAGTATTACGTTATCACGTATAACGTTATGTAGTATTACGATATAACGTAGAACGTTATGTATCATAACGATATAACGTATAACGTTATGTAGGATTACGATATAACGTATAACGTTATGTAACATTACGATATAACGTATAACGTTATATGGTAATACGTTATAACGTATAACGTTATGTAGCATTACGATATAACGTGCAACGATATGTAGCATAACGATATAACGTATAACGTCAAGTAGCATTACGATATAACGTATAACGTTATGAAGCATTACGATATAACGTATAACGTTATGTACCATAACGATATAACGTATAACGTTATGTAGCATTACGATATAACGTATAACGTTATGAAGCATTACGATATAACGTATAACGTTATGTACCATAACGATATAACGTATAACGTTATGTAGCATTACGATATAACGTATAACGTTATGTAGCATTATGATATAACGTATAACGTTATGTAGCTTTACGATATAACGTATAACGTTATGTAGCATAACGATATAACGTATAACGTTATGTAGCTTTACGATATAACGTATAACGTTATGTAGCATAACGATATAACGTATAACGTTATGTAGCATTACGATATAACGTATAACGTTATGTGGTAATAAGTTATAACGTATAACGTTATGTAGCATTACGATATAACGTATAACGTCATGAAGCATTACGATATAACGTATAACGTTATGTAGCATTACGATATAACGTATAACGTTATGTAGCATTGCGTTATAACCTATAACGTTATTGTAGTATTAATATATAACGTATAACGTTATGTAGCATTACGATATAACGTATAACGTTATATGGTAATACGTTATAACGTATAACGTTATGTAGCATTACCATATAACGTATAACGTTATGTAGCATTATGATATAACGTATAACGTTATGTAGCTTTACGATATAACGTATAACGTTATGTAGCATAACGATATAACGTATAACGTTATGTAGCATTACGATATAACGTATAACGTTATGTGGTAATAAGTTATAACGTATAACGTTATGTAGCATTACGATATAACGTATAACGTCATGAAGCATTACGATATAACGTATAACGTTATGTAGCATTACGATATAACGTATAACGTTATGTAGCATTGCGTTATAACCTATAACGTTATTGTAGTATTAATATATAACGTATAACGTTATGTAGCATTACGATATAACGTATAACGTTATATGGTAATACGTTATAACGTATAACGTTATGTAGCATTACGATAAAACGTATAACGTTATATGGTAATACGTTATAACGTATAACGTTATGTAGCATTACCATATAACGTATAACGTTATGTAGCATTACGATATAACGTATAACGTTATGTGGTAATAAGTTATAACGTATAAGGTTGTGTAGCATAACGATATAACGTATAACGTTATATAGTATTACGTTATAACGTATAACGTTATGTAGTATTACGATATATCGTATAACGTTATGTAGGATTACGATATAACGTGCAACGATATGTAGCATAACGATATAACGTATAACGTCAAGTAGCATTACGATATAACGTATAACGTTATGAAGCATTACGATATAACGTATAACGTTATGTACCATAACGATATAACGTATAACGTTATGTAGCATTACGATATAACGTATAACGTTATGAAGCATTACGATATAACGTATAACGTTATATGGTAATACGTTATAACGTATAACGTTATGTAGCATTACGATATAACGTATAACGTTGTGTAGCATAACGATATAACGTATAACGTTATGTACCATAACGATATAACGTATAACGTTATGTAGCATTACGATATAACGTATAACGTTATGAAGAATTACGATATAACGTATAACGTTATGTACCATAACGATAAAACGTATAACGTTATGTATCATTACGATATAACGTATAACGTTATGTATCATTACGATATAACGTATAACGTTATATGGTAATACGTTATAACGTATAACGTTATGTAGCATTACCATATAACGTATAACGTTATGTAGCATTACGATATAACGTATAACGTTATGTAGCTTTACGATATAACGTATAACGTTATGTAGCATAACGATATAACGTATAACGTTATGTAGCATTACGATATAACGTATAACGGTATGTGGTAATAAGTTATAACGTATAACGTTATGTAGCATTACGATATAACGTATAACGTCATGAAGCATTACGATATAACGTATAACGTTATGTAGCATTACGATATAACGTATAACGTTTTGTAGCATTGCGTTATAACCTATAACGTTATGTAGCATTACGATATAACGTATAACGTTATGTAACATTACGATATAACGTATAACGTTATATGGTAATACGTTATAACGTATAACGTTATGTAGCATTACGATATAACGTATAACGTTATGTAGCATATCGATATAACGTATAACGTTATGTAGCATTACGATATAACGTATAACGATATGTAGCATAACGATATAACGTATAACGTTAAGTAGCATTACGATATAACGTATAACGTTATGAAGCATTACGATATAACGTATAACGTTATGTACCATAACGATATAACGTATAACGTTATGTAGCATTACGATATAACGTATAACGTTATATAGTATTACGTTATAACGTATAACGTTATGTAATATTACCTTATAACGTATAACGTTATGTAGCATTACGATATGAAGTATAACGTTATGTAGCATTACGATATAACGTATAACGTTATGTAGCATTACGATATAACGTATAACGTCATGAAGCATTACGACATAACGTATAACGTTATGTAGCATTACGACATAACGTATAACGTTATGTAGCATTGCGTTATAACCTATAACGTTATTGTAGTATTAATATATAATGTATAACGTTATGTAGCATTACGATATAACGTATAACGTTATGTGGCATTACGATATAACGTATAACGTTATATGGTAATACGTTATAACGTATAACGTTATGTAGCAAAACGATATAACGTATATCGTTATGTAGCATTACGATATAACGTATAACGTTATATAGTATTACGTAATAACTTATAACGTTACGTAGTATTACGTTATAACTTATAACGATATGTAGCATTACGATATAACGTATAACGTTATGTAGTATTACGTTATAACGTATAACGTTATGTAGCAATACGATATAACTTATAACGTTATGTAGCATTACGATATATCGTATAACGTTATGTAGCATTACGATATAACGTATAAGGATATGTAGCATTACGATATAACGAATAACGTTATGTAGCATTACGATATAACGTATAACGTTATCTAGCATTACGATATAACGTACAACGTTATGTAGCATAACGATATAACGTATAACGTTATGTAGCATTACGATATAACGTATAACGTTATGTAGCACTACGATATAACGTATAACGTTATATGGTAATACGTTATAACGTATAACGTTATGTAGCATTACGATATAACGTATAACGTTGTGTAACATAACGATATAACGTATAACGTTATATAGTATTACGTTATAACGTATAACGTTATGTAGTATTACGATATAACGTATAACGTTATATGGTAATACGTTATAACGTATAACGTTATGTAGCAAAACGATATAACGTCTATCGATATGTGGCATTACGATATAACGTATAACGTTATATAGTATTACGTAATAACGTATAACGTTACGTAGTATTACGTTATAACGTATAACGTTATGTAGCATTACGATATAACGTATAACGTTATATGGTAATACGTTATAACGTATAACGTTATGTAGCATTACGATATCACGTATAACGTTATGTAGTATTACGATATACGTGATATCGTAACGATATAACACGTATACGATATAACGTAGAACGTTATGTAGCATAACGATATAACGTATAACGTTATGTAGGATTACGATATAACGTATAACGTTATGTAACATTACGATATAACGTATAACGCTATGAAGTATTACGTTATCACGTATAACGATATGTAGCATTACGATATAACGTAGAACGTTATGTAGCCGAACGATATAACGTATAACGTTATGTAGCACTACGATATAACGTATAACGTTATATGGTAATACGTTATAACGTATAACGTTATGTAGCATTACGATATAACGTATAACGTTGTGTAACATAACGATATAACGTATAACGTTATATAGTATTACGTTATAACGTATAACGTTATGTAGTATTACGATATAACGTATAAGGTTATGTAGCATTACGATATAACGTATAACGTTATATGTTAATACGTTATAACGTATAACGTTATGTAGCAAAACGATATAACGTATAACGTTATGTAATATTACGATATAACATATAACATTATATAGTATTACGTAATATCGTATAACGTTATGTAGCATTACGATATAACGTATAACGTTATATGGTAATACGTTATAACGTATAACGTTATGTAGCATTACCATATAACGTATTACGTTATGTAGCATTACGATATAACGTATAACGTTATATAGTATTACGTTATAACGTATAACGTTATATAGTATTACGTTATAACGTATAACGTTATATGGTAATGCGTTATAACGTATAACGTTATGTAGCATTACGTTATAACGTTTAACGTTATCTAACATTACGATATAACGTATAACGTTATGCAGCATAACGATATAACGTATTACGTTATATATTATTACGTTATAACGTATAACGCTATGTAGCAATACGTTATCACATATAACGTTATGTAGTATTACGACATAACGTATAACATTATGTAGCATAACGATATAACGTATAACGTTATGTAGCATTACGATATAACGTATAACGTTATGTAACATTACGATATAACGTATAACGTTATATGGTAATACGTTATAACGTATAACGTTATGTAGCATTACGATATAACGTATAACGTTATGGAGCATATCGATATAACGTATAACGTTATATAGTATTACGTTATAACGTATAACGTTATGTAGCATTACGATATAACGTATAACGTTATATAGTATTACGTTATAACGTATAACGTTATATAGTATTACGTTATAACGTATAATGTTATGTAGTATTACGTTATAACGTATAACGTTATGTAGCATTACGATATAACGTATAACGTTATGTAGCATTAGGATATAACGTATAACGTTATATGGTAATGCGTTATAACGTATAACGTTATGTAGCATTACGTTATAACGTTTAACGTTATGTAGCATAACGATATAACGTATAACGTTATGTAGCATTACGATATATCGTATAGCGTTATGTAGCATTACGTTATAACGTATAACGTTATGTAGTATCACTATATAACGTATAACGTTATGTAGCATTACGATATAATGTATAACGTTATGTAGCATTACGATATAACGTATAACGTTATGTAACATTACGATATAACGTATAACGTTATATGGTAATACGTTATAACGTATAACGTTATGTAGCATTACGATATAACGTATAACGTTATGTAGCATATCGATATAACGTATAACGTTATGTAGCATTACGATATAACGTATAACGATATGTAGCATAACGATATAACGTATAACGTTAAGTAGCATTACGATATAACGTATAACGTTATGAAGCATTACGATATAACGTATAACGTTATGTACCATAACGATATAACGTATAACGTTATGTAGCATTACGATATAACGTATAACGTTATGTAGTATTACGTTATCACGTATAACGTTATGTAGTATTAAGTTATAACGTATAACGTTATGTAGCATTACGATATAGCGTATAACGTTATATAGTATTAGGTTATAACGTATAACGTTATGTAGTGTTACGTTATAACGTATAACGTCATGTAGTATTACGTTATAACGTATAACGTTATGTAGCATTACGATATAGCGTATAACGTTATATAGTATTACGTTGTAACGTATAGCGTTATGTAGTATTACGTTATAACGTATAACGTTATGTAGCATTACGATATAACGTATAACGTTATGTAGCATAACGATATAACGTATAACGTTATGTAGCATTACGATATAACGTATAACGTTATATGGTAATACGTTATAACGTATAACGTTATGTAGCAAAACGATATAACGTATATCGTTTTGTAGCATTACGATATAACGTATAACGTTATATAGTATTACGTAATAACGTATAACGTTACGTAGTATTACGTTATAACGTATAACGTTATGTAGCATTACGATATAACGTATAACGTTATATGGTAATACGTTATAACGTATAACGTTATGTAGCATTACGATATCACGTATAACGTTATGTAGTATTACGATATAACGTAGAACGTTATGTAGCATAACGATATAACGTATAACGTTATGTAGGATTACGATATAACGTATAACGTTATGTAACATTACGATATAACGTATAACGCTATGTAGTATTACGTTATCACGTATAACGTTATGTAGTATTACGATATAACCTGGAACGTTATGTAGCATAACGATATAACGTATAACGTTATGTAGGATTACGTTATAACGTATAACGCTATGTAGTATTACGTTATCACGTATAACGTTATGTAGTATTACGATATAACGTAGAACGTTATGTATCATAACGATATAACGTATAACGTTATGTAGGATTACGATATAACGTATAACGTTATGTAACATTACGATATAACGTATAACGTTATATGGTAATACGTTATAACGTATAACGTTATGTAGCATTACGATATAACGTGCAACGATATGTAGCATAACGATATAACGTATAACGTCAAGTAGCATTACGATATAACGTATAACGTTATGAAGCATTACGATATAACGTATAACGTTATGTACCATAACGATATAACGTATAACGTTATGTAGCATTACGATATAACGTATAACGTTATGAAGCATTACGATATAACGTATAACGTTATGTACCATAACGATATAACGTATAACGTTATGTAGCATTACGATATAACGTATAACGTTATGTAGCATTATGATATAACGTATAACGTTATGTAGCTTTACGATATAACGTATAACGTTATGTAGCATAACGATATAACGTATAACGTTATGTAGCTTTACGATATAACGTATAACGTTATGTAGCATAACGATATAACGTATAACGTTATGTAGCATTACGATATAACGTATAACGTTATGTGGTAATAAGTTATAACGTATAACGTTATGTAGCATTACGATATAACGTATAACGTCATGAAGCATTACGATATAACGTATAACGTTATGTAGCATTACGATATAGCGTATAACGTTATGTAGCATTGCGTTATAACCTATAACGTTATTGTAGTATTAATATATAACGTATAACGTTATGTAGCATTACGATATAACGTATAACGTTATATGGTAATACGTTATAACGTATAACGTTATGTAGCATTACCATATAACGTATAACGTTATGTAGCATTATGATATAACGTATAACGTTATGTAGCTTTACGATATAACGTATAACGTTATGTAGCATAACGATATAACGTATAACGTTATGTAGCATTACGATATAACGTATAACGTTATGTACCATAACGATATAACGTATAACGTTATGTAGCATTACGATATAACGTATAACGTTATGAAGCATTACGATATAACGTATAACGTTATATGGTAATACGTTATAACGTATAACGTTATGTAGCATTACGATATAACGTATAACGTTGTGTAGCATAACGATATAACGTATAACGTTATGTACCATAACGATATAACGTATAACGTTATGTAGCATTACGATATAACGTATAACGTCATGAAGCATTACGATATAACGTATAACGTTATGTAGCATTACGATATAACGTATAACGTTTTGTAGCATTGCGTTATAACCTATAACGTTATGTAGCATTACGATATAACGTATAACGTTATGTAACATTACGATATAACGTATAACGTTATATGGTAATACGTTATAACGTATAACGTTATGTAGCATTACGATATAACGTATAACGTTATGTAGCATATCGATATAACGTATAACGTTATGTAGCATTACGATATAACGTATAACGATATGTAGCATAACGATATAACGTATAACGTTAAGTAGCATTACGATATAACGTATAACGTTATGAAGCATTACGATATAACGTATAACGTTATGTACCATAACGATATAACGTATAACGTTATGTAGCATTACGATATAACGTATAACGTTATATAGTATTACGTTATAACGTATAACGTTATGTAATATTACCTTATAACGTATAACGTTATGTAGCATTACGATATGAAGTATAACGTTATGTAGCATTACGATATAACGTATAACGTTATGTAGCATTACGATATAACGTATAACGTCATGAAGCATTACGACATAACGTATAACGTTATGTAGCATTACGACATAACGTATAACGTTATGTAGCATTGCGTTATAACCTATAACGTTATTGTAGTATTAATATATAATGTATAACGTTATGTAGCATTACGATATAACGTATAACGTTATGTGGCATTACGATATAACGTATAACGTTATATGGTAATACGTTATAACGTATAACGTTATGTAGCAAAACGATATAACGTATATCGTTATGTAGCATTACGATATAACGTATAACGTTATATAGTATTACGTAATAACTTATAACGTTACGTAGTATTACGTTATAACTTATAACGATATGTAGCATTACGATATAACGTATAACGTTATGTAGTATTACGTTATAACGTATAACGTTATGTAGCAATACGATATAACTTATAACGTTATGTAGCATTACGATATATCGTATAACGTTATGTAGCATTACGATATAACGTATAAGGATATGTAGCATTACGATATAACGAATAACGTTATGTAGCATTACGATATAACGTATAACGTTATGTAGCATTACGATATAACGTATAACGTTATGTAGCATTACGATATAACGTACAACGTTATGTAGCATAACGATATAACGTATAACGTTATGTAGCATTACGATATAACTTATAACGTTATGTAGCATTACGATATATCGTATAACGTTATGTAGCATTACGATATAACGTATAAGGATATGTAGCATTACGATATAACGAATAACGTTATGTAGCATTACGATATAACGTATAACGTTATCTAGCATTACGATATAACGTACAACGTTATGTAGCATAACGATATAACGTATAACGTTATGTAGCATTACGATATTACGTATAACGTTATATGGTATTACGTTATAACGTATAACGTTATGTAGCATTACGATATCACGTATAACGTTATGTAGTATTACGATATAACGTAGAACGTTATGTAGCATAACGATATAACGTATAACGTTATGTAGGATTACGATATAACGTATAACGTTATGTAACATTACGATATAACGTATAACGCTATGTAGTATTACGTTATCACGTATAACGTTATGTAGTATTACGATATAACCTGGAACGTTATGTAGCATAACGATATAACGTATAACGTTATGTAGGATTACGTTATAACGTATAACGCTATGTAGTATTACGTTATCACGTATAACGTTATGTAGTATTACGATATAACGTAGAACGTTATGTATCATAACGATATAACGTATAACGTTATGTAGGATTACGATATAACGTATAACGTTATGTAACATTACGATATAACGTATAACGTTATATGGTAATACGTTATAACGTATAACGTTATGTAGCATTACGATATAACGTGCAACGATATGTAGCATAACGATATAACGTATAACGTCAAGTAGCATTACGATATAACGTATAACGTTATGAAGCATTACGATATAACGTATAACGTTATGTACCATAACGATATAACGTATAACGTTATGTAGCATTACGATATAACGTATAACGTTATGAAGCATTACGATATAACGTATAACGTTATGTACCATAACGATATAACGTATAACGTTATGTAGCATTACGATATAACGTATAACGTTATGTAGCATTATGATATAACGTATAACGTTATGTAGCTTTACGATATAACGTATAACGTTATGTAGCATAACGATATAACGTATAACGTTATGTAGCTTTACGATATAACGTATAACGTTATGTAGCATAACGATATAACGTATAACGTTATGTAGCATTACGATATAACGTATAACGTTATGTGGTAATAAGTTATAACGTATAACGTTATGTAGCATTACGATATAACGTATAACGTCATGAAGCATTACGATATAACGTATAACGTTATGTAGCATTACGATATAGCGTATAACGTTATGTAGCATTGCGTTATAACCTATAACGTTATTGTAGTATTAATATATAACGTATAACGTTATGTAGCATTACGATATAACGTATAACGTTATATGGTAATACGTTATAACGTATAACGTTATGTAGCATTACCATATAACGTATAACGTTATGTAGCATTATGATATAACGTATAACGTTATGTAGCTTTACGATATAACGTATAACGTTATGTAGCATAACGATATAACGTATAACGTTATGTAGCATTACGATATAACGTATAACGTTATGTACCATAACGATATAACGTATAACGTTATGTAGCATTACGATATAACGTATAACGTTATGAAGCATTACGATATAACGTATAACGTTATATGGTAATACGTTATAACGTATAACGTTATGTAGCATTACGATATAACGTATAACGTTGTGTAGCATAACGATATAACGTATAACGTTATGTACCATAACGATATAACGTATAACGTTATGTAGCATTACGATATAACGTATAACGTCATGAAGCATTACGATATAACGTATAACGTTATGTAGCATTACGATATAACGTATAACGTTTTGTAGCATTGCGTTATAACCTATAACGTTATGTAGCATTACGATATAACGTATAACGTTATGTAACATTACGATATAACGTATAACGTTATATGGTAATACGTTATAACGTATAACGTTATGTAGCATTACGATATAACGTATAACGTTATGTAGCATATCGATATAACGTATAACGTTATGTAGCATTACGATATAACGTATAACGATATGTAGCATAACGATATAACGTATAACGTTAAGTAGCATTACGATATAACGTATAACGTTATGAAGCATTACGATATAACGTATAACGTTATGTACCATAACGATATAACGTATAACGTTATGTAGCATTACGATATAACGTATAACGTTATATAGTATTACGTTATAACGTATAACGTTATGTAATATTACCTTATAACGTATAACGTTATGTAGCATTACGATATGAAGTATAACGTTATGTAGCATTACGATATAACGTATAACGTTATGTAGCATTACGATATAACGTATAACGTCATGAAGCATTACGACATAACGTATAACGTTATGTAGCATTACGACATAACGTATAACGTTATGTAGCATTGCGTTATAACCTATAACGTTATTGTAGTATTAATATATAATGTATAACGTTATGTAGCATTACGATATAACGTATAACGTTATGTGGCATTACGATATAACGTATAACGTTATATGGTAATACGTTATAACGTATAACGTTATGTAGCAAAACGATATAACGTATATCGTTATGTAGCATTACGATATAACGTATAACGTTATATAGTATTACGTAATAACTTATAACGTTACGTAGTATTACGTTATAACTTATAACGATATGTAGCATTACGATATAACGTATAACGTTATGTAGTATTACGTTATAACGTATAACGTTATGTAGCAATACGATATAACTTATAACGTTATGTAGCATTACGATATATCGTATAACGTTATGTAGCATTACGATATAACGTATAAGGATATGTAGCATTACGATATAACGAATAACGTTATGTAGCATTACGATATAACGTATAACGTTATGTAGCATTACGATATAACGTATAACGTTATGTAGCATTACGATATAACGTACAACGTTATGTAGCATAACGATATAACGTATAACGTTATGTAGCATTACGATATAACTTATAACGTTATGTAGCATTACGATATATCGTATAACGTTATGTAGCATTACGATATAACGTATAAGGATATGTAGCATTACGATATAACGAATAACGTTATGTAGCATTACGATATAACGTATAACGTTATCTAGCATTACGATATAACGTACAACGTTATGTAGCATAACGATATAACGTATAACGTTATGTAGCATTACGATATTACGTATAACGTTATATGGTATTACGTTATAACGTATAACGTTATGTAGCATTACGATATAACGTATAACGTTATGTAACATTACGATATTACGTATAACGTTATATGGTATTACGTAATAACGTATAACGTTACGTAGTATTACGTTATAACGTATAACGATATGTAGCATTACGATATAACGTATAACGTTATGTAACATTACGATATTGCGTATAACGTTATATGGTATTACGTAATAACGTATAACGTTACGTAGTATTACGTTATAACGTATAACGATATGTAGCATTACGATATAACGTACAACGTTATGTAGCATAACGATATAACGTATAACGTTATGTAGCATTACGATATAACTTATAACGTTATGTAGCATTACGATATATCGTATAACGTTATGTAGCATTACGATATAACGTATAAGGATATGTAGCATTACGATATAACGAATAACGTTATGTAGCATTACGATATAACGTATAACGTTATCTAGCATTACGATATAACGTACAACGTTATGTAGCATAACGATATAACGTATAACGTTATGCAGCATTACGATATAACGTATAACGTTATGTAACATTACGATATTACGTATAACGTTATATGGTAATACGTTATAACGTATGACGTTATGTAGCATTACGACATAGCGCATAACGTTACGTAGCATAACGATATAACGAATAACGTTATATAGTACCACGTTATAACGTATAACGTTATGTAGCATTACGATATATCGTATAACGTTATGTAGCATTACGATATAACGTATAACGTTATGTAGCATTAGGATATAACGTATAACGTTAAATGGTAATGCGTTATAACGTATAACGTTATGTAGCATTACGTTATAACGTATAACGTTATCTAACATTACGATATAACGTATAACGTTATGCAGCATAACGATATAACGTATTACGTTATATATTATTACGTTATAACGTATAACGCTATGTAGCATTACGTTATCACGTATAACGTTATGTAGTATTACGATATAACGTATAACATTATGTAGCATAACGATATAACGTATAACGTTATGTAGCATTACGATATAACGTATAACGTTATGTAACATTACGATATAACGTATAACGTTATATGGTAATACGTTATAACGTATAACGTTATGTAGCATTACGATATAACGTATAACGTTATGGAGCATATCGATATAACGTATAACGTTATATAGTATTACGTTATCACGTATAACGTTATGTAGCATTACGATATAACGTAGAACGTTATGTAGCCGAACGATATAACGTATAACGTTATGTAGCACTACGATATAACGTATAACGTTATATGGTAATACGTTATAACGTATAACGTTATGTAGCATTACGATATAACGTATAACGTTGTGTAACATAACGATATAACGTATAACGTTATATAGTATTACGTTATAACGTATAACGTTATGTAGTATTACGATATAACGTATAACGTTATATGGTAATACGTTATAACGTATAACGTTATGTAGCAAAACGATATAACGTCTATCGTTATGTGGCATTACGATATAACGTATAACGTTATATAGTATTACGTAATAACGTATAACGTTACGTAGTATTACGTTATAACGTATAACGTTATGTAGCATTACGATATAACGTATAACGTTATGTGGTAATACGTTATAACGTATAACGTTATGTAGCATTACGATATCACGTATAACGTTATGTAGTATTACGATATACGTGATATCGTAACGATATAACACGTATACGATATAACGTAGAACGTTATGTAGCATAACGATATAACGTATAACGTTATGTAGGATTACGATATAACGTATAACGCTATGAAGTATTACGTTATCACGTATAACGATATGTAGCATTACGATATAACGTAGAACGTTATGTAGCCGAACGATATAACGTATAACGTTATGTAGCACTACGATATAACGTATAACGTTATATGGTAATACGTTATAACGTATAACGTTATGTAGCATTACGATATAACGTATAACGTTGTGTAACATAACGATATACCGTATAACGTTATATAGTATTACGTTATAACGTATAACGTTATGTAGTATTACGATATAACGTATAACGTTATGTAGCATTACGATATAACGTATAACGTTATATGTTAATACGTTATAACGTATAACGTTATGTAGCAAAACGATATAACGTATAACGTTATGTAATATTACGATATAACATATAACATTATATAGTATTACGTAATAACGTATAACGTTATGTAGCATTACGATATAACGTATAACGTTATATGGTAATACGTTATAACGTATAACGTTATGTAGCATTACCATATAACGTATTACGTTATGTAGCATTACGATATAACGTATAACGTTATGTAGCATAACGATATAAAGTATAACGTTATATGGTAATACGTTATAACGTATAACGTTATGTAGCATTACGATATAACGTATAACGTTATGTACCATTACGATATAACGTATTACGTTATATATTATTACGTTATAACGTATAACGCTATGTAGCATTACGTTATCACGTATAACGTTATGTAGTATTACGACATAACGTATAACATTATGTAGCATAACGATATAACGTATAACGTTATGTAGCATTACGATATAACGTATAACGTTATGTAACATTACGATATAACGTATAACGTTATATGGTAATACGTTATAACGTATAACGTTATGTAGCATTACGATATAACGTATAACGTTATGGAGCATATCGATATAACGTATAACGTTATATAGTATTACGTTATAACGTATAACGTTATGTAGCATTACGATATAACGTATAACGTTATATAGTATTACGTTATAACGTATAACGTTATATAGTATTACGTTATAACGTATAATGTTATGTAGTATTACGTTATAACGTATACCGTTATGTAGCATTACGATATAACGTATAACGTTATGTAGCATTAGGATATAACGTATAACGTTATATGGTAATGCGTTATAACGTATAACGTTATGTAGCATTACGTTATAACGTTTAACGTTATGTAGCATAACGATATAACGTATAACGTTATGTAGCATTACGATATATCGTATAGCGTTATGTAGCATTACGTTATAACGTTTAACGTTATGTAGTATCACTATATAACGTATAACGTTATGTAGCATTACGATATAATGTATAACGTTATGTAGCATTACGATATAACGTATAACGTTATGTAACATTACGATATAACGTATAACGTTATATGGTAATACGTTATAACGTATAACGTTATGTAGCATTACGATATAACGTATAACGTTATGTAGCATATCGATATAACGTATAACGTTATGTAGCATTACGATATAACGTATAACGATATGTAGCATAACGATATAACGTATAACGTTAAGTAGCATTACGATATAACGTATAACGTTATGAAGCATTACGATATAACGTATAACGTTATGTACCATAACGATATAACGTATAACGTTATGTAGCATTACGATATAACGTATAACGTTATGTAGTATTACGTTATCACGTATAACGTTATGTAGTATTAAGTTATAACTTATAACGTTATGTAGCATTACGATATAGCGTATAACGTTATATAGTATTAGGTTATAACGTATAACGTTATGTAGTGTTACGTTATAACGTATAACGTCATGTAGTATTACGTTATAACGTATAACGTTATGTAGCATTACGATATAGCGTATAACGTTATATAGTATTACGTTGTAACGTATAGCGTTATGTAGTATTACGTTATAACGTATAACGTTATGTAGCATTACGATATAACGTATAACGTTATGTAGCATAACGATATAACGTATAACGTTATGTAGCATTACGATATAACGTATAACGTTATATGGTAATACGTTATAACGTATAACGTTATGTAGCAAAACGATATAACGTATATCGTTTTGTAGCACTACGATATAACGTATAACGTTATATAGTATTACGTAATAACGTATAACGTTACGTAGTATTACGTTATAACGTATAACGTTATGTAGCATTACGATATAACGTATAACGTTATATGGTAATACGTTATAACGTATAACGTTATGTAGCATTACGATATCACGTATAACGTTATGTAGTATTACGATATAACGTAGAACGTTATGTAGCATAACGATATAACGTATAACGTTATGTAGGATTACGATATAACGTATAACGTTATGTAACATTACGATATAACGTATAACGCTATGTAGTATTGCGTTATCACGTATAACGTTATGTAGTATTACGATATAACGTAGAACGTTATGTAGCATAACGATATAACGTATAACGTTATGTAGGATTACGTTATAACGTATAACGCTATGTAGTATTACGTTATCACGTATAACGTTATGTAGTATTACGATATAACGTAGAACGTTATGTATCATAACGATATAACGTATAACGTTATGTAGGATTACGATATAACGTATAACGTTATGTAACATTACGATATAACGTATAACGTTATATGGTAATACGTTATAACGTATAACGTTATGTAGCATTACGATATAACGTGCAACGATATGTAGCATAACGATATAACGTATAACGTCAAGTAGCATTACGATATAACGTATAACGTTATGAAGCATTACGATATAACGTATAACGTTATGTACCATAACGATATAACGTATAACGTTATGTAGCATTACGATATAACGTATAACGTTATGAAGCATTACGATATAACGTATAACGTTATGTACCATAACGATATAACGTATAACGTTATGTAGCATTACGATATAACGTATAACGTTATATGGTAATACGTTATAACGTATAACGTTATGTAGCATTACCATATAACGTATAACGTTATGTAGCATTATGATATAACGTATAACGTTATGTAGCTTTACGATATAACGTATAACGTTATGTAGCATAACGATATAACGTAT
The DNA here is from genome assembly GCA_936014575.1 of Bombus lapidarius. Classification (NCBI taxonomy): domain Eukaryota; kingdom Metazoa; phylum Arthropoda; class Insecta; order Hymenoptera; family Apidae; genus Bombus; species Bombus lapidarius. The sequence goes on from CAKXZU010000093.1 coordinate 441,560, forward strand.
AACGTTATGTAGCATTACGATATAACGTATAACGTTATGTGGTAATAAGTTATAACGTATAACGTTATGTAGCATTACGATATAACGTATAACGTCATGAAGCATTACGATATAACGTATAACGTTATGTAGCATTACGATATAACGTATAACGTTATGTAGCATTGCGTTATAACCTATAACGTTATTGTAGTATTAATATATAACGTATAACGTTATGTAGCATTACGATATAACGTATAACGTTATATGGTAATACGTTATAACGTATAACGTTATGTAGCATTACGATATAACGTATAACGTTATATGGTAATACGTTATAACGTATAACGTTATGTAGCATTACCATATAGCGTATAACGTTATGTAGCATTACGATATAACGTATAACGTTATGTGGTAATAAGTTATAACGTATAAGGTTGTGTAGCATAACGATATAACGTATAACGTTATATAGTATTACGTTATAACGTATAACGTTATGTAGTATTACGATATAACGTATAACGTTATGCAGGATTACGATATAACGTGCAACGATATGTAGCATAACGATATAACGTATAACGTCAAGTAGCATTACGATATAACGTATAACGTTATGAAGCATTACGATATAACGTATAACGTTATGTACCATAACGATATAACGTATAACGTTATGTAGCATTACGATATAACGTATAACGTTATGAAGCATTACGATATAACGTATAACGTTATATGGTAATACGTTATAACGTATAACGTTATGTAGCATTACGATATAACGTATAACGTTGTGTAGCATAACGATATAACGTGCAACGATATGTAGCATAACGATATAACGTATAACGTCAAGTAGCATTACGATATAACGTATAACGTTATGAAGCATTACGATATAACGTATAACGTTATGTACCATAACGATATAACGTATAACGTTATATGGTAATACGTTATAACGTATAACGTTATGTAGCATTACCATATAACGTATAACGTTATGTAGCATTACGATATAACGTATAACGTTATGTAGCTTTACGATATAACGTATAACGTTATGTAGCATAACGATATAACGTATAACGTTATGTAGCATTACGATATAACGTATAACGGTATGTGGTAATAAGTTATAACGTATAACGTTATGTAGCATTACGATATAACGTATAACGTCATGAAGCATTACGATATAACGTATAACGTTATGTAGCATTACGATATAACGTATAACGTTTTGTAGCATTGCGTTATAACCTATAACGTTATGTAGCATTACGATATAACGTATAACGTTATGTAACATTACGATATAACGTATAACGTTATATGGTAATACGTTATAACGTATAACGTTATGTAGCATTACGATATAACGTATAACGTTATGTAGCATATCGATATAACGTATAACGTTATGTAGCATTACGATATAACGTATAACGATATGTAGCATAACGATATAACGTATAACGTTAAGTAGCATTACGATATAACGTATAACGTTATGAAGCATTACGATATAACGTATAACGTTATGTACCATAACGATATAACGTATAACGTTATGTAGCATTACGATATAACGTATAACGTTATGTAGTATTACGTTATGACGTATAACGTTATGTAGTATTAAGTTATAACGTATAACGTTATGTAGCATTACGATATAGCGTATAACGTTATATAGTATTAGGTTATAACGTATAACGTTATGTAGTGTTACGTTATAACGTATAACGTTATGTAGTATTACGTTATAACGTATAACGTTATGTAGCATTACGATATAGCGTATAACGTTATATAGTATTACGTTGTAACGTATAGCGTTATGTAGTATTACGTTATAACGTATAACGTTATGTAGCATTACGATATAACGTATAACGTTATGTAGCATAACGATATAACGTATAACGTTATGTAGCATTACGATATAACGTATAACGTTATATGGTAATACGTTATAACGTATAACGTTATGTAGCAAAACGATATATCGTATATCGTTTTGTAGCATTACGATATAACGTATAACGTTATATAGTATTACGTAATAACGTATAACGTTACGTAGTATTACGTTATAACGTATAACGTTATGTAGCATTACGATATAACGTATAACGTTATATGGTAATACGTTATAACGTATAACGTTATGTAGCATTACGATATCACGTATAACGTTATGTAGTATTACGATATAACGTAGAACGTTATGTAGCATAACGATATAACGTATAACGTTATGTAGGATTACGATATAACGTATAACGTTATGTAACATTACGATATAACGTATAACGCTATGTAGTATTACGTTATCACGTATAACGTTATGTAGTATTACGATATAACGTAGAACGTTATGTAGCATAACGATATAACGTATAACGTTATGTAGGATTACGTTATAACGTATAACGCTATGTAGTATTACGTTATCACGTATAACGTTATGTAGTATTACGATATAACGTAGAACGTTATGTATCATAACGATATAACGTATAACGTTATGTAGGATTACGATATAACGTATAACGTTATGTAACATTACGATATTACGTATAACGTTATATAGTATCACGTTATAACGTATAACGTTATGTAGCATTACGATATAACGTATAACGTCAAGTAGCATTACGATATAACGTATAACGTTATGAAGCATTACGATATAACGTATAACGTTATGTACCATAACGATATAACGTATAACCTTATGTAGCATTACGATATAACGTATAACGTTATGAAGCATTACGATATAACGTATAACGTTATGTAGGATTACGATATAACGTATAACGTTATGTAACATTACGATATTACGTATAACGTTATATAGTATCACGTTATAACGTATAACGTTATGTAGCATTACGATATAACGTATAACGTCAAGTAGCATTACGATATAACGTATAACGTTATGAAGCATTACGATATAACGTATAACGTTATGTAGCATAACGATATAACGTATAACGTTATGTAGCATTACGATATAACGTATAACGGTATGTGGTAATAAGTTATAACGTATAACGTTATGTAGCATTACGATATAACGTATAACGTCATGAAGCATTACGATATAACGTATAACGTTATGTAGCATTACGATATAACGTATAACGTTTTGTAGCATTGCGTTATAACCTATAACGTTATTGTAGTATTAATATATAACGTATAACGTTATGTAGCATTACGATATAACGTATAACGTTATATGGTAATGCGTTATAACGTATAACGTTATGTAACATTACGATATTACGTATAACGTTATATAGTATCACGTTATAACGTATAACGTTATGTAGCATTACGATATAACGTATAACGTCAAGTAGCATTACGATATAACGTATAACGTTATGAAGCATTACGATATAACGTATAACGTTATGTACCATAACGATATAACGTATAACGTTATGTAGCATTACGATATAACGTATAACGTTATGAAGCATTACGATATAACGTATAACGTTATATGGTAATACGTTATAACGTATTACGTTATGTAGCATTACGATATAGCGTATAACGTTGTGTAGCATAACGATATAACGTATAACGTTGTGTAGCATAACGATATAACGTATAACGTTATATAGTATTACGTTATAACGTATAACGTTATGTAGTATTACGATATAACGTATAACGTTGTGTATCATAACGATATAACGTATAACGTTATATAGTATTACGTTATAACGTATAACGTTATGAAGCATTACGATATAACGTATAACGTTATATGGTAATACGTTATAACGTATAACGTTATGTAGCATTACGATATAACGTGCAACGATATGTGGCATAACGATATAACGTATAACGTCAAGTAGCATTACGATATAACGTATAACGTTATGAAGCATTACGATATAACGTATAACGTTATGTACAATAACGATATAACGTATAACGTTATGTAGCATTACGATATAACGTATAACGTTATGAAGCATTACGATATAACGTATAACGTTATATGGTAATACGTTATAACGTATAACGTTATGTAGCATTACCATATAACGTATAACGTTATGTAGCATTACGATATAACGTATAACGTTATGTAGCTTTACGATATAACGTATAACGTTATGTAGCATAACGATATAACGTATAACGTTATGTAGCATTACGATATAACGTATAACGTTATGTGGTAATAAGTTATAACGTATAACGTTATGTAGCATTACGATATAACGTATAACGTTATGTAGCATTGCGATATAACGTATAACGTTGTGTAGCATAACGATATAACGTATAACGTTATGTAGCATTACGATATAACGTATAACGTTATGTGGTAATAAGTTATAACGTATAACGTTATGTAGCATTACGATATAACGTATAACGTCATGAATCATTACGATATAACGTATAACGTTATGTAGCATTACGATATAACGTATAACGTTTTGTAGCATTGCGTTATAACCTATAACGTTATTGTAGTATTAATATATAACGTATAACGCTATGTAGCATTACGATATAACGTATAACGTTATATGGTAATGCGTTATAACGTATAACGTTATGTAGCATTACGATATAACGTATAACGTTGTGTAGCATAACGATATAACGTATAACGTTATATAGTATTACGTTATAACGTATAACGTTATGTAGTATTACGATATAACGTATAACGTTATGTAGCATAACGATATAACGTATAACGTTATGTAGCATTATGATATAACGTATAACGTTATGTGGTAATAAGTTATAACGTATAACGTTATGTAGCATTACGATATAACGTATAACGTCATGAAGCATTACGATATAACGTATAACGTTATGTAGCATTACGATATAACGTATAACGTTATGTAGCATTGCGTTATAACCTATAACGTTATTGTAGTATTAATATATAACGTATAACGTTATGTAGCATTACGATATAACGTATAACGTTATGTAGCATTACGATATAACGTATAACGTTATATGGTAATACGTTATAACGTATAACGTTATGTAGCATTACGATATAACGTATAACGTTGTGTAACATGACGATATAACGTATAACGTTATATAGTATTACGTTATAACGTATAACGTTATGTAGTATTACGATATAACGTATAACGTTATGTAGCATTACGATAAAACGTATAACGTTATGTAGTATTACGTTATAACGTATAACGTTATGTAGCAATACGATATAACGTATAACGTTATGTAGCATTACGATATAACGTATAACGTTATATGTTAATACGTTATAACGTATAACGTTATGTAGCAAAACGATATAACGTGTAACGTTATGTAGCATTACGATATAACATATAACGTTATATAGTATTACGTAATAACGTATAACGTTACGTCGTATTACGTTATAACGTATAACGTTATGTAGCATTACGATAAAACGTATAACGTTATGTAGCATAACGTTATAACGTATAACGTTATGTAGCAATACGATATAACGTATAACGTTATGTAGCATTACGATATATCGTATAACGTTACGTAGCATTACGATATGACGTATAAGGTTATGTAGCATTACGATATAACGTATAACGTTATGTAACATTACGATATTACGTATAACGTTATATAGTATCACGTTATAACGTATAACGTTATGTAGCATTACGATATAACGTATAACGTTATGTAGCATTACGTTATAACGTATAACGTTATGTAGTATCACTATATAACGTATAACGTTATGTAGCATTACGATATAATGTATAACGTTATGTAGCATGACGATATAACGTATAACGTTATATGGTAATAAGTTAGAACGTATAACGTTATCTAACATTACGATATAACGTATAACGTTATGCAGCATAACGATATAACGTATTACGTTATATATTATTACGTTATAACGTATAACGTTATGTAGTATTACGTCATATCTTATAATGTTATGTAGCATTACGATATAACGTATAACGTTATGTTGCAGTACGATATAACGTATAACGCTATGTAGCATTACGTTATCACGTATAACGTTATGTAGTATTACGATATAACGTATAACATTATGTAGCATAACGATATAACGTATAACGTTATGTAGCATTACGATATAACGTATAACGTTATTTAACATTACGATATAACGTATAACGTTATATGGTAATACGTTATAACGTATAACGTTATGTAGCATTACGATATAACGTATAACGTTATGTAGCATATCGATATAACGTATAACGTTATGTAGCATTACGATATAACGTATAACGATATGTAGCATAACGATATAACGTATAACGTTATGTAGCATTACGATATAACGTATAACGTTATGTAGTATTACGTTATCACGTATAACGTTATGTAGTATTAAGTTATAACGTATAACGTTATGTAGCATTACGATATAGCGTATAACGTTATATAGTATTAGGTTATAACGTATAACGTTATGTAGTGTTACGTTATAACGTATAACGTCATGTAGTATTACGTTATAACGTATAACGTTATGTAGCATAACGATATAGCGTATAACGTTATATAGTATTACGTTGTAACGTATAACTATATGTAGCATTACGATATAACGTATAACGTTATTCAGTATTACGTTATAACGTATAGCGTTATGTAGTATTACGTCATAACGTATAACGTTACATAGTATTACGTTATAACGTATAACGTTATGTAGTATTACGTTATAACGTATAGCGTTATGTAGCATTACGATATAACGTATAACGTTATGTAGCATTACGATATAACGTATAACGTTATGTAGCATTACGATATAACGTATAACGTTATACGGTAATACGTCATGACGTATAACGTTATGTAGTGTTACGTTATAACGTATAATGTTATGTAGCATTACGATATAACGTATAACGTTATACGGTAATACGTTATGACGTATAACGTTATGTAGTGTTACGTTATTACGTATAATGTTATGTAGTAATACGTTATAACGTATAACGTTTTATGGTAATACGTTATATCGTATAACGTTATGTAGTATTACGTTGTAACGTATAACGTTATGTAGTATTACGTTATGTAGTATTACGTTATAACGTATAACGTTATGTGGTATTACGATATAACGTATAATGTTATATGGTAATACGTTATAACGTATAACGTTATGTAGTATTACGTTGTAACGTATTACGTTATGTAGTATTACGTTATAACGTATAACGTTATGTGGCATTACGATATAACGTATAACGTTATGTAGCATACGATATAACGTATAACGTTTTGTAGCGTAACGTATTACCATATAAGTTCATACGTTATAACGTAATACTATAAAACGTAATTCGTTATAACGTAATACTATATAACGTTATACGTTATATCGTTATGCTACATAACGTTATACGTTATATCGTAATGCTACATAACGCTATACGTTATATCGTAATGCTACATAACGTTATAAGTCATATCGTAATACTACATAACGTTATACGTTATAACGTAATACTACATAATTTTATATAAAATTTGGTCTATTAATTCCTCACGATTAAACTATTAATTTATCACAAATTTACTAATAATTTATAATATTTACGCTATTCATTTATAACAATTTATTATTAATCTGAAGCAAGTAACCATTAATTTTTAACAACTATACTATTAATGTGTAACGATATGCTCCCATTAATTCAAAATAATTATGCTCTTAATTATAATAGTTATATCGTTTGATTGTAATACTACAGTTATTTTCATCATAAACTGCCATTCAATGTAAATTAACATAGTTCTAAATCAAAAATTAGTACCACAGAAGTGTGAATTTAGTTTCTACTTGTAAAAACTATTAAAAAATAAAAATGGTTATTGCAATAAATTGTGGATGGCGTAAATTTACAATAAAAATTACGAAATTAGTAAATTTGATTTCGTTATAATGGAAAAACCTTTTATGACAGCAGTAAACCGTTACTGTTTATGTCACCTTTCTTCATCTTCTTAAATCAGCTATATAAGGAACATGCAACTCGTGCGCGAACTCTTTCGTGTGTGAACTTCCGTACAGTGAAGATCGAAGAAAAACCTTTGCGAATTAAATTATCAATTTATAACATTTAAACCATTAATTTGCAACATTTAAGCTATTAATTTACAACATCTAAATCATTAATTTGCAACATTTAAGCTATTAATTTACAACATCTAAATCATTAATTTACAACATTTAAACTATTACATTGCAACATCTAAACCATTAATTTTCAACATTTAAGCTATTAATTAACAACATTTAAACTATTAATTAATTAACACCGTGGGACACCGTTGGACACCGTTGGACACCGTTGGACACCGTTGGACACCGTTGGACACCGTTGGTCACCGTTGGACACCGTTGGACACCGCTGGACACCGCTGGACACCGCTGGACACCGCTGGACACCGCTGGACACCGCTGGACACCGCTGGACACCGCTGGACACCGCTGGACACCGCTGGACACCGCTGGACACCGCTGGACACCGCTGGACACCGCTGGACACCGCTGGACACCGCTGGACACCGCTGGACACCGCTGGACACCGCTGGATATGTCTTGACTATGTCGAATCCATTCTAAGCTCATTCTGTACAATGATACTTATCTGACTTGGAACGAGATATAAAGATCTATTCTTCTTTTCCACTGAATCTTGCAGTTATTTTGTGCACAGGAGGGACGTCGCGTAAATCCATTAATTCTTTTCAAAGATCGCGAACGAACGAGTTTGGGCTGCGATTTTCTTTCATTGTCTGTTTGTTTGGGCTTCTTCTTGTTTTCTCATTTTTAAGGGAAGATAACTTTTCGATATGTTCAAAAGTTTGGAGTCGAGAAAGTAGAATGTTAAACAGTTTAGTACAACGACTCGTATGTTCATTTTGCATGACACAAAATTGTATATACAGGTCAATAGCTTCGCTTTCTTTCTCTCGTTACTAACCCCTATCTATTGGTGGCGTGCTTTCGGTGTCGTCGTTTCTTAATTAGGTTTTTGCTGTTATGTAAATCTCGTTAATAATATGGTTTAATTAATACACGTTTATTTAACGATTCATTGAACATTAAGATAATGAAATTGAATGGTTTTCTGAAACTTTCTGTTTTAATTTCTATTCAGTCGTCTATTTACTAAATGATACTGTTACTATATTAATTTCTAATATTACCTTCTTTCGTAAGCTTTTATAATAAAATTTGAGTTTTACTTTGATTTCATTTAATTATTTTATACATTTGTTTTAAATTCTAGTTATTTTTTGTGCAAGTTATTCATCGATAGTAGAGATAATATATAAATTAACAGGAAAATTAACATATGTACGCAAAGACTATTAATGATCAATACGATAAATATTTATGGTAAATTTAATGATCGATCCGATGAATTTATTTTAACTAATACAGCTTTGTACAATATGAATAATTCTGTTGTCTTTTTATTCGAGCATGGGTAACATGTGATATATAATTTATATTTATTTTAAAATATATTTGATACATATTTCATAATAGATAATTTCGTAATTATTTGGAATACTAAGATGAACGTAAAGACGATTAAACAAATTATTGTTCTATTTCCAATGTATGAAATCATTCTCTTATTTCAAACGAATTTTTAACGAATTATCGTATTATTTCAAATTGAGTTGTAACGTCATAAACTTGCAACTTAGTAACAGTTAGATTCAAATACCTCGAAACAAGGTTTCGCATGCGTTTGTGCAATATTCTTTAAGTATATTTAGTGGCGAACTTTTGAATTCTTGCAAATATTTTCCAATATTTATAACACGCGACTATAGTGTATTAGTGGAACGTATATTTCGTATTCTAATAACGAAAATTCACCGTATATATTCTAATTGCGAACAGTATAATTCTTGCAAATGATTGCATTGCATTCACGGTATTCGTAAGCATTTGTTCGCTATCGAGAAATATCTCACAATTTTCAACTAATAACATTTTTCAAACTTCTTCCAATTTCTTAATAATAATTTTCAAGTGTAGAAAAATAGCAGTATTTTCTAAATAAACGTTCGATAGGAAAGAGAAGAAAATTGTCGAAACGACGTTTCGCTTCTTTTTCACCCCCTCCCACCTCCGCCCTTAAACGGCTTTATTTTCAGGGAATATTTGTGACCACGCGCAATGCGGTTGTAGAGTCAGTGTTTGCTACGCAATAGTTTCTTTTTAATATTTTAAAATCACGATATTTTTGATTAAATTCGATCGAATAATCACACGCGAAAGTAATAAAATTTTAAATTTGTACGCGATATTAGAGTCCTTATTCGCCGATCCGTAATGTAGTCTTTTATTTTTTTGTTTTTTTTTTATATATATTTATTTTTTCGAATATTCGTTTTCGGTATTAGAGTCAGTGCCTCCCTCAAGAGGATAAAGCCTCTCCAGGAGCTCAAGAATGTAAGTAGTTTTATATATTGTATTTCAATTTGTTCTATTTATTATATTTTGTTTCAAATATCGTTAATTATAAAATAAAAATAATTGATAATTTAGAAAGCTGTAAATGTCCTTTTTAATTGAAATAAAGTCTTCAAGTCTTAACATTAAAGTACAATAAGACTGTCTGATGTGCATCAAAAATCACTGAACGTTTTATTCTCAAACTTTTATATTAGAATTCCAATTTACATATTTATTAGAGTTTAGTCTTTATTATTGCTAAAGTTCCATGTTTGTTATTATGTATTAACGATATTAATGATATCTTATGTTTTGTTATAGACATACCACTTCTTCAACTTCTTCATCTTCATCAGGGATGTTGTAACAGTGCTTCAAAAGCCAAGAATGTAAGTATTTTTCCATATCGTACTTCAATTTTGTCTATTTCGTATATTTTTCTTTGATCACTATTAATTAAGAAATACAATTTGATTGAAAATTTGGAAGGTTAGCATTTTCTGAGATTATTCTTTCATTAAAGTAAAATAACTGCTAAAGCCTTAATACCGAATTATGAAACAAATGACTAACGTATTTCAGAAATCATTAGACTCTTAATTTTTAGATTTTAAACTTTTATATTAGAGTTTTACCTTTTATACTTATCAAAGTTTATTAGAATTTTAATCTTTATTATTACCAAAGTTACTAAAGTTAATAAACCTTCATTTCTCATTATCTCCAACTTTTTAAATAATCAGCAATCACTCATCGTGTTTTGTCCTGTAACAGATTTTTCGCAACCTCCATTTCCACCATTGGCCCTTCAACGATTCCTGCCTGATGTTAGTCTCCCTGATGATATTCGCTGGGATAGTGCAGCACCCTGTCTTTCTCCGCATCGAACGGTGAGTCGCATGCATTTCTGTTCCTCCGGTCACCCAATCATGTCGTAGGATGAAAGGTCCGAATCGGCACGGATGACCGGTTGTATTACGTAGAATTTTTTTACGAGCATAGTGACCGCGGGTATTTTATATACCCGTGAGTAGTAACACTCTTTTTCTCAAATTTATTAGTTTAGGATATGTCTTCTTGCACAGCGCGATTATAATAATTAGTTTTTTAATAATTAGGTTAAACATATACACTTGAGAATATATTCGTGTTATTTATAAATATGCATGTTAATATTCCGTATGAATATTTGCAAATGGCAAATATCTACAAGAATATACCTATATGACATACATATACTTGATCTTAAGCAATGAATTAATCGTGACAATATTAAGTCACGTTCGTTTATTTCACTTGGACTAGAATTTAAAATATGAGTTAAAATTAATTTTTTCCCGTACAAGAATGTGCGAAATTTTACGTGCAAGAAGACACTTCGCGACAGGTAGATCTTTCAATCAAAGCGATAATTTTGAACACTGCTTCTTCATTTTCGAGTATGTGCTTTGATTAAGAGATCGCCTGAGATTACTTCTTTCTTAGTAATATATTTAGAGTCAATTATTCCATTTAATCGAGTCTCAATCTTTTTTCAATTAACGCTACCTTTTTTGCAATATTAAAATTTTGTTCTGATTTATTAAATCAATAAAGTAGAGTTACTTGATTACTATTAAATTAATAAAGTAGATTTAATCAGATAAAAAGTAGTAAAATATAAAATTAAAGAACGTTAGCCCGTGAAATAAAAATTACACAAACTAATCATCTTTTTAGTTCAGGATTTTCAGATTTAACCCTTTCCGTACTCATTGTCAGGATCCCATTCACGTGCCCAGGTGCTACTTGAATGGGAGAAAGACATTGGGCACGATGATCTAGAATTAAGGAATGTTATAATTTCTCAGCGACTGACGATGTGTTAGTGTATCGTGCACGACGTATTTTCCACATTATGTGTGTGTGTTGTTAGGCCGTGGAATTGCGTCGCTTTTTCTCATTCGTTACAACTTCAAATATTAAAAATGTCGATATATATATATATGTCGATTCAATTTACGTCTCGATACAATCACAATTTGTGATAATATCATCCACGCGATTAAGTGTAATAACACTCTTAATATTACTATCAATTGCAATTATAATTCCAAGTTTACTTATATTTATTTAAAAAATATAATTTCTTTAGACGTGTATTATCACGTTTTACGCAATGGTCACTAGCCTTCGTCAGTCGATTTCAGGAAAACGGTACGTACCTTAGAGTGTGCATGTTGTGTGTTAAGCTCGGGTGTCGGAGGCGTCCCGGGACGTCCTCTCTAGTGTAGGACCTTTGCGCCCGAGCGTTTGTGTGAGAACCGTGGAGTGAGTGTGTTGGTGTGCCTGTTTTGCCATTTTTAAATATAGCGTTAGGTAGGATAGGTAGTATACTTTCTGGTATGTCTGTTAATTATAAGTAGGTAGGGCCGGGCAGGTTGGCACAGTCTCTGGTCGGGTAGGCGCGTTTTCGCGTGACCAACCTGTTTCTGGAAATTTATTTGAAAAATCGACGGTGAAACCGGCACGAGTAGAGCATGCTCTCGTCTCTGGTTTTGCCTATCGATTTTTCGAATTTCGCGGTCGCGGTCGCGAATGGGCTCGAAATGAACGTTTATCGCTCGAGCACGCACATGCGAGTGGACAACGATCACAGCTGTGATCGTTGGCCAGTCCATGCACACTTCAATCAGCTTCCGCGGTTTATCTTTTTATTTCACCTTTATAAGTTTTTTTTTGTTTGCGATTTAGAAGACTCGAGCTTAGATTTAAGTTTCAGCGGGCATTGCGCCCGAAGAAAGAAGAGGCTATAAGCCGAAGAGGCCCGGCAAACTGCCACTCAAAAGGGCAACTACTAATGACTCCCCATCCTCTGGGTCATCCAGAGCATGGGAAGTCGTTCTTGTTACTACTTTGTCACTATGCTCGCTTTTAGTATTTGTAGTAGTAGTAGTAGTAGTTTTTTGTTTCTTGGCCGATATATACATCGGTCCATCGTCCCATTGGGCAAATCGCGATTTTTCTTATTAGTGTTGCGACAGATTAATCACGGGTTGAATTAGAGTTGCGAAATAATATCGTGTCTTTTTATTAATGTCGCGAGAGAATGATTACAGGTTGAATTAGAGTTGCGATAAGATGACAATCGTGTTTGCTTTAGAGTTGCGAATTACGAATATCGCGGTTGCTTTTGCAATTTTTATTATGAATTTTTAGAATTTCTTAGAGAATTATACGTATCAGAATTTATCCTGCTTTCTATCGTTTAAAATTAAATTATAAATATGTTAGTTTTTAATTAATTTTCTTTAAAACTTAGCGTTGCGATATTATTCCATCGCGATTTCCAATTATTTTTCCTTTTAGCGTTGCGATAATGAATGATCGCGTTTTATCATGTAGAGTTGCGTTTACAAAATGCCCAAACCCTCCGACTGTATTTGTCGGACACTGTTCCTGGATCACACGTACAGCTGCAAGAGCTGTGCAAGTGTGATCGTTCATCGGCAACCCCCAAACTGGTTGCACTACGTTCACTCGCTATTAGTGTTGCGTATTGTTTAAATACGAGTGCGTAGATTTATATTTATTAGCGTTGCGTATCAAATATCGGGAATTTTCAGACTTTCTTTTAATGGTAAATTAATTGATATTGCAGATATAACGAAGCACTCGTCGCGTTTGATTTTGAGAATTTTCTGCTTCATAAATATTACTAGTAAATTAGTGTTGCGAAACAAGAATATTCAGTTCCACTCTCGACGTGTTGATCGGGTTTATATAGAGTGGAAGACAATTGAATTTTAGTAGCCCTTCTGGCTACTGCTTTGTTTCTTTTTCAGCGCCCCTTATTACTACGTTTATTACTGAAAATACTGCTATAAGACATATTCCTTTGTCAGCGTTAACGTTATCATGATTGCTAAAATACAGAACTTTATTACGAATATATGATATATAATATATATATATCATATATATATATATATAGCATCATTAAGATATTTCATTATAATACTTTGTTATGCATGAAATCGCTCACAATTTCATTCATCTAAATATAAATATATATATATATATATTATATATATTTATAAATATAAATATATATTATATATATTTATATTATGCATAACAAAGTATTATAATGAAATATCTTAATGATGCTATGAAGGCTTAGAATATTTTTTTAAATTTAATTCATTGCTATTGGAATTAATGCTGGTGATTGTTCGTTCTTAGAATCATAACTTTTAGAATGTTTTTGGCTGCGATATTTTCAATCTTTTAACAGTAATGTAGAATTTTATAGATATTCGAATTTCATTTGCATGAAACAAAAGTTCAATCGCGATCATCGTCACGTTTGTAACAAAACTGATTTATGTGCATATCTTTCGGTTCGCTATGTTGCAAGTCACTATGTTGTTATAGGAAATAACAGATATTGTTAAAAGTTAAAAAACAAAACAAGTGATTTTATAATAATCGGGTTTTCTCTCATCTTACTTATTTCAAATGAAATTTTCAAGTTTTAATTCAGTTTAAATTCAGTTACTTACAATTCTTCTTTTCAACGTAACCCTAGTTTCGATTAAAAAGATACAAATGATTCTCTATTTTTGCTAAAATTAAAACAAGAGTAATTTCATCTATAATTGACCATTATTAGTAGTTTATTTCTAATGTATATAATGTACTCGTTTTAAAGATGCTTCTTTCTTTCATATACCAAATCCAGTAAATGTTTCACATTTAACAATTTACAGAAAATACATTTCAGTTACATACTTGGACATTTCGTAGCATATTAAATATGTGTGGTAGATACCCAAATGATTTTTCTTTTATTATCTGATTGCTCAGGCTTCTTCCTGTTTTCCCATATTTAAAAGAAGCATATTGCGGTCACGTTGAAGTATATAATTTTTCAATATCTTCGTAAGTTTAGTACAACGAGTCGTATGTCACTTTGCAAGACTCTAAATTGTATATGCAGTGTCAATAGATTCATTTTCCTTCTCTCGTTCCAAGTTAGACAAATGTATCTTTGAGACCGAATGTTGCAAGTACGGTTGCGAATTATTGTACACTTTTTTATACTGATCGATGTAATCGTTTTCGCAGATTAATCAGTTGATTAATTTTTGGAAAACGACTACATCAATCAGTACAAACATTGTACAATAATTCGATACCAAGCTAAGAACTACGATAATACAGTTCAATTTGGATCACGAAATCCACGAAGAGAATTTTGGATAATCTAAACTGGACTGGAACGTGGGACAGCGTTGCACACCGTGAGACTCCGTTAGACACCGTGGGACTCCGTTGGACACCGTGGGACTCCGTTGGACACCGCGGGATTCCATTGGACACCGCGGGACACCGTTGGACACCGTTGGACACCGTTGGATACCGTTGGACACCGTTGGATACCGTTGGACACCGTGGGATAGCGTTGACCACCGTGGGACGCCGTTGGACACCGTTGGACACCGTTGGACACCGCGGGATTCCATTGGACACTGCGGAACACCGTTGGGCACCGTTGGACACCGTTGGACACCGTTGGACACCGTTGGACACCGTTGGACACCGTTGGACACCGTTGGATACCGTTGGACACCGTTGGACACCGTTGGACACCGTTGGACACCGTTGGACACCGTTGGACACCGTTGGATACCGTTGGACACCGTTGGACACCGTGGGACACCGTGGGACAGCGTTGACCACCGTGGGACGGCATTGACCACCGTGGGACGGCGTTGACCACCGTGGGACGCCGTTTTACACCGTTGGACGCCGTTTTACACCGTTTTACACCGTTGGACGCCGTGGGACAGCGTTGACCACCGTTGGACACCGCGGGACACCGTGGGACACCGTTTTGCACCGTTGGACGCCTTTGGACACCGTTGGACACCGTTGGACACCGTTGCATACCTTTGGATAACGTTGGACACCGTTGGATACTGTGGGACACTGTGGGATGCGTGCGTTGTAGCCTTAATTAATCGTAAGGTAGATACCTATAGATAACCTATGTTAAGTGAATTGTGAGCTCATTCTGTACAACGATACTTATCCACCTTGGAACGAAAAAAGAAATATCTTGTCTCTCTTCCCACACTTACCACACTGGAGAAATTGTACTCGCGATTTATCGGTTCGCGACCACTCAGTTCTTTCAAACTGTCGCGTAGCGTACTCGCTCGCGCGTATTCCGGGTGCATGCGGCTCAACGTGCACTAGATAACTCTTTGGATTCGTAAGACGCCCCAAGTACACCTCTGTCTTAGTGACTACTCGATGACTGTTCGACGTTTGCATCGGATCACGGGAGTTGTCGTCGCACCGATGATGCGTGCGAATCTGTTGGGGATTCAGTCGTGGATCTGCAGTCCTGTCCGATTGGTACTGCGGTACTCGGTCAAGGACCTGCAATTTCACGTCCTCCGTAATCCTGTTCGGCCCCGCGGGGGTGAACTCCACTGTTCAATTGGGGCCTTGCCTTTATAGTCCTGTTCAGCGGTCCCTCCCCGAGTTCAACTTGTTCAATTGGAATGTGTTAAGTTGCCGGCCTATGTGCTGGATGCACGGCTGGATCACCAGTGGATCACTAGCATCATCGGTTGGCGCCATCGACCGCGACTCGTGTAAGTTTCGAAAGGCGAAACAGAAATCGAGGGTTATCCGGTGCACGGGGGTACGTCGCGTAGGTTTGTTAGTTCTTTCGAGAGATCGCGATCTAGTTCGTTCAGGGCGCGCCGCGATTTTTCTTTTATCGTCTGATTGATCGGGTTTCTTTTTTTCCCTATTTTTCAGGGAAGCTTATTGTGGTTATGAGTTTCTTTTCGATACCTTCAAAAGTTTAGTGTCGCAAAAATAAAATGTTAAACAGTTTAGTACAACGACTCGTATGCCCCTTTTGCAAGACACGAAATTGTATATACAGTGTCAGTAACTACATTTTCTTTCTCTCATTCAAAATTGGATAATTGTGTCTTTGATACCGAATGCTGCCTGTAGGGTTGCGAATTATTGTACGATATTTGTACTGATCGATGTAATCGTTGTGTGGGAGATGGATGTTGCGTTATGTATGCTTTGTTCTACATTTGTAAAGATTCATGTAAGCGCTGCGTTGGAGATATGTGTTTCGCAGTTAGGCTACGAAACAACTATTTCTTTACGCAGGCCCATGGTCAAGTAGAGTCCAAACTCGACATTCTGCCAATAGGTTGAATGTCGAGATCGATGTGTAATGTTAAATAACCCATGGGCGGGTCTCGTGCGTAGTCACCTCCTCGTGGTGAGACCTGGTAATTGGCATCGTTTTCCAAAAATTAATCAATTGATTAATTTTTGAAAAAACGATACCAAGCCAAGAACTACGCTTGTAAATTTTATTTATTAAATCATTAAATCGGTATTATTTTTTAAACTATCTACCTTCCAATGCATCCATGGTTATATTACATTAGTGAAATACAATTAAGATATAATTTAAAAGTGTAACTAATGATAAGTACTTTTGGTACTTAATAAAGTGTAAATAAGAATGGAATATTCATAAAATTAAATAACTCTATCCAAACCATCGTAGCTGTCTTGAGAAATTGAAAGAATAATTCTAATGATCAGACTCAGGTGCTCATTATTTCATATATATGTAATATCGTCTATGGAATATATTGTAATTATATCCTGATATTTGTAATTTAATGATGGTTTATTTACAATGAATGGATTGTACAGATATAGACAGAAAAACGATGGTTGCTTAATATGAACTAATCGCAATAACGCGCTACAATCTAGACAATTCTCGCCACAACGGATCCAACATTCTCTCTCACGCGGACCACACTCTCTCGACAACGCTAACAACACTCTCTCGACAACGCAACTCGCACTCTCCGACTTCTCGATTGATTCTCTCCGACTTCCCAACTAACAACTGACTGACTTCCCGATTGGCACTCCCGCTTCTCAACTAATAAATGACTGACTTCCCGATGGGCACTCCCAGATTTCCCAACTAACAACTGACCTTGCCTTCGCATCCCTTTTGTCTTTTCTTAGACCCACCACGCACACGTTCCTCAACCGCTCATGATCAGGGTCACGTAGACCTCTTCTACGAAACTATTCAATTGAAGGACCGATGACACATTTATGGGCCCATCGGCGCCTCGGATCTCGGGACATTGTTTATGACTCACTAGGTATCTCTTAGGCCCTTTTCCACGATACTACATATATGTGTAGGACATTTATGTCGATGAAAGAAGAAAACAAACGCAAGTCCAACGCTAACATTGTCATAACACTAAAACGAGGATTCAAAGAAAACATTTAAGCGAAAGCTTTTTTTCTTGGAATCTTCCCCCAACGGATTTCGTTTCCCTTTCGCAACCCTCTTCGTTTTATTCCCTTTGAAAGCACTCAATGAAATAAAGAAGTCTTTTTTACAATATTACTCCATTGTTTTAGTCACGTTCGACCTTCGCGAAGTTACGCTACCAGATGTAAACCTTTCACTTCGCTCGTTTGCCCTGGATAATTAATTCGCATACGAATATATTAAAATGTGCTTCAGCCAAGAATCATCTTACGTTATTCGGATTTGCCATAACGAGGGAAAATCTCATTAGATCGGAGACGATTTAACGTCAACGCGAACACCGTAGAAGATGTTGGCATTCGAAGGCAGGTAATGGGAAGAAGATACTGTCATTAAACGAGAAACACGAGTATTGATATACTACAGCGAATTAACGTTCATCCGTGGGAATCGTGATTGCGGTTCGGCGAAATAAAATCATTAGAAGAATGCGGATGATCTCGCTCAATCCTCGTTAACCTACCATACACGCTTTGTTAATTTATTTCCTGAATTTTTCACGTTAAGGCGGTTAAAGATTGAAGGAGCGAAGTGCTGTGAAAAGGATCAAAGAAACTCGTAGAATTATTTCGCGAAACTATTCTTCAGATAATCTGTTTTAACGAGAACGAGACCAGCTTTCTTAATTAATTCGGAATATTTTCAGCTGCATTGAGAAGTAGATCTAAGGTTTGAATAAGAATTGAAGAAAAGTTGCGATACGCTATAATTTCTACCTAAGGAAACGTTTACCAGAGTTTTGTCGATATATATAACGTATAACGTTATGTAGCATTACGTTATAACTTATAACGTTATGTAGTATTACGTGATAACGTATAACGTTATGTAGCATTACCATATAACGTATAACGTTATGTAGCATTACGATATAACGTATAACGTTATGTAGAATTACGATATAACGTATACGTTATGTATCATTATGATAGAACGTTTAACGTTATGTAGCATTACGATATAACGTATAACGTCATGTATCATTACGATATAACGTATAACGTTATGTAGCATTACGATATAACGAATAACGTTATGTAGCATTACGATATAACGTATAACGATATATAGTATTACGTTATAACGTATAACGTTATGTAACATAACGATATTACGTAGGACGTTATATAGTATTACGATATAACGTATAACGTAATATAGCATTACGATATAACGTTTGACGTTATGTAGTATTACGATATAACGTATATCGTTATGTATCATTACGATATAGCGTATAACGTTATGTTGTATTACGTTATAACGTACTACGTTATGTAGTATTACGTTATAACGTATAACGTTATGTAGCATTACGATATAACGTATAAAGTTATGTAGCATAATGATATTACTTATAACGATATATAGTATTACGTTATAACGTATAACGTTATGTAGCATTACGATATAACGTATAACGTTATATGGTAATACGTTATAACGTATAACGTTATGTAGCATTAGGATATAACGTATAACGTTATGTAGCATTACGATATAACGTATAACGTTATGTAGCATTCCGATATAACGTATAACGTTAAATGGTAATACGTTATAACGTATAACGTTATGTAGCATTACGATATAACGTATAACGTTATGTAGCATTACGATATAACGTATAACGTAATGTAGTATTACGATATAACGTATAACTTTATGTAGCATTACGATATAACGTATAACGTTATGTAGCATTACGATATAACGTATAAGGTTATGTATCATTACGATATAACGTATAACGTTATGTAGCATTACAATATAACGTATAACGTTATGTAGCATTCCGATATAACGTATAACGTTAAATGGTAATACGTTATAACGTATAACGTTATGTAGCATTACGATATAACGTATAACGTTATGTAGCATTACGATATAACGTATAACGTAATATAGTATTACGATGCAACGTATAACGTAATATAGCATTACGATATAACGTATAAGGTTATGTATCATTACGATATAACGTATAACGTTATGTAGCATTACAATATAACGTATAACGTTATGTAGCATTCCGATATAACATATAACGTTAAATGGTATTACGTTATAACGTATAACGTTATGTAGCATTACGATATAACGTATACGTTATGTATCATTACGATATAACGTATAGCGATATATAGTATTACGTTATAACGTATAACGTTATGTAACATAACGATATTACGTAGGACGTTATATAGTATTACGTTATAACGCATAACGTTACGTAGTATTACGATATAACGTATAACGTTATGTAGAATTACGATATAACGTATACGTTATGTATCATTATGATAGAACGTTTAATGTTATGTAGCATTACGATATAACGTATAACGTTATGTGTCATTACCATATAGCGTATAACGTTATATAGTATTACGTTATAACGTATTACGTTATGTAACATAACGATATTACGTATAACGTTATGTAGCATTACGATACAACGTATAACGTAATATAGCATTACGATATAACGTATAACGTTATGTAGCATTACGATATAACGTATAACGTTATGTATCATTACGATATAACGTTTAACGTTATGTAGCATAATGATATTACGTTATAACGTAATGTAGCATTACGATATAACGTATAACGTTATGTATCATTGCGATATAGCGTATAACGTTATGTAACATAACGATATTACGTAGGACGTTATCTAGCATTACGATATAACGAATAACGTTATGTATCATTACGATATAGCGTATAACGTTATATAGTATTAAGTTATAACGTATAACGTTATGTAGTAATACGTTATAACTTGTAACTTTATGTAGCATTACGATATAACGTATAACGTTATGTACCATTACGATATAACGTATAACAAATATATAGTATTACGTTATAACGTATAACGTTATGTAACATAACGACATTACGTATAACGATATATAGTATTATGTTATAACGTATAACGTTATGTATTATTACGTTATAACGTATAGCGTTATGTTGTATTACGATATAACGTATAACGTTATGTAGCATTACGATATAACGTATAACGTTATGTGTCATTACGATATAGCGTATAACGTTATATATTATTACGTTATAACGTATAACGTTATATAGTATTACGTTATAACGTATAGCGTTATGTTGTATTACGATATAACGTACAACGATATATAGTATTACGTTATAACGTATAATATTATGTAGTATTACGTTATAACGTATAACGTTATGTAGCATTACGATATAACGTATAACGTTATGTAGTATTACGATGTAACGTATAACGTTATGTAGCATTACGATATAACGTATAACGTTATGTATCATTACGATATAACGTATAACGTTATGTAGCATTACGATATAACGTATAACGTTATATAGCATTACGATATATCGTATAACGATATATAGTATTACGTTATAATGCATAACGTTATGTAACATAACGATATTACGTAGGACGTTATATAGGATTACGATACAACGTATAACGTAATATAGCATTACGATATAACGTATAACGTTATCTAGCATTACGATATAACGTATAACGTTATGTATCATTGCGATATAGCGTATAACGTTATATAGTATTACGTTATAATGTATAATATTATGTAGTATTACATTATAACGTATAACGTTATGTAGCATTACGATATAACGTATAACGTTATGTAGTAATACGATATAACGTATAACGTTATGTAGTATTACGATATAACGTATAACGATATATAGTATTACGTTATAACGTATAATATTATGTAGTATTACGTTATAACGTATAACGTTATGTAGCATTACGATATAACGTATAACGTTATGTAGCATTACGATATAACGTATAACGTAATATAGTATTACGATGTAACGTATAACGTTATGTAGCATTACGATATAACGTATAACGTTATGTATCATTACGATATAACGTATAACGTTATGTAGCATTACGATATAACGTATAACGTTATGTAACATAACGATATTACGTAGGACGTTATCTAGCATTACGATATAACGTATAACGTTATGTATCATTACGATATAGCGTATAACGTTATATAGTATTACATTATAACGTATAACGTTATGTAGTATTACGTTGTAACTTGTAACTTTATGTAGCATTACGATATAACGTATAACGTTATATAGCATTACGATATAACGTATAACGATATATAGTATTACGTTATAACGTATAACGTTATGTAACATAACGATATTACGTAGGACGTTATATAGGATTACGATAAAACGTATAACGTAATATAGCATTACGATATAACGTATAACGTTATGTAGAATTACGATATAACGTATACGTTATGTATCATTACGATATAACGTTTAACGTTATGTAGCATTACGATATAACGTATAACGTCATGTATTATTACGATATAACGTATAACGTTATGTATCATTACGATATACCGTATAACGTTATATAGTGTAACGTTATAACGTATAACGTTATGTAGCATTACGATATAACGTATAACGTTATGTAGTAATACGATATAACGTATAACGTTATGTAGTATTACGATATAACGTATAGCGATATATAGTATTACGTTATAACGTATAATATTATGTAGTATTACGTTATAACGTATAACGAAATGTAGCATTACGATATAACGTATAACGTTATGTAGCATTACGATATAACGTATAACGTAATATAGTATTACGATGTAACGTATAACGTTATGTAGCATTACGATATAACGTATAACGTTATGTATCATTACGATATAACGTATAACGTTATGTAGCATTACGATATAACGTATAACGTTATGTAGCATTACGATATAACGTATAAGGTTATGTATCATTACGATATAACGTATAACGTTATGTAGCATTACAATATAACGTATAACGTTATGTAGCATTTCGATATAACGTATAACGTTAAATGGTAATACGTTATAACGTATAACGTTATGTAGCATTACGATATAACGTATAACGTTATGTAGCATTACGATATAACGTATAACGTAATATAGTATTACGATGCAACGTATAACGTAATATAGCATTACGATATAACGTATAACCTTATGTAGAATTACGATATAACGTATACGTTATGTATCATTACGATATAACGTATAACGTTATGTAGCATTACGATATAACGTATAACGTTATGTAGCATTACGATATAACGTATAAGGTTATGTATCATTACGATATAACGTATAACGTTATGTAGCATTACAATATAACGTATAACGTTATGTAGCATTCCGATATAACATATAACGTTAAATGGTATTACGTTATAACGTATAACGTTATGTAGCATTACGATATAACGTATACGTTATGTATCATTACGATATAACGTATAGCGATATATAGTATTACGTTATAACGTATAACGTTATGTAACATAACGATATTACGTAGGACGTTATATAGTATTACGTTATAACGCATAACGTTACGTAGTATTACGTTATAACGTATAACGTTATGTATTATTACGTTATAACGTATAGCGTTATGTTGTATTACGATATAACGTTATGTATTATTACGTTATAACGTATAGCGTTATGTTGTATTACGATATAACGTATAATGTTATGTAGCATTACGATATAACGTATAACGTTATGTGTCATTACGATATAGCGTATAACGTTATATAGTATTACGTTATAACGTATTACGTTATGTAACATAACGATATTACGTATAACGTTATGTAGCATTACGATACAACGTATAACGTAATATAGCATTACGATATAACGTATAACGTTATGTAGCATTACGATATAACTTATAACGTTATGTATCATTACGATATAACGTTTAACGTTATGTAGCATAATGATATTACGTTATAACGTAATGTAGCATTACGATATAACGTATAACGTTATGTATCATTGCGATATAGCGTATAACGTTATGTAACATAACGATATTACGTAGGACGTTATCTAGCATTACGATATAACGAATAACGTTATGTATCATTACGATATAGCGTATAACGTTATATAGTATTAAGTTATAACGTATAACGTTATGTAGTAATACGTTATAACTTGTAACCTTATGTAGCATTACGATATAACGTATAACGTTATGTACCATTACGATATAACGTATAACAAATATATAGTATTACGTTATAACGTATAACGTTATGTAACATAACGACATTACGTATAACGATATATAGTATTATGTTATAACGTATAACGTTATGTATTATTACGTTATAACGTATAGCGTTATGTTGTATTACGATATAACGTATAACGTTATGTAGCATTACGATATAACGTATAACGTTATGTGTCATTACGATATAGCGTATAACGTTATATATTATTACGTTATAACGTATAAGGTTATATAGTATTACGTTATAACGTATAGCGTTATGTTGTATTACGATATAACGTACAACGATATATAGTATTACGTTATAACGTATAATATTATGTAGTATTACGTTATAACGTATAACGTTATGTAGCATTACGATATAACGTATAACGTTATGTAGTATTACGATGTAACGTATAACGTAATATAGTATTACGATGTAACGTATAACGTTATGTAGCATTACGATATAACGTATAACGTTATGTATCATTACGATATAACGTATAACGTTATGTAGCATTACGATATAACGTATAACGTTATATAGCATTACGATATATCGTATAACGATATATAGTATTACGTTATAATGTATAACGTTATGTAACATAACGATATTACGTAGGACGTTATATAGGATTACGATACAACGTATAACGTAATATAGCATTACGATATAACGTATAACGTTATCTAGCATTACGATATAACGTATAACGTTATGTATCATTGCGATATAGCGTATAACGTTATATAGTATTACGTTATAATGTATAATATTATGTAGTATTACATTATAACGTATAACGTTATGTAGCATTACGATATAACGTATAACGTTATGTAGTAATACGATATAACGTATAACGTTATGTAGTATTACGATATAACGTATAACGATATATAGTATTACGTTATAACGTATAATATTATGTAGTATTACGTTATAACGTATAACGTTATGTAGCATTACGATATAACGTATAACGTTATGTAGCATTACGATATAACGTATAACGTAATATAGTATTACGATGTAACGTATAACGTTATGTAGCATTACGATATAACGTATAACGTTATGTAACATAACGATATTACGTAGGACGTTATCTAGCATTACGATATAACGTATAACGTTATGTATCATTACGATATAGCGTATAACGTTATGTATCATTACGATATAACGTATAACGTTATGTAGCATTACGATATAACGTATAACGTTATGTAACATAACGATATTACGTAGGACGTTATCTAGCATTATGATATAACGTATAACGTTATGAATCATTACGATATAGCGTATAACGTTATATAGTATTACGTTATAACGTATAACGTTATGTAGTATTACGTTATCACTTGTAACTTTATGTAGCATTACGATATAACGTATAACGTTATATAGCATTACGATATAACGTATAACGATATATAGTATTACGTTATAACGTATAACGTTATGTAACATAACGATATTACGTAGGACGTTATATAGGATTACGATAAAACGTATAACTTAATATAGCATTACGATATAACGTATAACGTTATGTAGAATTACGATATAACGTATACGTTATGTATCATTACGATATAACGTTTAATGTTATGTAGCATTACGATATAACGTATAACGTCATGTATTATTACGATATAACGTATAACGTTATGTAGCATTACGATATAACGTATAACGTTATGTGTCATTACGATATAGCGTATAACGTTATATAGTATTACCTTATAACGTATAACGTTATGTAGTATTACGTTATAACGTATAACGTTATGTAGCATTACGATATAAAGTATAACGTTATGTAGCATAACGATATTACGTATAACGTTATGTAGCATTACGATACAACGTATAACGTTATGTAGCATTACGATATAACGTATAACGTTATGTATCATTGCGATATAGCGTATAACGTTATGTAACATAACGATATTACGTAGGACGTTATCTAGCACTACGATATAACGTATAACGTTATGTATCATTACGATATAGCGTATAACGTTATATAGTGTAACGTTATAACGTATAACGTTATGTAGTATTACGTTATAACTTGTAACTTTATGTAGCATTACGATATAACGTATAACGTTATGTAGCATTACGATATAACGTATAACAAATATATAGTATTACGTTATAACGTATAACGTTATGTAGCATTACCATATAACGTATAACGTTATGTAGCATTACGATATAACGTATAACGTCATGTATCATTACGATATAACGTATAACGTTATGTAGCATTACGATATAACGAATAACGTTATGTAGCATTACGATATAACGTATAACGATATATAGTATTACGTTATAACGTATAACGTTATGTAGTATTACGTTATAACGTATAACGTTATGTATTATTACGTTATAACGTATAGCGTTATGTTGTATTACGATACAACGTATAACGTTATGTAGCATTACGATATAACGTATAACGTTATGTGTCATTACGATATAGCGTATAACGTTATGTTGTATTACGTTATAACGTATAACGTTATGTAGTATTACGTTATAACGTATAACGTTATGTAGCATTACGATATAATGTATAACGTTATGTAGCATTACGATATAACGTATAACGATATATAGTATTACGTTATAACGTATAACGTTATGTAACATAACGATATTACGTAGGACGTTATATAGTATTACGATATAACGTATAACGTAATATAGCATTACGATATAACGTTTGACGTTATGTAGTATTACGATATAACGTATATCGTTATGTATCATTACGATATAGCGTATAACGTTATGTTGTATTACGTTAGAACGTACTACGTTATGTAGTATTACGATATAACGTATAACGTTATATGGTAATACGTTATAACGTATAACGTTATGTAGCATTAGGATATAACGTATAACGTTATGTAGCACTACGATATAACGTATAACGTTATGTAGTATTACGATATAACCTATAACGTTATGTAGCATTCCGATATAACGTATAACGTTAAATGGTAATACGTTATAACGTATAACGTTATGTAGCATTACGATATAACGTATAACGTTATGTAGCATTACGATATAACGTATAACGTAATATAGTATTACGATATAACGTATAACGTTATGTAGCATTACGATATAACGTATAAGGTTATGTATCATTACGATATAACGTATAACGTTATGTAGCATTACAATATAACGTATAACGTTATGTAGCATTACGATATAACGTATAACGATATATAGTATTACGTTATAACGTATAACGTTATGTAACATAACGATATTACGTAGGACGTAATATAGTATTACGATGCAACGTATAACGTAATATAGCATTACGATAAAACGTATAACGTTATGTAGAATTACGATATAACGTATACGTTATGTATCATTACGATATAACGTTTAACGTTATGTAGCATTACGTTACAACGTATAACGTCATGTATCATTACGATATAACGTATAACGTTATGTAGCATTACGATATAACGTATAACGTTATGTAGCATTACGATATAACGTATAACGATATATAGTATTACGTTATAACGTATAACGTTATGTAACATAACGATATTACGTAGGACGTTATATAGTATTACGTTATAACGCATAACGTTACGTAGTATTACGTTATAACGTATAACGTTATGTATTATTACGTTATAACGTATAGCGTTATGTTGTATTACGATATAACGTATAACGTTATGTAGCATTACGATATAACGTATAACGTTATGTGTCATTACGATATAGCGTATAACGTTATATAGTATTACGTTATAACGTATAACGTTATGTAACATAACGATATTACGTATAACGTTATGTAGCATTACGATACAACGTATAACGTTATGTAGCATTACGATATAACGTATAACGTTATGTAGCATTACGATATATCGTATGACGTTATGTAATATAACGATATTACGTAGGACGTTATATAGTATTACGATATAACTTATAACGTAATATAGCATTACGATATAACGTATAACGTTATGTGGCATAATGATATTACGTATAACGTTATGTAGCATTACGATACAACGTATAACGTCATGTATCATTACGATATTACGTATAACGTTATGTAGCATTACGATATAACGTATAACGTTATGTGTCATTACGATATAGCGTATAACGTTATATAGTATTACGTTATAACGTATAACGTTATGTAGCATTACGATATAACGTATAACGTTATGTGTCATTACGATATAGCGTATAACGTTATATAGTATTACGTTATAACGTATAACGTTATGTAGCATTACGATATAAAGTATAACGTTATGTAGCATAATGATATTACGTATAACGTTATGTAGCATTACGATACAACGTATAACGTTATCTAGCATTACGATATAACGTATAACGTTATGTATCATTGCGATATAGCGTATAACGTTATATAGTATTACGTTATAACGTATAATATTATGTAGTATTACGTTATAACGTATAACGTTATGTAGCATTACGATATAACGTATAACGTTATGTAGTATTACGATATAACGTATAACGTTATGTAGTATTACGATATAACGTACAACGATATATAGTATTACGTTATAACGTATAATAGTATGTAGTATTACGTTATAACGTATAACGTTATGTAACATAACGATATTACGTAGGACGTTATCTAGCATTATGATATAACGTATAACGTTATGTATCATTACGATATAGCGTATAACGTTATATAGTATTACGTTATAACGTATAACGTTATGTAGTATTACGTTATAACTTGTAACTTTATGTAGCATTACGATATAACGTATAACGTTATATAGCATTACGATATAACGTATAACGATATATAGTATTACGTTATAACGTATAACGTTATGTAACATAACGATATTACGTAGGACGTTATATAGGATTACGATAAAACGTATAACTTAATATAGCATTACGATATAACGTATAACGTTATGTAGAATTACGATATAACGTATACGTTATGTATCATTACGATATAACGTTTAATGTTATGTAGCATTACGATATAACGTATAACGTCATGTATTATTACGATATAACGTATAACGTTATGTAGCATTACGATATAACGTATAACGTTATGTGTCATTACGATATAGCGTATAACGTTATATAGTATTACCTTATAACGTATAACGTTATGTAGTATTACGTTATAACGTATAACGTTATGTAGCATTACGATATAAAGTATAACGTTATGTAGCATAACGATATTACGTATAACGTTATGTAGCATTACGATACAACGTATAACGTTATGTAGCATTACGATATAACGTATAACGTTATGTATCATTGCGATATAGCGTATAACGTTATGTAACATAACGATATTACGTAGGACGTTATCTAGCACTACGATATAACGTATAACGTTATGTATCATTACGATATAGCGTATAACGTTATATAGTGTAACGTTATAACGTATAACGTTATGTAGTATTACGTTATAACTTGTAACTTTATGTAGCATTACGATATAACGTATAACGTTATGTAGCATTACGATATAACGTATAACAAATATATAGTATTACGTTATAACGTATAACGTTATGTAGCATTACCATATAACGTATAACGTTATGTAGCATTACGATATAACGTATAACGTCATGTATCATTACGATATAACGTATAACGTTATGTAGCATTACGATATAACGAATAACGTCATGTAGCATTACGATATAACGTATAACGATATATAGTATTACGTTATAACGTATAACGTTATGTAGTATTACGTTATAACGTATAACGTTATGTATTATTACGTTATAACGTATAGCGTTATGTTGTATTACGATACAACGTATAACGTTATGTAGCATTACGATATAATGTATAACGTTATGTAGCATTACGATATAACGTATAACGATATATAGTATTACGTTATAACGTATAACGTTATGTAACATAACGATATTACGTAGGACGTTATATAGTATTACGATATAACGTATAACGTAATATAGCATTACGATATAACGTTTGACGTTATGTAGTATTACGATATAACGTATATCGTTATGTATCATTACGATATAGCGTATAACGTTATGTTGTATTACGTTAGAACGTACTACGTTATGTAGTATTACGATATAACGTATAACGTTATATGGTAATACGTTATAACGTATAACGTTATGTAGCATTAGGATATAACGTATAACGTTATGTAGCACTACGATATAACGTATAACGTTATGTAGTATTACGATATAACCTATAACGTTATGTAGCATTCCGATATAACGTATAACGTTAAATGGTAATACGTTATAACGTATAACGTTATGTAGCATTACGATATAACGTATAACGTTATGTAGCATTACGATATAACGTTTAACGTTATGTAGCATTACGTTACAACGTATAACGTCATGTATCATTACGATATAACGTATAACGTTATGTAGCATTACGATATAACGTATAACGTTATGTAGCATTACGATATAACGTATAACGATATATAGTATTACGTTATAACGTATAACGTTATGTAACATAACGATATTACGTAGGACGTTATATAGTATTACGTTATAACGCATAACGTTACGTAGTATTACGTTATAACGTATAACGTTATGTATTATTACGTTATAACGTATAGCGTTATGTTGTATTACGATATAACGTATAACGTTATGTAGCATTACGATATAACGTATAACGTTATGTGTCATTACGATATAGCGTATAACGTTATATAGTATTACGTTATAACGTATAACGTTATGTAACATAACGATATTACGTATAACGTTATGTAGCATTACGATACAACGTATAACGTTATGTAGCATTACGATATAACGTATAACGTTATGTAGCATTACGATATATCGTATAACGTTATGTAATATAACGATATTACGTAGGACGTTATATAGTATTACGATATAACTTATAACGTAATATAGCATTACGATATAACGTATAACGTTATGTGGCATAATGATATTACGTATAACGTTATGTAGCATTACGATACAACGTATAACGTCATGTATCATTACGATATTACGTATAACGTTATGTAGCATTACGATATAACGTATAACGTTATGTGTCATTACGATATAGCGTATAACGTTATATAGTATTACGTTATAACGTATAACGTTATGTAGCATTACGATATAACGTATAACGTTATGTGTCATTACGATATAGCGTATAACGTTATATAGTATTACGTTATAACGTATAACGTTATGTAGCATTACGATATAACGTATAACGTTATGTAGTATTACGATATAACGTATAACGTTATGTAGTATTACGATATAACGTACAACGATATATAGTATTACGATATAACGTATAACGTTATATAGCATTGCGATATATCGTATAACGATATATAGTATTACGTTATAACGTATAACGTTATGTAACATAACGATATTACGTAGGACGTTATATAGTATTACGTTATAACGCATAACGTTACGTAGTATTACGTTATAACGTATAACGTTATGTATTATTACGTTATAACGTATAGCGTTATGTTGTATTACGATATAACGTATAACGTTATGTAGCATTACGATATAACGTATAACGTTATGTGTCATTACGATATAGCGTATAACGTTATATAGTATTACGTTATAACGTATAACGTTATGTAACATAACGATATTACGTATAACGTTATGTAGCATTACGATACAACGTATAACGTTATGTAGCATTACGATATAACGTATAACGTTATGTAGCATTACGATATATCGTATAACGTTATGTAATATAACGATATTACGTAGGACGTTATATAGTATTACGATATAACTTATAACGTAATATAGCATTACGATATAACGTATAACGTTATGTGGCATAATGATATTACGTATAACGTTATGTAGCATTACGATACAACGTATAACGTCATGTATCATTACGATATTACGTATAACGATATATAGTATTACGTTATAACGTATAACGTTATGTAACATAACGATATTACGTAGGACGTTATATAGGATTACGATACAACGTATAACGTAATATAGCATTACGATATAACGTATATCGTTATGTAGAATTACGATATAACGTATACGTTATGTATCATTACGATATAACGTTTAACGTTATGTAGCATTACGTTATAACGTATAACGTTATGTAGTATTACGTTATAACGTATAACGTTATGTAGCATTACGATATAAAGTATAACGTTATGTAGCATAACGATATTACGTATAACGTTATGTAGCATTACGATACAACGTATAACGTCATGTAGCATTACGATATAACGTATAACGTTATGTATCATTGCGATATAGCGTATAACGTTATGTAACATAACGATATTACGTAGGACGTTATCTAGCATTACGATATAACGAATAACGTTATGTATCATTACGATATAGCGTATAACGTTATATAGTATTAAGTTATAACGTATAACGTTATGTAGTAATACGTTATAACTTGTAACTTTATGTAGCATTACGATATAACGTATAACGTTATGTACCATTACGATATAACGTATAACAAATATATAGTATTACGTTATAACGTATAACGTTATGTAACATAACGACATTACGTATAACGATATATAGTATTATGTTATAACGTATAACGTTATGTATTATTACGTTATAACGTATAGCGTTATGTTGTATTACGATATAACGTATAACGTTATGTAGCATTACGATATAACGTATAACGTTATGTGTCATTACGATATAGCGTATAACGTTATATATTATTACGTTATAACGTATAACGTTATATAGTATTACGTTATAACGTATAGCGTTATGTTGTATTACGATATAACGTACAACGATATATAGTATTACGTTATAACGTATAATATTATGTAGTATTACGTTATAACGTATAACGTTATGTAGCATTACGATATAACGTATATCGTTATGTAGTATTACGATGTAACGTATAACGTAATATAGTATTACGATGTAACGTATAACGTTATGTAGCATTACGATATAACGTATAACGTTATGTATCATTACGATATAACGTATAACGTTATGTAGCATTACGATATAACGTATAACGTTATATAGCATTACGATATATCGTATAACGATATATAGTATTACGTTATAACGTATAACGTTATGTAACATAACGATATTACGTAGGACGTTATATAGGATTACGATACAACGTATAACGTAATATAGCATTACGATATAACGTATAACGTTATGTAGAATTACGATATAACGTATACGTTATGTATCATTACGATATAACGTTTAACGTTATGTAGCATTACGATATAACGTATAACGTCATGTATCATTACGATATAACGTATAACGTTATGTAGCATTACGATATAACGTATAACGTTATGTGTCATTACGAAATAGCGTATAACGTTATATAGTATTACGTTATAACGTATAACGTTATGTAGTATTACGTTATAACGTATAACGTTATGTAGCATTACGATATAAAGTATAACGTTATGTAGCATAACGATATTACGTATAACGTTATGTAGCATTACGATACAACGTATAACGTCATGTAGCATTACGATATAACGTATAACGTTATGTATCATTGCGATATAGCGTATAACGTTATGTGACATAACGATATTACGTAGGACGTTATCTAGCATTACGATATAACGAATAACGTTATGTATCATTACGATATAGCGTATAACGTTATATAGTATTAAGTTATAACGTATAACGTTATGTAGTAATACGTTATAACTTGTAACTTTATGTAGCATTACGATATAACGTATAACGTTATGTACCATTACGATATAACGTATAACAAATATATAGTATTACGTTATAACGTATAACGTTATGTAACATAACGACATTACGTATAACGATATATAGTATTATGTTATAACGTATAACGTTATGTATTATTACGTTATAACGTATAGCGTTATGTTGTATTACGATATAACGTATAACGTTATGTAGCATTACGATATAACGTATAACGTTATGTGTCATTACGATATAGCGTATAACGTTATATATTATTACGTTATAACGTATAACGTTATATAGTATTACGTTATAACGTATAGCGTTATGTTGTATTACGATATAACGTATAACGTGATGTAGCATTACGATATAACGTATAACGTTATGTAGCACTACGATATAACGTATAACGATATATAGTATTACGTTATAACGTATAACGTTATGTAACATAACGATATTACGTAGGACGTTATATAGTATTACGATATAACGTATAACGTAATATAGCATTACGATATAACGTATAACTCTATATAGTATTACGTTATATCGTATAACGTTATGTAGCATAATGATATTACGTATAACGATATATAGTATTACGTTATAACGTATAACGTCATGTAGTATTACGTTATAACGTATAACTTTATGTAGTATTACGTTATAACATATAACGTTATGTAGCATTACGATATAACGTATAACGTTATGTAGCATTACGATACAACGTATAACGTTATGTAGCATTACGATATAACGTATAACGTTATGTATCATTGCGATATAGCGTATAACGTTATGTAACATAACGATATTACGTAGGACGTTATATAGTATTACGTTATAACGTATAACGTTATGTAGTATTACGTTATAACGTATAACGTTATGTACTATTACGTTATAACGTATAGCGTTATGTTGTATTACGATATAACGTATAACGTTATGTAGCATTACGATATAACGTATAACGTTATGTAGCACTACGATATAACGTATAACGATATATAGTATTACGTTATAACGTATAACGTTATGTAACATAACGATATTACGTAGGACGTTATATAGTATTACGATATAACGTATAACGTAATATAGCAAAACGATATAACGTATAACTCTATATAGTATTACGTTATATCGTATAACGTTATGTAGCATAATGATATTACGTATAACGATATATAGTATTACGTTATAACGTATAACGTCATGTAGTATTACGTTATAACGTATAACTTTATGTAGTATTACGTTACAACATATAACGTTATGTAGCATTACGATATAACGTATAACGTTATGTAGCATTACGATACAACGTATAACGTTATGTAGCATTACGATATAACGTATAACGTTATGTATCATTGCCATATAGCGTATAACGTTATGTAACATAACGATATTACGTAGGACGTTATCTAGCATTACGATATAACGTATATCGTTATGTATCATTACGATATAGCGTACAACGTTATATGGTATTACGTTATAACGTATATCGTTATGTATCATTACGATATAGCGTATAACGTTATGTTGTATTACGTTATAACGTACTACGTTATGTAGTATTACGTTATAACGTATAACGTTATGTAGCATTACGATATAACGTATGAAGTTATGTAGCATAATGATATTACTTATAACGATATATAGTATTACGTTATAACGTATAACGTTATGTAGCATAACGATATAACGTAGGACGTTATATAGTATTACGATATAACGTATAACGTAATATAGCATTACGATATAACGTTTGACGTTATGTAGTATTACGATATAACGTATATCGTTATGTATCATTACGATATAGCGTATAACGTTATGTTGTATTACGTTATAACGTACTACGTTATGTAGTATTACGTTATAACATATAACGTTATGTAGCATTACGATATAACGTATAAAGTTATGTAGCACAATGATAATACTTATAACGATATATAGTATTACGTTATAACGTATAACGTTATGTAGCATTACGATATAACGTATAACGTTATGTAGCATTAGGATATAACGTATAACGTTATGTAGCATTACGATATAACGTATAACGTTATGTAGTATTACGATATAACGTATAACGTTATGTAGCATTCCGATATAACGTATAACGCTATATGGTAATACGTTATAACGTATAACGTTATGTAGCATTACGATATAACGTATAACGTTATGTAGCATTACGATATAACGTATAAGGTTATGTATCATTACGATATAACGTATAACGTTATGTAGCATTACAATATAACGTATAACGTCATGTAGTATTACGTTATAACGTATAACTTTATGTAGTATTACGTTATAACATATAACGTTATGTAGCATTACGATATAACGTATAACGTTATGTAGCATTACGATACAACGTATAACGTTATGTAGCATTACGATATAACGTATAACGTTATGTATCATTGCGATATAGCGTATAACGTTATGTAACATAACGATATTACGTAGGACGTTATCTAGCATTACGATATAACGTATAACGTTATGTAGTATTACGTTATAACGTATAACGTTATGTACTATTACGTTATAACGTATAGCGTTATGTTGTATTACGATATACCGTATAACGTTATGTAGCATTACGATATAACGTATAACGTTATGTAGCACTACGATATAACGTATAACGATATATAGTATTACGTTATAACGTATAACGTTATGTAACATAACGATATTACGTAGGACGTTATATAGTATTACGATATAACGTATAACGTAATATAGCATAACAATATAACGTATAACTCTATATAGTATTACGTTATATCGTATAACGTTATGTAGCATAATGATATTACGTATAACGATATATAGTATTACGTTATAACGTATAACGTCATGTAGTATTACGTTATAACGTATAACTTTATGTAGTATTACGTTATAACATATAACGTTATGTAGCATTACGATATAACGTATAACGTTATGTAGCATTACGATACAACGTATAACGTTATGTAGCATTACGATATAACGTATAACGTTATGTATCATTGCGATATAGCGTATAACGTTATGTAACATAACGATATTACGTAGGACGTTATCTAGCATTACGATATAACGTATAACGTTATGTATCATTACGATATAGTGTACAACGTTATATAGTATTACGTTATAACGTATATCGTTATGTATCATTACGATATAGCGTATAACGTTATGTTGTATTACGTTATAACGTACTACGTTATGTAGTATTACGTTATAACGTATAACGTTATGTAGCATTACGATATAACGTATGAAGTTATGTAGCATAATGATATTACTTATAACGATATATAGTATTACGTTATAACGTATAACGTTATGTAGCATTACGATATAACGTAGGACGTTATATAGTATTACGATATAACGTATAACGTAATATAGCATTACGATATAACGTTTGACGTTATGTAGTATTACGATATAACGTATATCGTTATGTATCATTACGATATAGCGTATAACGTTATGTTGTATTACGTTATAACGTACTACGTTATGTAGTATTACGTTATAACGTATAACGTTATGTAGCATTACGATATAACGTATAAAGTTATGTAGCACAATGATATTACTTATAACAATATATAGTATTACGTTATAACGTATAACGTTATGTAGCATTACGATATAACGTATAACGTTATGTAGCATTAGGATATAACGTATAACGTTATGTAGCATTACGATATAACGTATAACGTTATGTAGTATTACGATATAACGTATAACGTTATGTAGCATTCCGATATAACGTATAACGCTATATGGTAATACGTTATAACGTATAACGATATATAGTATTACGTTATAACGTATAACGTTATGTAACATAACGATATTACGTAGGACGTAATATAGTATTACGATGCAACGTATAACGTAATATAGCATTACGATATAACGTATAACGTTATGTAGAATTACGATATAACGTATACGTTATGTATCATTACGATATAACGTTTAACGTTATGTAGCATTACGTTACAACGTATAACGTCATGTATCATTACGATATAACGTATAACGTTATGTAGCATTACGATATAACGTATAACGTTATGTAGCATTACGATATAACGTATAACGATATATAGTATTACGTTATAACGTATAACGTTATGTAACATAACGATATTACGTAGGACGTTATATAGTATTACGTTATAACGCATAACGTTACGTAGTATTACGTTATAACGTATAACGTTATGTATTATTACGTTATAACGTATAACGTTATGTAACATAACGATATTACGTATAACGTTATGTAGCATTACGATACAACGTATAACGTTATGTAGCATTACGATATAACGTATAACGTTATGTAGCATTACGATATAACGTATAACGTAATATAGTATTACGATGTAACGTATAACGTTATGTAGCATTACGATATAACGTATAACGTTATGTATCATTACGATATAACGTATAACGTTATGTAGCATTACGATATAACGTATAACGTTATGTAACATAACGATATTACGTAGGACGTTATCTAGCATTACGATATAACGTATAACGTTATGTATCATTACGATATAGCGTAT
The DNA here is from genome assembly GCA_936014575.1 of Bombus lapidarius. Classification (NCBI taxonomy): domain Eukaryota; kingdom Metazoa; phylum Arthropoda; class Insecta; order Hymenoptera; family Apidae; genus Bombus; species Bombus lapidarius. Next base: position 481,143 of record CAKXZU010000093.1, read on the forward strand.
AACGTTATATAGTATTACATTATAACGTATAACGTTATGTAGTATTACGTTGTAACTTGTAACTTTATGTAGCATTACGATATAACGTATAACGTTATATAGCATTACGATATAACGTATAACGATATATAGTATTACGTTATAACGTATAACGTTATGTAACATAACGATATTACGTAGGACGTTATATAGGATTACGATAAAACGTATAACGTAATATAGCATTACGATATAACGTATAACGTTATGTAGAATTACGATATAACGTATACGTTATGTATCATTACGATATAACGTTTAACGTTATGTAGCATTACGATATAACGTATAACGTCATGTATTATTACGATATAACGTATAACGTTATGTATCATTACGATATACCGTATAACGTTATATAGTGTAACGTTATAACGTATAACGTTATGTAGCATTACGATATAACGTATAACGTTATGTAGTATTACGATATAACGTATAGCGATATATAGTATTACGTTATAACGTATAATATTATGTAGTATTACGTTATAACGTATAACGTTATGTAGCATTACGATATAACGTATAACGTTATGTAGCATTACGATATAACGTATAACGTAATATAGTATTACGATGTAACGTATAACGTTATGTAGCATTACGATATAACGTATAACGTTATGTATCATTACGATATAACGTATAACGTTATGTAGCATTACGATATAACGTATAACGTTATGTAACATAACGATATTACGTAGGACGTTATCTAGCATTATGATATAACGTATAACGTTATGAATCATTACGATATAGCGTATAACGTTATATAGTATTACGTTATAACGTATAACGTTATGTAGTATTACGTTATCACTTGTAACTTTATGTAGCATTACGATATAACGTATAACGTTATATAGCATTACGATATAACGTATAACGATATATAGTATTACGTTATAACGTATAACGTTATGTAACATAACGATATTACGTAGGACGTTATATAGGATTACGATAAAACGTATAACTTAATATAGCATTACGATATAACGTATAACGTTATGTAGAATTACGATATAACGTATACGTTATGTATCATTACGATATAACGTTTAATGTTATGTAGCATTACGATATAACGTATAACGTCATGTATTATTACGATATAACGTATAACGTTATGTAGCATTACGATATAACGTATAACGTTATGTGTCATTACGATATAGCGTATAACGTTATATAGTATTACCTTATAACGTATAACGTTATGTAGTATTACGTTATAACGTATAACGTTATGTAGCATTACGATATAAAGTATAACGTTATGTAGCATAACGATATTACGTATAACGTTATGTAGCATTACGATACAACGTATAACGTTATGTAGCATTACGATATAACGTATAACGTTATGTATCATTGCGATATAGCGTATAACGTTATGTAACATAACGATATTACGTAGGACGTTATCTAGCACTACGATATAACGTATAACGTTATGTATCATTACGATATAGCGTATAACGTTATATAGTGTAACGTTATAACGTATAACGTTATGTAGTATTACGTTATAACTTGTAACTTTATGTAGCATTACGATATAACGTATAACGTTATGTAGCATTACGATATAACGTATAACAAATATATAGTATTACGTTATAACGTATAACGTTATGTAGCATTACCATATAACGTATAACGTTATGTAGCATTACGATATAACTTATAACGTCATGTATCATTACGATATAACGTATAACGTTATGTAGCATTACGATATAACGAATAACGTTATGTAGCATTACGATATAACGTATAACGATATATAGTATTACGTTATAACGTATAACGTTATGTAGTATTACGTTATAACGTATAACGTTATGTATTATTCCGTTATAACGTATAGCGTTATGTTGTATTACGATACAACGTATAACGTTATGTAGCATTACGATATAACGTATAACGTTATGTGTCATTACGATATAGCGTATAACGTTATGTAGCATTTCGATATAACGTATAACGTTAAATGGTAATACGTTATAACGTATAACGTTATGTAGCATTACGATATAACGTATAACGTTATGTAGCATTACGATATAACGTATAACGTAATATAGTATTACGATGCAACGTATAACGTAATATAGCATTACGATATAACGTATAACCTTATGTAGAATTACGATATAACGTATACGTTATGTATCATTACGATATAACGTATAACGTTATGTAGCATTACGATATAACGTATAACGTTATGTAGCATTACGATATAACGTATAAGGTTATGTATCATTACGATATAACGTATAACGTTATGTAGCATTACAATATAACGTATAACGTTATGTAGCATTCCGATATAACATATAACGTTAAATGGTATTACGTTATAACGTATAACGTTATGTAGCATTACGATATAACGTATACGTTATGTATCATTACGATATAACGTATAGCGATATATAGTATTACGTTATAACGTATAACGTTATGTAACATAACGATATTACGTAGGACGTTATATAGTATTACGTTATAACGCATAACGTTACGTAGTATTACGTTATAACGTATAACGTTATGTATTATTACGTTATAACGTATAGCGTTATGTTGTATTACGATATAACGTTATGTATTATTACGTTATAACGTATAGCGTTATGTTGTATTACGATATAACGTATAATGTTATGTAGCATTACGATATAACGTATAACGTTATGTGTCATTACGATATAGCGTATAACGTTATATAGTATTACGTTATAACGTATTACGTTATGTAACATAACGATATTACGTATAACGTTATGTAGCATTACGATACAACGTATAACGTAATATAGCATTACGATATAACGTATAACGTTATGTAGCATTACGATATAACGTATAACAAATATATAGTATTACGTTATAACGTATAACGTTATGTAGCATTACCATATAACGTATAACGTTATGTAGCATTACGATATAACTTATAACGTCATGTATCATTACGATATAACGTATAACGTTATGTAGCATTACGATATAACGAATAACGTTATGTAGCATTACGATATAACGTATAACGATATATAGTATTACGTTATAACGTATAACGTTATGTAGTATTACGTTATAACGTATAACGTTATGTATTATTCCGTTATAACGTATAGCGTTATGTTGTATTACGATACAACGTATAACGTTATGTAGCATTACGATATAACGTATAACGTTATGTGTCATTACGATATAGCGTATAACGTTATGTAGCATTTCGATATAACGTATAACGTTAAATGGTAATACGTTATAACGTATAACGTTATGTAGCATTACGATATAACGTATAACGTTATGTAGCATTACGATATAACGTATAACGTAATATAGTATTACGATGCAACGTATAACGTAATATAGCATTACGATATAACGTATAACCTTATGTAGAATTACGATATAACGTATACGTTATGTATCATTACGATATAACGTATAACGTTATGTAGCATTACGATATAACGTATAACGTTATGTAGCATTACGATATAACGTATAAGGTTATGTATCATTACGATATAACGTATAACGTTATGTAGCATTACAATATAACGTATAACGTTATGTAGCATTCCGATATAACATATAACGTTAAATGGTATTACGTTATAACGTATAACGTTATGTAGCATTACGATATAACGTATACGTTATGTATCATTACGATATAACGTATAGCGATATATAGTATTACGTTATAACGTATAACGTTATGTAACATAACGATATTACGTAGGACGTTATATAGTATTACGTTATAACGCATAACGTTACGTAGTATTACGTTATAACGTATAACGTTATGTATTATTACGTTATAACGTATAGCGTTATGTTGTATTACGATATAACGTTATGTATTATTACGTTATAACGTATAGCGTTATGTTGTATTACGATATAACGTATAATGTTATGTAGCATTACGATATAACGTATAACGTTATGTGTCATTACGATATAGCGTATAACGTTATATAGTATTACGTTATAACGTATTACGTTATGTAACATAACGATATTACGTATAACGTTATGTAGCATTACGATACAACGTATAACGTAATATAGCATTACGATATAACGTATAACGTTATGTAGCATTACGATACAACGTATAACGTTATGTATCATTACGATATAACGTTTAACGTTATGTAGCATAATGATATTACGTTATAACGTAATGTAGCATTACGATATAACGTATAACGTTATGTATCATTGCGATATAGCGTATAACGTTATGTAACATAACGATATTACGTAGGACGTTATCTAGCATTACGATATAACGAATAACGTTATGTATCATTACGATATATCGTATAACGTTATATAGTATTAAGTTATAACGTATAACGTTATGTAGTAATACGTTATAACTTGTAACCTTATGTAGCATTACGATATAACGTATAACGTTATGTACCATTACGATATAACGTATAACAAATATATAGTATTACGTTATAACGTATAACGTTATGTAACATAACGACATTACGTATAACGATATATAGTATTATGTTATAACGTATAACGTTATGTATTATTACGTTATAACGTATAGCGTTATGTTGTATTACGATATAACGTATAACGTTATGTAGCATTACGATATAACGTATAACGTTATGTGTCATTACGATATAGCGTATAACGTTATATATTATTACGTTATAACGTATAAGGTTATATAGTATTACGTTATAACGTATAGCGTTATGTTGTATTACGATATAACGTACAACGATATATAGTATTACGTTATAACGTATAATATTATGTAGTATTACGTTATAACGTATAACGTTATGTAGCATTACGATATAACGTATAACGTTATGTAGTATTACGATGTAACGTATAACGTAATATAGTATTACGATGTAACGTATAACGTTATGTAGCATTACGATATAACGTATAACGTTATGTATCATTACGATATAACGTATAACGTTATGTAGCATTACGATATAACGTATAACGTTATATAGCATTACGATATATCGTATAACGATATATAGTATTACGTTATAATGTATAACGTTATGTAACATAACGATATTACGTAGGACGTTATATAGGATTACGATACAACGTATAACGTAATATAGCATTACGATATAACGTATAACGTTATCTAGCATTACGATATAACGTATAACGTTATGTATCATTGCGATATAGCGTATAACGTTATATAGTATTACGTTATAATGTATAATATTATGTAGTATTACATTATAACGTATAACGTTATGTAGCATTACGATATAACGTATAACGTTATGTAGTAATACGATATAACGTATAACGTTATGTAGTATTACGATATAACGTATAACGATATATAGTATTACGTTATAACGTATAATATTATGTAGTATTACGTTATAACGTATAACGTTATGTAGCATTACGATATAACGTATAACGTTATGTAGCATTACGATATAACGTATAACGTAATATAGTATTACGATGTAACGTATAACGTTATGTAGCATTACGATATAACGTATAACGTTATGTAACATAACGATATTACGTAGGACGTTATCTAGCATTACGATATAACGTATAACGTTATGTATCATTACGATATAGCGTATAACGTTATGTATCATTACGATATAACGTATAACGTTATGTAGCATTACGATATAACGTATAACGTTATGTAACATAACGATATTACGTAGGACGTTATCTAGCATTATGATATAACGTATAACGTTATGAATCATTACGATATAGCGTATAACGTTATATAGTATTACGTTATAACGTATAACGTTATGTAGTATTACGTTATCACTTGTAACTTTATGTAGCATTACGATATAACGTATAACGTTATATAGCATTACGATATAACGTATAACGATATATAGTATTACGTTATAACGTATAACGTTATGTAACATAACGATATTACGTAGGACGTTATATAGGATTACGATAAAACGTATAACTTAATATAGCATTACGATATAACGTATAACGTTATGTAGAATTACGATATAACGTATACGTTATGTATCATTACGATATAACGTTTAATGTTATGTAGCATTACGATATAACGTATAACGTCATGTATTATTACGATATAACGTATAACGTTATGTAGCATTACGATATAACGTATAACGTTATGTGTCATTACGATATAGCGTATAACGTTATATAGTATTACCTTATAACGTATAACGTTATGTAGTATTACGTTATAACGTATAACGTTATGTAGCATTACGATATAAAGTATAACGTTATGTAGCATAACGATATTACGTATAACGTTATGTAGCATTACGATACAACGTATAACGTTATGTAGCATTACGATATAACGTATAACGTTATGTATCATTGCGATATAGCGTATAACGTTATGTAACATAACGATATTACGTAGGACGTTATCTAGCACTACGATATAACGTATAACGTTATGTATCATTACGATATAGCGTATAACGTTATATAGTGTAACGTTATAACGTATAACGTTATGTAGTATTACGTTATAACTTGTAACTTTATGTAGCATTACGATATAACGTATAACGTTATGTAGCATTACGATATAACGTATAACAAATATATAGTATTACGTTATAACGTATAACGTTATGTAGCATTACCATATAACGTATAACGTTATGTAGCATTACGATATAACGTATAACGTCATGTATCATTACGATATAACGTATAACGTTATGTAGCATTACGATATAACGAATAACGTTATGTAGCATTACGATATAACGTATAACGATATATAGTATTACGTTATAACGTATAACGTTATGTAGTATTACGTTATAACGTATAACGTTATGTATTATTACGTTATAACGTATAGCGTTATGTTGTATTACGATACAACGTATAACGTTATGTAGCATTACGATATAACGTATAACGTTATGTGTCATTACGATATAGCGTATAACGTTATGTTGTATTACGTTATAACGTATAACGTTATGTAGTATTACGTTATAACGTATAACGTTATGTAGCATTACGATATAATGTATAACGTTATGTAGCATTACGATATAACGTATAACGATATATAGTATTACGTTATAACGTATAACGTTATGTAACATAACGATATTACGTAGGACGTTATATAGTATTACGATATAACGTATAACGTAATATAGCATTACGATATAACGTTTGACGTTATGTAGTATTACGATATAACGTATATCGTTATGTATCATTACGATATAGCGTATAACGTTATGTTGTATTACGTTAGAACGTACTACGTTATGTAGTATTACGATATAACGTATAACGTTATATGGTAATACGTTATAACGTATAACGTTATGTAGCATTAGGATATAACGTATAACGTTATGTAGCACTACGATATAACGTATAACGTTATGTAGTATTACGATATAACCTATAACGTTATGTAGCATTCCGATATAACGTATAACGTTAAATGGTAATACGTTATAACGTATAACGTTATGTAGCATTACGATATAACGTATAACGTTATGTAGCATTACGATATAACGTATAACGTAATATAGTATTACGATATAACGTATAACGTTATGTAGCATTACGATATAACGTATAAGGTTATGTATCATTACGATATAACGTATAACGTTATGTAGCATTACAATATAACGTATAACGTTATGTAGCATTACGATATAACGTATAACGATATATAGTATTACGTTATAACGTATAACGTTATGTAACATAACGATATTACGTAGGACGTAATATAGTATTACGATGCAACGTATAACGTAATATAGCATTACGATAAAACGTATAACGTTATGTAGAATTACGATATAACGTATACGTTATGTATCATTACGATATAACGTTTAACGTTATGTAGCATTACGTTACAACGTATAACGTCATGTATCATTACGATATAACGTATAACGTTATGTAGCATTACGATATAACGTATAACGTTATGTAGCATTACGATATAACGTATAACGATATATAGTATTACGTTATAACGTATAACGTTATGTAACATAACGATATTACGTAGGACGTTATATAGTATTACGTTATAACGCATAACGTTACGTAGTATTACGTTATAACGTATAACGTTATGTATTATTACGTTATAACGTATAGCGTTATGTTGTATTACGATATAACGTATAACGTTATGTAGCATTACGATATAACGTATAACGTTATGTGTCATTACGATATAGCGTATAACGTTATATAGTATTACGTTATAACGTATAACGTTATGTAACATAACGATATTACGTATAACGTTATGTAGCATTACGATACAACGTATAACGTTATGTAGCATTACGATATAACGTATAACGTTATGTAGCATTACGATATATCGTATGACGTTATGTAATATAACGATATTACGTAGGACGTTATATAGTATTACGATATAACTTATAACGTAATATAGCATTACGATATAACGTATAACGTTATGTGGCATAATGATATTACGTATAACGTTATGTAGCATTACGATACAACGTATAACGTCATGTATCATTACGATATTACGTATAACGTTATGTAGCATTACGATATAACGTATAACGTTATGTGTCATTACGATATAGCGTATAACGTTATATAGTATTACGTTATAACGTATAACGTTATGTAGCATTACGATATAACGTATAACGTTATGTGTCATTACGATATAGCGTATAACGTTATATAGTATTACGTTATAACGTATAACGTTATGTAGCATTACGATATAAAGTATAACGTTATGTAGCATAATGATATTACGTATAACGTTATGTAGCATTACGATACAACGTATAACGTTATCTAGCATTACGATATAACGTATAACGTTATGTATCATTGCGATATAGCGTATAACGTTATATAGTATTACGTTATAACGTATAATATTATGTAGTATTACGTTATAACGTATAACGTTATGTAGCATTACGATATAACGTATAACGTTATGTAGTATTACGATATAACGTATAACGTTATGTAGTATTACGATATAACGTACAACGATATATAGTATTACGTTATAACGTATAATAGTATGTAGTATTACGTTATAACGTATAACGTTATGTAACATAACGATATTACGTAGGACGTTATCTAGCATTATGATATAACGTATAACGTTATGTATCATTACGATATAGCGTATAACGTTATATAGTATTACGTTATAACGTATAACGTTATGTAGTATTACGTTATAACTTGTAACTTTATGTAGCATTACGATATAACGTATAACGTTATATAGCATTACGATATAACGTATAACGATATATAGTATTACGTTATAACGTATAACGTTATGTAACATAACGATATTACGTAGGACGTTATATAGGATTACGATAAAACGTATAACTTAATATAGCATTACGATATAACGTATAACGTTATGTAGAATTACGATATAACGTATACGTTATGTATCATTACGATATAACGTTTAATGTTATGTAGCATTACGATATAACGTATAACGTCATGTATTATTACGATATAACGTATAACGTTATGTAGCATTACGATATAACGTATAACGTTATGTGTCATTACGATATAGCGTATAACGTTATATAGTATTACCTTATAACGTATAACGTTATGTAGTATTACGTTATAACGTATAACGTTATGTAGCATTACGATATAAAGTATAACGTTATGTAGCATAACGATATTACGTATAACGTTATGTAGCATTACGATACAACGTATAACGTTATGTAGCATTACGATATAACGTATAACGTTATGTATCATTGCGATATAGCGTATAACGTTATGTAACATAACGATATTACGTAGGACGTTATCTAGCACTACGATATAACGTATAACGTTATGTATCATTACGATATAGCGTATAACGTTATATAGTGTAACGTTATAACGTATAACGTTATGTAGTATTACGTTATAACTTGTAACTTTATGTAGCATTACGATATAACGTATAACGTTATGTAGCATTACGATATAACGTATAACAAATATATAGTATTACGTTATAACGTATAACGTTATGTAGCATTACCATATAACGTATAACGTTATGTAGCATTACGATATAACGTATAACGTCATGTATCATTACGATATAACGTATAACGTTATGTAGCATTACGATATAACGAATAACGTCATGTAGCATTACGATATAACGTATAACGATATATAGTATTACGTTATAACGTATAACGTTATGTAGTATTACGTTATAACGTATAACGTTATGTATTATTACGTTATAACGTATAGCGTTATGTTGTATTACGATACAACGTATAACGTTATGTAGCATTACGATATAATGTATAACGTTATGTAGCATTACGATATAACGTATAACGATATATAGTATTACGTTATAACGTATAACGTTATGTAACATAACGATATTACGTAGGACGTTATATAGTATTACGATATAACGTATAACGTAATATAGCATTACGATATAACGTTTGACGTTATGTAGTATTACGATATAACGTATATCGTTATGTATCATTACGATATAGCGTATAACGTTATGTTGTATTACGTTAGAACGTACTACGTTATGTAGTATTACGATATAACGTATAACGTTATATGGTAATACGTTATAACGTATAACGTTATGTAGCATTAGGATATAACGTATAACGTTATGTAGCACTACGATATAACGTATAACGTTATGTAGTATTACGATATAACCTATAACGTTATGTGTCATTACGATATAGCGTATAACGTTATATAGTATTACGTTATAACGTATAACGTTATGTAACATAACGATATTACGTATAACGTTATGTAGCATTACGATACAACGTATAACGTTATGTAGCATTACGATATAACGTATAACGTTATGTAGCATTACGATATATCGTATGACGTTATGTAATATAACGATATTACGTAGGACGTTATATAGTATTACGATATAACTTATAACGTAATATAGCATTACGATATAACGTATAACGTTATGTGGCATAATGATATTACGTATAACGTTATGTAGCATTACGATACAACGTATAACGTCATGTATCATTACGATATTACGTATAACGTTATGTAGCATTACGATATAACGTATAACGTTATGTGTCATTACGATATAGCGTATAACGTTATATAGTATTACGTTATAACGTATAACGTTATGTAGCATTACGATATAACGTATAACGTTATGTGTCATTACGATATAGCGTATAACGTTATATAGTATTACGTTATAACGTATAACGTTATGTAGCATTACGATATAAAGTATAACGTTATGTAGCATAATGATATTACGTATAACGTTATGTAGCATTACGATACAACGTATAACGTTATCTAGCATTACGATATAACGTATAACGTTATGTATCATTGCGATATAGCGTATAACGTTATATAGTATTACGTTATAACGTATAATATTATGTAGTATTACGTTATAACGTATAACGTTATGTAGCATTACGATATAACGTATAACGTTATGTAGTATTACGATATAACGTATAACGTTATGTAGTATTACGATATAACGTACAACGATATATAGTATTACGTTATAACGTATAATAGTATGTAGTATTACGTTATAACGTATAACGTTATGTAACATAACGATATTACGTAGGACGTTATCTAGCATTATGATATAACGTATAACGTTATGTATCATTACGATATAGCGTATAACGTTATATAGTATTACGTTATAACGTATAACGTTATGTAGTATTACGTTATAACTTGTAACTTTATGTAGCATTACGATATAACGTATAACGTTATATAGCATTACGATATAACGTATAACGATATATAGTATTACGTTATAACGTATAACGTTATGTAACATAACGATATTACGTAGGACGTTATATAGGATTACGATAAAACGTATAACTTAATATAGCATTACGATATAACGTATAACGTTATGTAGAATTACGATATAACGTATACGTTATGTATCATTACGATATAACGTTTAATGTTATGTAGCATTACGATATAACGTATAACGTCATGTATTATTACGATATAACGTATAACGTTATGTAGCATTACGATATAACGTATAACGTTATGTGTCATTACGATATAGCGTATAACGTTATATAGTATTACCTTATAACGTATAACGTTATGTAGTATTACGTTATAACGTATAACGTTATGTAGCATTACGATATAAAGTATAACGTTATGTAGCATAACGATATTACGTATAACGTTATGTAGCATTACGATACAACGTATAACGTTATGTAGCATTACGATATAACGTATAACGTTATGTATCATTGCGATATAGCGTATAACGTTATGTAACATAACGATATTACGTAGGACGTTATCTAGCACTACGATATAACGTATAACGTTATGTATCATTACGATATAGCGTATAACGTTATATAGTGTAACGTTATAACGTATAACGTTATGTAGTATTACGTTATAACTTGTAACTTTATGTAGCATTACGATATAACGTATAACGTTATGTAGCATTACGATATAACGTATAACAAATATATAGTATTACGTTATAACGTATAACGTTATGTAGCATTACCATATAACGTATAACGTTATGTAGCATTACGATATAACGTATAACGTCATGTATCATTACGATATAACGTATAACGTTATGTAGCATTACGATATAACGAATAACGTCATGTAGCATTACGATATAACGTATAACGATATATAGTATTACGTTATAACGTATAACGTTATGTAGTATTACGTTATAACGTATAACGTTATGTATTATTACGTTATAACGTATAGCGTTATGTTGTATTACGATACAACGTATAACGTTATGTAGCATTACGATATAATGTATAACGTTATGTAGCATTACGATATAACGTATAACGATATATAGTATTACGTTATAACGTATAACGTTATGTAACATAACGATATTACGTAGGACGTTATATAGTATTACGATATAACGTATAACGTAATATAGCATTACGATATAACGTTTGACGTTATGTAGTATTACGATATAACGTATATCGTTATGTATCATTACGATATAGCGTATAACGTTATGTTGTATTACGTTAGAACGTACTACGTTATGTAGTATTACGATATAACGTATAACGTTATATGGTAATACGTTATAACGTATAACGTTATGTAGCATTAGGATATAACGTATAACGTTATGTAGCACTACGATATAACGTATAACGTTATGTAGTATTACGATATAACCTATAACGTTATGTAGCATTCCGATATAACGTATAACGTTAAATGGTAATACGTTATAACGTATAACGTTATGTAGCATTACGATATAACGTATAACGTTATGTAGCATTACGATATAACGTTTAACGTTATGTAGCATTACGTTACAACGTATAACGTCATGTATCATTACGATATAACGTATAACGTTATGTAGCATTACGATATAACGTATAACGTTATGTAGCATTACGATATAACGTATAACGATATATAGTATTACGTTATAACGTATAACGTTATGTAACATAACGATATTACGTAGGACGTTATATAGTATTACGTTATAACGCATAACGTTACGTAGTATTACGTTATAACGTATAACGTTATGTATTATTACGTTATAACGTATAGCGTTATGTTGTATTACGATATAACGTATAACGTTATGTAGCATTACGATATAACGTATAACGTTATGTGTCATTACGATATAGCGTATAACGTTATATAGTATTACGTTATAACGTATAACGTTATGTAACATAACGATATTACGTATAACGTTATGTAGCATTACGATACAACGTATAACGTTATGTAGCATTACGATATAACGTATAACGTTATGTAGCATTACGATATATCGTATAACGTTATGTAATATAACGATATTACGTAGGACGTTATATAGTATTACGATATAACTTATAACGTAATATAGCATTACGATATAACGTATAACGTTATGTGGCATAATGATATTACGTATAACGTTATGTAGCATTACGATACAACGTATAACGTCATGTATCATTACGATATTACGTATAACGTTATGTAGCATTACGATATAACGTATAACGTTATGTGTCATTACGATATAGCGTATAACGTTATATAGTATTACGTTATAACGTATAAAGTTATGTAGCATTACGATATAACGTATAACGTTATGTGTCATTACGATATAGCGTATAACGTTATATAGTATTACGTTATAACGTATAACGTTATGTAGCATTACGATATAACGTATAACGTTATGTAGTATTACGATATAACGTATAACGTTATGTAGTATTACGATATAACGTACAACGATATATAGTATTACGATATAACGTATAACGTTATATAGCATTGCGATATATCGTATAACGGTATATAGTATTACGTTATAACGTATAACGTTATGTAACATAACGATATTACGTAGGACGTTATATAGGATTACGATACAACGTATAACGTAATATAGCATTACGATATAACGTATATCGTTATGTAGAATTACGATATAACGTATACGTTATGTATCATTACGATATAACGTTTAACGTTATGTAGCATTACGATATAACGTATAACGTCATGTATCATTACGATATAACGTATAACGTTATGTAGCATTACGATATAACGTATAACGTTATGTGTCATTACGAAATAGCGTATAACGTTATATAGTATTACGTTATAACGTATAACGTTATGTAGTATTACGTTATAACGTATAACGTTATGTAGCATTACGATATAAAGTATAACGTTATGTAGCATAACGATATTACGTATAACGTTATGTAGCATTACGATACAACGTATAACGTCATGTAGCATTACGATATAACGTATAACGTTATGTATCATTGCGATATAGCGTATAACGTTATGTAACATAACGATATTACGTAGGACGTTATCTAGCATTACGATATAACGAATAACGTTATGTATCATTACGATATAGCGTATAACGTTATATAGTATTAAGTTATAACGTATAACGTTATGTAGTAATACGTTATAACTTGTAACTTTATGTAGCATTACGATATAACGTATAACGTTATGTACCATTACGATATAACGTATAACAAATATATAGTATTACGTTATAACGTATAACGTTATGTAACATAACGACATTACGTATAACGATATATAGTATTATGTTATAACGTATAACGTTATGTATTATTACGTTATAACGTATAGCGTTATGTTGTATTACGATATAACGTATAACGTTATGTAGCATTACGATATAACGTATAACGTTATGTGTCATTACGATATAGCGTATAACGTTATATATTATTACGTTATAACGTATAACGTTATATAGTATTACGTTATAACGTATAGCGTTATGTTGTATTTCGATATAACGTACAACGATATATAGTATTACGTTATAACGTATAATATTATGTAGTATTACGTTATAACGTATAACGTTATGTAGCATTACGATATAACGTATATCGTTATGTAGTATTACGATGTAACGTATAACGTAATATAGTATTACGATGTAACGTATAACGTTATGTAGCATTACGATATAACGTATAACGTTATGTATCATTACGATATAACGTATAACGTTATGTAGCATTACGATATAACGTATAACGTTATATAGCATTACGATATATCGTATAACGATATATAGTATTACGTTATAACGTATAACGTTATGTAACATAACGATATTACGTAGGACGTTATATAGGATTACGATACAACGTATAACGTAATATAGCATTACGATATAACGTATAACGTTATGTAGAATTACGATATAACGTATACGTTATGTATCATTACGATATAACGTTTAACGTTATGTAGCATTACGATATAACGTATAACGTCATGTATCATTACGATATAACGTATAACGTTATGTAGCATTACGATATAACGTATAACGTTATGTGTCATTACGAAATAGCGTATAACGTTATATAGTATTACGTTATAACGTATAACGTTATGTAGTATTACGTTATAACGTATAACGTTATGTAGCATTACGATATAAAGTATAACGTTATGTAGCATAACGATATTACGTATAACGTTATGTAGCATTACGATACAACGTATAACGTCATGTAGCATTACGATATAACGTATAACGTTATGTATCATTGCGATATAGCGTATAACGTTATGTGACATAACGATATTACGTAGGACGTTATCTAGCATTACGATATAACGAATAACGTTATGTATCATTACGATATAGCGTATAACGTTATATAGTATTAAGTTATAACGTATAACGACACACTCTATCAGATTATAACTTGTAACTTTATGTAGCATTACGATATAACGTATAACGTTATGTACCATTACGATATAACGTATAACAAATATATAGTATTACGTTATAACGTATAACGTTATGTAACATAACGACATTACGTATAACGATATATAGTATTATGTTATAACGTATAACGTTATGTATTATTACGTTATAACGTATAGCGTTATGTTGTATTACGATATAACGTATAACGTTATGTAGCATTACGATATAACGTATAACGTTATGTGTCATTACGATATAGCGTATAACGTTATATATTATTACGTTATAACGTATAACGTTATATAGTATTACGTTATAACGTATAGCGTTATGTTGTATTACGATATAACGTATAACGTGATGTAGCATTACGATATAACGTATAACGTTATGTAGCACTACGATATAACGTATAACGATATATAGTATTACGTTATAACGTATAACGTTATGTAACATAACGATATTACGTAGGACGTTATATAGTATTACGATATAACGTATAACGTAATATAGCATTACGATATAACGTATAACTCTATATAGTATTACGTTATATCGTATAACGTTATGTAGCATAATGATATTACGTATAACGATATATAGTATTACGTTATAACGTATAACGTCATGTAGTATTACGTTATAACGTATAACTTTATGTAGTATTACGTTATAACATATAACGTTATGTAGCATTACGATATAACGTATAACGTTATGTAGCATTACGATACAACGTATAACGTTATGTAGCATTACGATATAACGTATAACGTTATGTATCATTGCGATATAGCGTATAACGTTATGTAACATAACGATATTACGTAGGACGTTATATAGTATTACGTTATAACGTATAACGTTATGTAGTATTACGTTATAACGTATAACGTTATGTACTATTACGTTATAACGTATAGCGTTATGTTGTATTACGATATAACGTATAACGTTATGTAGCATTACGATATAACGTATAACGTTATGTAGCACTACGATATAACGTATAACGATATATAGTATTACGTTATAACGTATAACGTTATGTAACATAACGATATTACGTAGGACGTTATATAGTATTACGATATAACGTATAACGTAATATAGCAAAACGATATAACGTATAACTCTATATAGTATTACGTTATATCGTATAACGTTATGTAGCATAATGATATTACGTATAACGATATATAGTATTACGTTATAACGTATAACGTCATGTAGTATTACGTTATAACGTATAACTTTATGTAGTATTACGTTACAACATATAACGTTATGTAGCATTACGATATAACGTATAACGTTATGTAGCATTACGATACAACGTATAACGTTATGTAGCATTACGATATAACGTATAACGTTATGTATCATTGCCATATAGCGTATAACGTTATGTAACATAACGATATTACGTAGGACGTTATCTAGCATTACGATATAACGTATATCGTTATGTATCATTACGATATAGCGTACAACGTTATATGGTATTACGTTATAACGTATATCGTTATGTATCATTACGATATAGCGTATAACGTTATGTTGTATTACGTTATAACGTACTACGTTATGTAGTATTACGTTATAACGTATAACGTTATGTAGCATTACGATATAACGTATGAAGTTATGTAGCATAATGATATTACTTATAACGATATATAGTATTACGTTATAACGTATAACGTTATGTAGCATAACGATATAACGTAGGACGTTATATAGTATTACGATATAACGTATAACGTAATATAGCATTACGATATAACGTTTGACGTTATGTAGTATTACGATATAACGTATATCGTTATGTATCATTACGATATAGCGTATAACGTTATGTTGTATTACGTTATAACGTACTACGTTATGTAGTATTACGTTATAACGTATAACGTTATGTAGCATTACGATATAACGTATAAAGTTATGTAGCACAATGATAATACTTATAACGATATATAGTATTACGTTATAACGTATAACGTTATGTAGCATTACGATATAACGTATAACGTTATGTAGCATTAGGATATAACGTATAACGTTATGTAGCATTACGATATAACGTATAACGTTATGTAGTATTACGATATAACGTATAACGTTATGTAGCATTCCGATATAACGTATAACGCTATATGGTAATACGTTATAACGTATAACGTTATGTAGCATTACGATATAACGTATAACGTTATGTAGCATTACGATATAACGTATAAGGTTATGTATCATTACGATATAACGTATAACGTTATGTAGCATTACAATATAACGTATAACGTCATGTAGTATTACGTTATAACGTATAACTTTATGTAGTATTACGTTATAACATATAACGTTATGTAGCATTACGATATAACGTATAACGTTATGTAGCATTACGATACAACGTATAACGTTATGTAGCATTACGATATAACGTATAACGTTATGTATCATTGCGATATAGCGTATAACGTTATGTAGTATTACGATATAACCTATAACGTTATGTAGCATTCCGATATAACGTATAACGTTAAATGGTAATACGTTATAACGTATAACGTTATGTAGCATTACGATATAACGTATAACGTTATGTAGCATTACGATATAACGTTTAACGTTATGTAGCATTACGTTACAACGTATAACGTCATGTATCATTACGATATAACGTATAACGTTATGTAGCATTACGATATAACGTATAACGTTATGTAGCATTACGATATAACGTATAACGATATATAGTATTACGTTATAACGTATAACGTTATGTAACATAACGATATTACGTAGGACGTTATATAGTATTACGTTATAACGCATAACGTTACGTAGTATTACGTTATAACGTATAACGTTATGTATTATTACGTTATAACGTATAGCGTTATGTTGTATTACGATATAACGTATAACGTTATGTAGCATTACGATATAACGTATAACGTTATGTGTCATTACGATATAGCGTATAACGTTATATAGTATTACGTTATAACGTATAACGTTATGTAACATAACGATATTACGTATAACGTTATGTAGCATTACGATACAACGTATAACGTTATGTAGCATTACGATATAACGTATAACGTTATGTAGCATTACGATATATCGTATAACGTTATGTAATATAACGATATTACGTAGGACGTTATATAGTATTACGATATAACTTATAACGTAATATAGCATTACGATATAACGTATAACGTTATGTGGCATAATGATATTACGTATAACGTTATGTAGCATTACGATACAACGTATAACGTCATGTATCATTACGATATTACGTATAACGTTATGTAGCATTACGATATAACGTATAACGTTATGTGTCATTACGATATAGCGTATAACGTTATATAGTATTACGTTATAACGTATAACGTTATGTAGCATTACGATATAACGTATAACGTTATGTGTCATTACGATATAGCGTATAACGTTATATAGTATTACGTTATAACGTATAACGTTATGTAGCATTACGATATAACGTATAACGTTATGTAGTATTACGATATAACGTATAACGTTATGTAGTATTACGATATAACGTACAACGATATATAGTATTACGATATAACGTATAACGTTATATAGCATTGCGATATATCGTATAACGATATATAGTATTACGTTATAACGTATAACGTTATGTAACATAACGATATTACGTAGGACGTTATATAGGATTACGATACAACGTATAACGTAATATAGCATTACGATATAACGTATATCGTTATGTAGAATTACGATATAACGTATACGTTATGTATCATTACGATATAACGTTTAACGTTATGTAGCATTACGATATAACGTATAACGTCATGTATCATTACGATATAACGTATAACGTTATGTAGCATTACGATATAACGTATAACGTTATGTGTCATTACGAAATAGCGTATAACGTTATATAGTATTACGTTATAACGTATAACGTTATGTAGTATTACGTTATAACGTATAACGTTATGTAGCATTACGATATAAAGTATAACGTTATGTAGCATAACGATATTACGTATAACGTTATGTAGCATTACGATACAACGTATAACGTCATGTAGCATTACGATATAACGTATAACGTTATGTATCATTGCGATATAGCGTATAACGTTATGTAACATAACGATATTACGTAGGACGTTATCTAGCATTACGATATAACGAATAACGTTATGTATCATTACGATATAGCGTATAACGTTATATAGTATTAAGTTATAACGTATAACGTTATGTAGTAATACGTTATAACTTGTAACTTTATGTAGCATTACGATATAACGTATAACGTTATGTACCATTACGATATAACGTATAACAAATATATAGTATTACGTTATAACGTATAACGTTATGTAACATAACGACATTACGTATAACGATATATAGTATTATGTTATAACGTATAACGTTATGTATTATTACGTTATAACGTATAGCGTTATGTTGTATTACGATATAACGTATAACGTTATGTAGCATTACGATATAACGTATAACGTTATGTGTCATTACGATATAGCGTATAACGTTATATATTATTACGTTATAACGTATAACGTTATATAGTATTACGTTATAACGTATAGCGTTATGTTGTATTACGATATAACGTACAACGATATATAGTATTACGTTATAACGTATAATATTATGTAGTATTACGTTATAACGTATAACGTTATGTAGCATTACGATATAACGTATATCGTTATGTAGTATTACGATGTAACGTATAACGTAATATAGTATTACGATGTAACGTATAACGTTATGTAGCATTACGATATAACGTATAACGTTATGTATCATTACGATATAACGTATAACGTTATGTAGCATTACGATATAACGTATAACGTTATATAGCATTACGATATATCGTATAACGATATATAGTATTACGTTATAACGTATAACGTTATGTAACATAACGATATTACGTAGGACGTTATATAGGATTACGATACAACGTATAACGTAATATAGCATTACGATATAACGTATAACGTTATGTAGAATTACGATATAACGTATACGTTATGTATCATTACGATATAACGTTTAACGTTATGTAGCATTACGATATAACGTATAACGTCATGTATCATTACGATATAACGTATAACGTTATGTAGCATTACGATATAACGTATAACGTTATGTGTCATTACGAAATAGCGTATAACGTTATATAGTATTACGTTATAACGTATAACGTTATGTAGTATTACGTTATAACGTATAACGTTATGTAGCATTACGATATAAAGTATAACGTTATGTAGCATAACGATATTACGTATAACGTTATGTAGCATTACGATACAACGTATAACGTCATGTAGCATTACGATATAACGTATAACGTTATGTATCATTGCGATATAGCGTATAACGTTATGTGACATAACGATATTACGTAGGACGTTATCTAGCATTACGATATAACGAATAACGTTATGTATCATTACGATATAGCGTATAACGTTATATAGTATTAAGTTATAACGTATAACGTTATGTAGTAATACGTTATAACTTGTAACTTTATGTAGCATTACGATATAACGTATAACGTTATGTACCATTACGATATAACGTATAACAAATATATAGTATTACGTTATAACGTATAACGTTATGTAACATAACGACATTACGTATAACGATATATAGTATTATGTTATAACGTATAACGTTATGTATTATTACGTTATAACGTATAGCGTTATGTTGTATTACGATATAACGTATAACGTTATGTAGCATTACGATATAACGTATAACGTTATGTGTCATTACGATATAGCGTATAACGTTATATATTATTACGTTATAACGTATAACGTTATATAGTATTACGTTATAACGTATAGCGTTATGTTGTATTACGATATAACGTATAACGTGATGTAGCATTACGATATAACGTATAACGTTATGTAGCACTACGATATAACGTATAACGATATATAGTATTACGTTATAACGTATAACGTTATGTAACATAACGATATTACGTAGGACGTTATATAGTATTACGATATAACGTATAACGTAATATAGCATTACGATATAACGTATAACTCTATATAGTATTACGTTATATCGTATAACGTTATGTAGCATAATGATATTACGTATAACGATATATAGTATTACGTTATAACGTATAACGTCATGTAGTATTACGTTATAACGTATAACTTTATGTAGTATTACGTTATAACATATAACGTTATGTAGCATTACGATATAACGTATAACGTTATGTAGCATTACGATACAACGTATAACGTTATGTAGCATTACGATATAACGTATAACGTTATGTATCATTGCGATATAGCGTATAACGTTATGTAACATAACGATATTACGTAGGACGTTATATAGTATTACGTTATAACGTATAACGTTATGTAGTATTACGTTATAACGTATAACGTTATGTACTATTACGTTATAACGTATAGCGTTATGTTGTATTACGATATAACGTATAACGTTATGTAGCATTACGATATAACGTATAACGTTATGTAGCACTACGATATAACGTATAACGATATATAGTATTACGTTATAACGTATAACGTTATGTAACATAACGATATTACGTAGGACGTTATATAGTATTACGATATAACGTATAACGTAATATAGCAAAACGATATAACGTATAACTCTATATAGTATTACGTTATATCGTATAACGTTATGTAGCATAATGATATTACGTTTAACGATATATAGTATTACGTTATAACGTATAACGTCATGTAGTATTACGTTATAACGTATAACTTTATGTAGTATTACGTTACAACATATAACGTTATGTAGCATTACGATATAACGTATAACGTTATGTAGCATTACGATACAACGTATAACGTTATGTAGCATTACGATATAACGTATAACGTTATGTATCATTGCCATGTAGCGTATAACGTTATGTAACATAACGATATTACGTAGGACGTTATCTAGCATTACGATATAACGTATATCGTTATGTATCATTACGATATAGCGTACAACGTTATATGGTATTACGTTATAACGTATATCGTTATGTATCATTACGATATAGCGTATAACGTTATGTTGTATTACGTTATAACGTACTACGTTATGTAGTATTACGTTATAACGTATAACGTTATGTAGCATTACGATATAACGTATGAAGTTATGTAGCATAATGATATTACTTATAACGATATATAGTATTACGTTATAACGTATAACGTTATGTAGCATAACGATATAACGTAGGACGTTATATAGTATTACGATATAACGTATAACGTAATATAGCATTACGATATAACGTTTGACGTTATGTAGTATTACGATATAACGTATATCGTTATGTATCATTACGATATAGCGTATAACGTTATGTTGTATTACGTTATAACGTACTACGTTATGTAGTATTACGTTATAACGTATAACGTTATGTAGCATTACGATATAACGTATAAAGTTATGTAGCACAATGATAATACTTATAACGATATATAGTATTACGTTATAACGTATAACGTTATGTAGCATTACGATATAACGTATAACGTTATGTAGCATTAGGATATAACGTATAACGTTATGTAGCATTACGATATAACGTATAACGTTATGTAGTATTACGATATAACGTATAACGTTATGTAGCATTCCGATATAACGTATAACGCTATATGGTAATACGTTATAACGTATAACGTTATGTAGCATTACGATATAACGTATAACGTTATGTAGCATTACGATATAACGTATAAGGTTATGTATCATTACGATATAACGTATAACGTTATGTAGCATTACAATATAACGTATAACGTCATGTAGTATTACGTTATAACGTATAACTTTATGTAGTATTACGTTATAACATATAACGTTATGTAGCATTACGATATAACGTATAACGTTATGTAGCATTACGATACAACGTATAACGTTATGTAGCATTACGATATAACGTATAACGTTATGTATCATTGCGATATAGCGTATAACGTTATGTAACATAACGATATTACGTAGGACGTTATCTAGCATTACGATATAACGTATAACGTTATGTAGTATTACGTTATAACGTATAACGTTATGTACTATTACGTTATAACGTATAGCGTTATGTTGTATTACGATATACCGTATAACGTTATGTAGCATTACGATATAACGTATAACGTTATGTAGCACTACGATATAACGTATAACGATATATAGTATTACGTTATAACGTATAACGTTATGTAACATAACGATATTACGTAGGACGTTATATAGTATTACGATATAACGTATAACGTAATATAGCATAACAATATAACGTATAACTCTATATAGTATTACGTTATATCGTATAACGTTATGTAGCATAATGATATTACGTATAACGATATATAGTATTACGTTATAACGTATAACGTCATGTAGTATTACGTTATAACGTATAACTTTATGTAGTATTACGTTATAACATATAACGTTATGTAGCATTACGATATAACGTATAACGTTATGTAGCATTACGATACAACGTATAACGTTATGTAGCATTACGATATAACGTATAACGTTATGTATCATTGCGATATAGCGTATAACGTTATGTAACATAACGATATTACGTAGGACGTTATCTAGCATTACGATATAACGTATAACGTTATGTATCATTACGATATAGTGTACAACGTTATATAGTATTACGTTATAACGTATATCGTTATGTATCATTACGATATAGCGTATAACGTTATGTTGTATTACGTTATAACGTACTACGTTATGTAGTATTACGTTATAACGTATAACGTTATGTAGCATTACGATATAACGTATGAAGTTATGTAGCATAATGATATTACTTATAACGATATATAGTATTACGTTATAACGTATAACGTTATGTAGCATTACGATATAACGTAGGACGTTATATAGTATTACGATATAACGTATAACGTAATATAGCATTACGATATAACGTTTGACGTTATGTAGTATTACGATATAACGTATATCGTTATGTATCATTACGATATAGCGTATAACGTTATGTTGTATTACGTTATAACGTACTACGTTATGTAGTATTACGTTATAACGTATAACGTTATGTAGCATTACGATATAACGTATAAAGTTATGTAGCACAATGATATTACTTATAACAATATATAGTATTACGTTATAACGTATAACGTTATGTAGCATTACGATATAACGTATAACGTTATGTAGCATTAGGATATAACGTATAACGTTATGTAGCATTACGATATAACGTATAACGTTATGTAGTATTACGATATAACGTATAACGTTATGTAGCATTCCGATATAACGTATAACGCTATATGGTAATACGTTATAACGTATAACGATATATAGTATTACGTTATAACGTATAACGTTATGTAACATAACGATATTACGTAGGTCGTAATATAGTATTACGATGCAACGTATAACGTAATATAGCATTACGATATAACGTATAACGTTATGTAGAATTACGATATAACGTATACGTTATGTATCATTACGATATAACGTTTAACGTTATGTAGCATTACGTTACAACGTATAACGTCATGTATCATTACGATATAACGTATAACGTTATGTAGCATTACGATATAACGTATAACGTTATGTAGCATTACGATATAACGTATAACGATATATAGTATTACGTTATAACGTATAACGTTATGTAACATAACGATATTACGTAGGACGTTATATAGTATTACGTTATAACGCATAACGTTACGTAGTATTACGTTATAACGTATAACGTTATGTATTATTACGTTATAACGTATAACGTTATGTAACATAACGATATTACGTATAACGTTATGTAGCATTACGATACAACGTATAACGTTATGTAGCATTACGATATAACGTATAACGTTATGTAGCATTACGATATATCGTATAACGTTATGTAACATAACGATATTACGTAGGACGTTATATAGTATTACGATATAACGTATAACGTAATATAGCATTACGATATAACGTATAACGTTATGTAGCATTACGATATAACGTATAACGTTATGTATCATTACGATATAACGTTTAACGTTATGTAGCATAATGATATTACGTTATAACGTAATGTAGCATTACGATATAAAGTATAACGTTATGTGGCATAATGATATTACGTATAACGTTATGTAGCATTACGATACAACGTATAACGTCATGTATCATTACGATATAACGTATAACGTTATGTAGCATTACGATATAACGTATAACGTTATGTGTCATTACGATATAGCGTATAACGTTATATAGTATTACGTTATAACGTGTAACGTTATGTAGCATTACGATATAACGTATAACGTCATGTGTCATTACGATATAGCGTATAACGTTATATAGTATTACGTTATAACGTATAACGTTATGTAGTGTTACGTTATAACGTATAAGGTTATGTAGCATTACGATATAAAGTATAACGTTATGTAGCATAATGATATTACGTATAACGTTATGTAGCATTACGATACAACGTATAACGTTATCTAGCATTACGATATAACGTATAACGTTATGTATCATTGCGATATAGCGTATAACGTTATATAGTATTACGTTATAACGTATAATATTATGTAGTATTACGTTATAACGTATAAAGTTATGTAGCATTACGATATAACGTATAACGTTATGTAGTATTACGATATAACGTATAACGTTATGTAGTATTACGATATAACGTATAACGTTATGTAGTATCACGATATAACTTATAACGATATATAGTATTGCGTTATAACGTATAATATTATGTAGTATTACGTTATAACGTATAACGTTATGTAGCATTACGATATAACGTATAACGTTATGTAGCATTACGATATAACGTATAACGTAATATAGTATTACGATGTAACGTATAACGTTATGTAGCATTACGATATAACGTACAACGTTATGTATCATTACGATATAACGTATAACGTTATGTAGCATTACGATATAACGTATAACGTTTTGTAGCATTACGATATAACGTATAACGATATATAGTATTACGTTATAACGTATAACGTTATGTAGAATTACGATATAACGTATAAAGTTATGTAGCACAATGATATTACTTATAACGATATATAGTATTACGTTATAACGTATAACGTTATGTAGCATTACGATATAACGTATAACGTTATATGGTAATACGTTATAACGTATAACGTTATGTAGCATTAGGATATAACGTATAACGTTATGTAGCATTACGATATAACGTATAACGTTATGTAGTATTACGATATAACGTATAACGTTATGTAGCATTCCGATATAACGTATAACGCTATATGGTAATACGTTATAACGTATAACGTTATGTAGCATTACGATATAACGTATAACGTTATGTAGCATTACGATATAACGTATAACGTTATGTAGTATTACGTTATAACGTATAACGTTATGTAGCATTACGATATGAAGTATAACGTTATGTAGCATAACGATAATACGTATAAAGTTATATAGTATTACGTTATAACGTATAATATTATGTAGTATTACGTTATAACGTATAACGTTATGTAGCATTACGATCTAACGTATAACGTTATATAGCATTACGATATAACGTATAACGTTATGTATCATTACGATATAACGTATAACGTTATGTAGCATTACGATATAACGTATAACGTTATGTAGCATTAGGATATAACGTATAACGTTATGTAGCATTACGATATAACGTATAACGTTATGTAGTATTACGATATAACGTATAACGTTATGTAGCATTCCGATATAACGTATAACGCTATATGGTAATACGTTATAACGTATAACGTTATGTAGCATTACGATATAACGTATAACGTTATGTAGCATTACGATATAACGTATAAGGTTATGTATCATTACGATATAACGTATAACGTTATGTAGCATTACAATATAACGTATAACGTCATGTAGTATTACGTTATAACGTATAACTTTATGTAGTATTACGTTATAACATATAACGTTATGTAGCATTACGATATAACGTATAACGTTATGTAGCATTACGATACAACGTATAACGTTATGTAGCATTACGATATAACGTATAACGTTATGTATCATTGCGATATAGCGTATAACGTTATGTAACATAACGATATTACGTAGGACGTTATCTAGCATTACGATATAACGTATAACGTTATGTAGTATTACGTTATAACGTATAACGTTATGTACTATTACGTTATAACGTATAGCGTTATGTTGTATTACGATATACCGTATAACGTTATGTAGCATTACGATATAACGTATAACGTTATGTAGCACTACGATATAACGTATAACGATATATAGTATTACGTTATAACGTATAACGTTATGTAACATAACGATATTACGTAGGACGTTATATAGTATTACGATATAACGTATAACGTAATATAGCATTACGATATAACGTATAACGTTATGTAGAATTACGATATAACGTATACGTTATGTATCATTACGATATAACGTTTAACGTTATGTAGCATTACGATATAACGTATAACGTCATGTATCATTACGATATAACGTATAACGTTATGTAGCATTACGATATAACGTATAACGTTATGTGTCATTACGAAATAGCGTATAACGTTATATAGTATTACGTTATAACGTATAACGTTATGTAGTATTACGTTATAACGTATAACGTTATGTAGCATTACGATATAAAGTATAACGTTATGTAGCATAACGATATTACGTATAACGTTATGTAGCATTACGATACAACGTATAACGTCATGTAGCATTACGATATAACGTATAACGTTATGTATCATTGCGATATAGCGTATAACGTTATGTAACATAACGATATTACGTAGGACGTTATCTAGCATTACGATATAACGAATAACGTTATGTATCATTACGATATAGCGTATAACGTTATATAGTATTAAGTTATAACGTATAACGTTATGTAGTAATACGTTATAACTTGTAACTTTATGTAGCATTACGATATAACGTATAACGTTATGTACCATTACGATATAACGTATAACAAATATATAGTATTACGTTATAACGTATAACGTTATGTAACATAACGACATTACGTATAACGATATATAGTATTATGTTATAATGTATAACGTTATGTATTATTACGTTATAACGTATAGCGTTATGTTGTATTACGATATAACGTATAACGTTATGTAGCATTACGATATAACGTATAACGTTATGTGTCATTACGATATAGCGTATAACGTTATATATTATTACGTTATAACGTATAACGTTATATAGTATTACGTTATAACGTATAGCGTTATGTTGTATTACGATATAACGTATAACGTTATGTAGCATTACGATATAACGTATAACGTTATGTAGCACTACGATATAACGTATAACGATATATAGTAATACGTTATAACGTATAACGTTATGTAACATAACGATATTACGTAGGACGTTATATAGTATTACGATATAACGTATAACGTAATATAGCATTACGATATAACGTATAACTCTATATAGTATTACGTTATATCGTATAACGTTATGTAGCATAATGATATTACGTATAACGATATATAGTATTACGTTATAACGTATAACGTCATGTAGTATTACGTTATAACGTATAACTTTATGTAGTATTACGTTATAACATATAACGTTATGTAGCATTACGATATAACGTATAACGTTATGTAGCATTACGATACAACGTATAACGTTATGTAGCATTACGATATAACGTATAACGTTATGTATCATTGCGATATAGCGTATAACGTTATGTAACATAACGATATTACGTAGGACGTTATATAGTATTACGTTATAACGTATAACGTTATGTAGTATTACGTTATAACGTATAACGTTATGTACTATTACGTTATAACGTATAGCGTTATGTTGTATTACGATATAACGTATAACGTTATGTAGCATTACGATATAACGTATAACGTTATGTAGCACTACGATATAACGTATAACGATATATAGTATTACGTTATAACGTATAACGTTATGTAACATAACGATATTACGTAGGACGTTATATAGTATTACGATATAACGTATAACGTAATATAGCAAAACGATATAACGTATAACTCTATATAGTATTACGTTATATCGTATAACGTTATGTAGCATAATGATATTACGTATAACGATATATAGTATTACGTTATAACGTATAACGTCATGTAGTATTACGTTATAACGTATAACTTTATGTAGTATTACGTTACAACATATAACGTTATGTAGCATTACGATATAACGTATAACGTTATGTAGCATTACGATACAACGTATAACGTTATGTAGCATTACGATATAACGTATAACGTTATGTATCATTGCCATATAGCGTATAACGTTATGTAACATAACGATATTACGTAGGACGTTATCTAGCATTACGATATAACGTATATCGTTATGTATCATTACGATATAGCGTACAACGTTATATGGTATTACGTTATAACGTATATCGTTATGTATCATTACGATATAGCGTATAACGTTATGTTGTATTACGTTATAACGTACTACGTTATGTAGTATTACGTTATAACGTATAACGTTATGTAGCATTACGATATAACGTATGAAGTTATGTAGCATAATGATATTACTTATAACGATATATAGTATTACGTTATAACGTATAACGTTATGTAGCATAACGATATAACGTAGGACGTTATATAGTATTACGATATAACGTATAACGTAATATAGCATTACGATATAACGTTTGACGTTATGTAGTATTACGATATAACGTATATCGTTATGTATCATTACGATATAGCGTATAACGTTATGTTGTATTACGTTATAACGTACTACGTTATGTAGTATTACGTTATAACGTATAACGTTATGTAGCATTACGATATAACGTATAAAGTTATGTAGCACAATGATAATACTTATAACGATATATAGTATTACGTTATAACGTATAACGTTATGTAGCATTACGATATAACGTATAACGTTATGTAGCATTAGGATATAACGTATAACGTTATGCAGCATTACGATATAACGTATAACGTTATGTAGTATTACGATATAACGTATAACGTTATGTAGCATTCCGATATAACGTATAACGCTATATGGTAATACGTTATAACGTATAACGTTATGTAGCATTACGATATAACGTATAACGTTATGTAGCATTACGATACAACGTATAACGTTATGTAGCATTACGATATAACGTATAACGTTATGTATCATTGCGATATAGCGTATAACGTTATGTAACATAACGATATTACGTAGGACGTTATCTAGCATTACGATATAACGTATAACGTTATGTAGTATTACGTTATAACGTATAACGTTATGTACTATTACGTTATAACGTATAGCGTTATGTTGTATTACGATATACCGTATAACGTTATGTAGCATTACGATATAACGTATAACGTTATGTAGCACTACGATATAACGTATAACGATATATAGTATTACGTTATAACGTATAACGTTATGTAACATAACGATATTACGTAGGACGTTATATAGTATTACGATATAACGTATAACGTAATATAGCATAACGATATAACGTATAACTCTATA
Organism: Bombus lapidarius; assembly: GCA_936014575.1. Classification (NCBI taxonomy): domain Eukaryota; kingdom Metazoa; phylum Arthropoda; class Insecta; order Hymenoptera; family Apidae; genus Bombus; species Bombus lapidarius. The sequence goes on from CAKXZU010000093.1 coordinate 513,445, forward strand.
TAGTATTACGTTATATCGTATAACGTTATGTAGCATAATGATATTACGTATAACGATATATAGTATTACGTTATAACGTATAACGTCATGTAGTATTACGTTATAACGTATAACTTTATGTAGTATTACGTTATAACATATAACGTTATGTAGCATTACGATATAACGTATAACGTTATGTAGCATTACGATACAACGTATAACGTTATGTAGCATTACGATATAACGTATAACGTTATGTATCATTGCGATATAGCGTATAACGTTATGTAACATAACGATATTACGTAGGACGTTATCTAGCATTACGATATAACGTATAACGTTATGTATCATTACGATATAGCGTACAACGTTATATAGTATTACGTTATAACGTATATCGTTATGTATCATTACGATATAGCGTATAACGTTATGTTGTATTACGTTATAACGTACTACGTTATGTAGTATTACGTTATAACGTATAACGTTATGTAGCATTACGATATAACGTATGAAGTTATGTAGCATAATGATATTACTTATAACGATATATAGTATTACGTTATAACGTATAACGTTATGTAGCATTACGATATAACGTAGGACGTTATATAGTATTACGATATAACGTATAACGTAATATAGCATTACGATATAACGTTTGACGTTATGTAGTATTACGATATAACGTATATCGTTATGTATCATTACGATATAGCGTATAACGTTATGTTGTATTACGTTATAACGTACTACGTTATGTAGTATTACGTTATAACGTATAACGTTATGTAGCATTACGATATAACGTATAAAGTTATGTAGCACAATGATATTACTTATAACAATATATAGTATTACGTTATAACGTATAACGTTATGTAGCATTACGATATAACGTATAACGTTATGTAGCATTAGGATATAACGTATAACGTTATGTAGCATTACGATATAACGTATAACGTTATGTAGTATTACGATATAACGTATAACGTTATGTAGCATTCCGATATAACGTATAACGCTATATGGTAATACGTTATAACGTATAACGATATATAGTATTACGTTATAACGTATAACGTTATGTATCATAACGATATTACGTAGGACGTAATATAGTATTACGATGCAACGTATAACGTAATATAGCATTACGATATAACGTATAACGTTATGTAGAATTACGATATAACGTATACGTTATGTATCATTACGATATAACGTTTAACGTTATGTAGCATTACGTTACAACGTATAACATCATGTATCATTACGATATAACGTATAACGTTATGTAGCATTACGATATAACGTATAACGTTATGTAGCATTACGATATAACGTATAACGATATATAGTATTACGTTATAACGTATAACGTTATGTAACATAACGATATTACGTAGGACGTTATATAGTATTACGTTATAACGCATAACGTTACGTAGTATTACGTTATAACGTATAACGTTATGTATTATTACGTTATAACGTATAGCGTTATGTTGTATTACGATATAACGTATAACGTTATGTAGCATTACGATATAACGTATAACGTTATGTGTCATTACGATATAGCGTATAACGTTATATAGTATTACGTTATAACGTATAACGTTATGTAACATAACGATATTACGTATAACGTTATGTAGCATTACGATACAACGTATAACGTTATGTAGCATTACGATATAACGTATAACGTTATGTAGCATTACGATATATCGTATAACGTTATGTAACATAACGATATTACGTAGGACGTTATATAGTATTACGATATAACGTATAACGTAATATAGCATTACGATATAACGTATAACGTTATGTAGCATTACGATATAACTCATAACGTTATGTATCATTACGATATAACGTTTAACGTTATGTAGCGTAATGATATTACGTTATAACGTAATGTAGCATTACGATATAAAGTATAACGTTATGTGGCATAATGATATTACGTATAACGTTATGTAGCATTACGATACAACGTATAACGTCATGTATCATTACGATATAACGTATAACGTTATGTAGCATTACGATATAACGTATAACGTTATGTGTCATTACGATATAGCGTATAACGTTATATAGTATTACGTTATAACGTGTAACGTTATGTAGCATTACGATATAACGTATAACGTCATGTGTCATTACGATATAGCGTATAACGTTATATAGTATTACGTTATAACGTATAACGTTATGTAGTGTTACGTTATAACGTATAAGGTTATGTAGCATTACGATATAAAGTATAACGTTATGTAGCATAATGATATTACGTATAACGTTATGTAGCATTACGATACAACGTATAACGTTATCTAGCATTACGATATAACGTATAACGTTATGTATCATTGCGATATAGCGTATAACGTTATATAGTATTACGTTATAACGTATAATATTATGTAGTATTACGTTATAACGTATAACGTTATGTAGCATTACGATATAACGTATAACGTTATGTAGTATTACGATATAACGTATAACGTTATGTAGTATTACGATATAACGTATAACGTTATGTAGTATCACGATATAACTTATAACGATATATAGTATTACGTTATAACGTATAATATTATGTAGTATTACGTTATAACGTATAACGTTATGTAGCATTACGATATAACGTATAACGTTATGTAGCATTACGATATAACGTATAACGTAATATAGTATTACGATGTAACGTATAACGTTATGTAGCATTACGATATAACGTATAACGTTATGTATCATTACGATATAACGTATAACGTTATGTAGCATTACGATATAACGTATAACGTTTTGTAGCATTACGATATAACGTATAACGATATATAGTATTACGTTATAACGTATAACGTTATGTAGAATTACGATATAACGTATAAAGTTATGTAGCACAATGATATTACTTATAACGATATATAGTATTACGTTATAACGTATAACGTTATGTAGCATTACGATATAACGTATAACGTTATATGGTAATACGTTATAACGTATAACGTTATGTAGCATTAGGATATAACGTATAACGTTATGTAGCATTACGATATAACGTATAACGTTATGTAATATTACGATATAACGTATAACGTTATGTAGCATTCCGATATAACGTATAACGCTATATGGTAATACGTTATAACGTATAACGTTATGTAGCATTACGATATAACGTATAACGTTATGTAGCATTACGATATAACGTATAACGTTATGTAGTATTACGTTATAACGTATAACGTTATGTAGCATTACGATATGAAGTATAACGTTATGTAGCATAACGATAATACGTATAAAGTTATATAGTATTACGTTATAACGTATAATATTATGTAGTATTACGTTATAACGTATAACGTTATGTAGCATTACGATCTAACGTATAACGTTATATAGCATTACGATATAACGTATAACGTTATGTATCATTACGATATAACGTATAACGTTATGTAGCATTACGATATAACGTATAACGTTATGTAGCATTAGGATATAACGTATAACGTTATGTAGCATTACGATATAACGTATAACGTTATGTAGTATTACGATATAACGTATAACGTTATGTAGCATTCCGATATAACGTATAACGCTATATGGTAATACGTTATAACGTATAACGTTATGTAGCATTACGATATAACGTATAACGTTATGTAGCATTACGATATAACGTATAAGGTTATGTATCATTACGATATAACGTATAACGTTATGTAGCATTACAATATAACGTATAACGTCATGTAGTATTACGTTATAACGTATAACTTTATGTAGTATTACGTTATGACATATAACGTTATGTAGCATTACGATATAACGTATAACGTTATGTAGCATTACGATACAACGTATAACGTTATGTAGCATTACGATATAACGTATAACGTTATGTATCATTGCGATATAGCGTATAACGTTATGTAACATAACGATATTACGTAGGACGTTATCTAGCATTACGATATAACGTATAACGTTATGTAGTATTACGTTATAACGTATAACGTTATGTACTATTACGTTATAACGTATAGCGTTATGTTGTATTACGATATACCGTATAACGTTATGTAGCATTACGATATAACGTATAACGTTATGTAGCACTACGATATAACGTATAACGATATATAGTATTACGTTATAACGTATAACGTTATGTAACATAACGATATTACGTAGGACGTTATATAGTATTACGATATAACGTATAACGTAATATAGCATAACGATATAACGTATAACTCTATATAGTATTACGTTATATCGTATAACGTTATGTAGCATAATGATATTACGTATAACGATATATAGTATTACGTTATAACGTATAACGTCATGTAGTATTACGTTATAACGTATAACTTTATGTAGTATTACGTTATAACATATAACGTTATGTAGCATTACGATATAACGTATAACGTTATGTAGCATTACGATACAACGTATAACGTTATGTAGCATTACGATATATCGTTATACGTTATATCGTAATGCTACATAACGTTATACGTTATATCGTAATGCTACATAACGTTATACGTTATATCGTAATGATACATGACGTTATACGTTGTAACGTAATGCTACATAACGTTAAACGTTATATCGTAATGATACATAACGTATACGTTATATCGTAATTCTACATAACGTTATACGTTATATCGTAATGCTATATTACGTTATACGTTGCATCGTAATACTATATTACGTCCTACGTAATATCGTTATGTTACATAACGTTATACGTTATAACGTAATACTATATATCGTTATACGTTATATCGTAATGCTACATAACGTTATACGTTATAACGTATTACCATATAGCGTTATACGTTATATCGGAATGCTACATAACGTTATACGTTATATCGTAATACTACATAACGTTATACGTTATATCGTAATGCTACATAACGTTATACGTTATATCCTAATGCTACATAACGTTATACGTTATATCGTAATGCTATATAACGTATAACGTTATGTAACATAACGATATTACGTAGGACGTTATATAGTATTACGTTATAACGCATAACGTTACGTAGTATTACGTTATAACGTATAACGTTATGTATTATTACGTTATAACGTATAGCGTTATGTTGTATTACGATATAACGTATAACGTTATGTAGCATTACGATATAACGTATAACGTTATGTGTCATTACGATATAGCGTATAACGTTATATAGTATTACGTTATAACGTATAACGTTATGTAACATAACGATATTACGTATAACGTTATGTAGCATTACGATACAACGTATAACGTTATGTAGCATTACGATATAACGTATAACGTTATGTAGCATTACGATATATCGTATAACGTTATGTAACATAACGATATTACGTAGGACGTTATATAGTATTACGATATAACGTATAACGTAATATAGCATTACGATATAACGTATAACGTTATGTAGCATTACGATATAACGTATAACGTTATGTATCATTACGATATAACGTTTAACGTTATGTAGCATAATGATATTACGTTATAACGTAATGTAGCATTACGATATAAAGTATAACGTTATGTGGCATAATGATATTACGTATAACGTTATGTAGCATTACGATACAACGTATAACGTCATGTATCATTACGATATAACGTATAACGTTATCTAGCATTACGATATAACGTATAACGTTATGTGTCATTACGATATAGCGTATAACGTTATATAGTATTACGTTATAACGTGTAACGTTGTGTAGCATTACGATATAACGTATAACGTCATGTGTCATTACGATATAGCGTATAACGTTATAAAGTATTACGTTATAACGTATAACGTTATGTAGTGTTACGTTATAACGTATAAGGTTATGTAGCATTACGATATAAAGTATAACGTTATGTAGCATAATGATATTACGTATAACGTTATGTAGCATTACGATACAACGTATAACATTATCTAGCATTACGATATAACGTATAACGTTATGTATCATTGCGATATAGCGTATAACGTTATATAGTATTACGTTATAACGTATAATATTATGTAGTATTACGTTATAACGTATAACGTTATGTAGCATTACGATATAACGTATAACGTTATGTAGTATTACGATATAACGTATAACGTTATGTAGTATTACGATATAACGTATAACGTTATGTAGTATCACGATATAACGTATAACGATATATAGTATTACGTTATAACGTATAATATTATGTAGTATTACGTTATAACGTATAACGTTATGTAGCATTACGATATAACGTATAACGTTATGTAGCATTACGATATAACGTATAACGTAATATAGTATTACGATGTAACGTATAACGTTATGTAGCATTACGATATAACGTATAACGTTATGTATCATTACGATATAACGTATAACGTTATGTAGCATTACGATATAACGTATAACGTTTTGTAGCATTACGATATAACGTATAACGATATATAGTATTACGTTATAACGTATAACGTTATGTAGAATTACGATATAACGTATAAAGTTATGTAGCACAATGATATTACTTATAACGATATATAGTATTACGTTATAACGTATAACGTTATGTAGCATTACGATATAACGTATAACGTTATATGGTAATACGTTATAACGTATAACGTTATGTAGCATTAGGATATAACGTATAACGTTATGTAGCATTACGATATAACGTATAACGTTATGTAGTATTACGATATAACGTATAACGTTATGTAGCATTCCGATATAACGTATAACGCTATATGGTAATACGTTATAACGTATAACGTTATGTAGCATTACGATATAACGTATAACGTTATGTAGCATTACGATATAACGTATAACGTTATGTAGTATTACGTTATAACGTATAACGTTATGTAGCATTACGATATGAAGTATAACGTTATGTAGCATAACGATAATACGTATAAAGTTATATAGTATTACGTTATAACGTATAATATTATGTAGTATTACGTTATAACGTATAACGTTATGTAGCATTACGATCTAACGTATAACGTTATATAGCATTACGATATAACGTATAACGTTATGTATCATTACGATATAACGTATAACGTTATGTAGCATTACGATATAACGTATAACGTTATGTAGCATTACGATATAACGTATAACGATATATAGTATTACGTTATAACGTATAACGTTATGTAGCATTACGATATAACGTATAAAGTTATGTAGCACAATGATATTGCTTATAACGATATATAGTATTACGTTATAACGTATAACGTTATGTAGCATTACGATATAACGTATAACGTTATATGGTAATACGTTATAACGTATAACGTTATGTAGCATTAGGATATAACGTATAACGTTATGTAGCATTACGATATAACGTATAACGTTATGTAGTATTACGATATAACGTATAACGTTATGTAGCATTCCGATATAACGTATAACGCTATATGGTAATACGTTATAACGTATAACGTTATGTAGCATTACGATATAACGTATAACGTTATGTAGCATTACGATATAACGTATAAGGTTATGTATCATTACGATATAACGTATAACGTTATGTAGCATTACAATATAACGTATAACGTTATGTAGTATTACGTTATAACGTATAACGTTATGTATTATTACGATATGAAGTATAACGTTATGTAGCATAACGATATTACGTATAACGTTATGTAGCATTACGATATAACGTATAACGTTATGTAGCATTACGATATAACGTATAACGTAATATAGTATTACGATGTAACGTATAACGTTATGTAGCATTACGATATAACGTATAACGTTATGTATCATTACGATATAACGTATAACGTTATGTAGCATTACGATATAACGTATAACGTTATGTAGCATTACGATATAACGTATAACGATATATAGTATTACGTTATAACGTATAACGTTATGTAGCATTACGATATAACGTATAACGCTATATGGTAATACGTTATAACGTATAACGTTATGTAGCATTACGATATAACGTATAACGTTATGTAGCATTACGATATAACGTATAACGATATATAGTATTACGTTATAACGTATAACGTTATGTAACATAACGATATTACGTAGGACGTAATATAGTATTACGATGCAACGTATAACGTAATATAGCATTACGATATAACGTATAACGTTATGTAGAATTACGATATAACGTATACGTTATGTATCATTACGATATAACGTTTAACGTTATGTAGCATTACGTTACAACGTATAACGTCATGTATCATTACGATATAACGTATAACGTTATGTAGCATTACGATATAACGTATAACGTTATGTAGCATTACGATATAACGTATAACGATATATAGTATTACGTTATAACGTATAACGTTATGTAACATAACGATATTACGTAGGACGTTATATAGTATTACGTTATAACGCATAACGTTACGTAGTATTACGTTATAACGTATAACGTTATGTATTATTACGTTATAACGTATAGCGTTATGTTGTATTACGATATAACGTATAACGTCATGTAGCATTACGATATAACGTATAACGTTATGTGTCATTACGATATAGCGTATAACGTTATATAGTATTACGTTATAACGTATAACGTTATGTAACATAACGATATTACGTATAACGTTATGTAGCATTACGATACAACGTATAACGTTATGTAGCATTACGATATAACGTATAACGTTATGTAGCATTACGATATATTGTATAACGTTATGTAACATAACGATATTACGTAGGACGTTATATAGTATTACGATATAACGTATAACGTAATATAGCATTACGATATAACGTATAACGTTATGTAGCATTACGATATAACGTATAACGTTATGTATCATTACGATATAACGTTTAACGTTATGTAGCATAATGATATTACGTTATAACGTAATGTAGCATTACGATATAAAGTATAACGTTATGTGGCATAATGATATTACGTATAACGTTATGTAGCATTACGATACAACGTATAACGTCATGTATCATTACGATATAACGTATAACGTTATGTATCATTACGATATAACGTATAACGTTATGTAGCATTACAATATAACGTATAACGTTATGTAGTATTACGTTATAACGTATAACGTTATGTAGCATTACGATATGAAGTATAACGTTATGTAGCATAACGATATTAAGTATAACGTTATGTAGCATTACGATATAACGTATAACGTTATGTAGCATTACGATATAACGTATAACGTAATATAGTATTACGATGTAACGTATAACGTTATGTAGCATTACGATATAACGTATAACGTTATGTATCATTACGATATAACGTATAACGTTATGTAGCAATACGATATAACGTATAACGTTATGTAGCATTACGATATAACGTATAACGATATATAGTATTACGTTATAACGTATAACGTTATGTAGCATTACGATATAACGTATAAAGTTATGTAGCACAGTGATATTACTTATAACGATATATAGTATTACGTTATAACGTATAACGTTATGTAGCATTACGATATAACGTATAACTTTATATGGTAATACGTTATAACGTATAACGTTATGTAGCATTAGGATATAACGTATAACGTTATGTAGCATTACGATATAACGTATAACGTTATGTAGTATTACGATATAACGTATAACGTTATGTAGCATTCCGATATAACGTATAACGCTATATGGTAATACGTTATAACGTATAACGTTATGTAGCATTACGATATAACGTATAACGTTATGTAGCATTACGATATAACGTATAAGGTTATGTATCATTACGATATAACGTATAACGTTATGTAGCATTACAATATAACGTATAACGTTATGTAGCATTACGATATAACGTATAACGATATATAGTATTACGTTATAACGTATAACGTTATGTAACATAACGATATTACGTAGGACGTAATATAGTATTACGATGCAACGTATAACGTAATATAGCATTACGATATAACGTATAACGTTATGTAGAATTACGATATAACGTATACGTTATGTATCATTACGATATAACGTTTAACGTTATGTAGCATTACGTTACAACGTATAACGTCATGTATCATTACGATATAACGTATAACGTTATGTAGCATTACGATATAACGTATAACGTTATGTAGCATTACGATATAACGTATAACGATATATAGTATTACGTTATAACGTATAACGTTATGTAACATAACGATATTACGTAGGACGTTATATAGTATTACGTTATAACACATAACGTTACGTAGTATTACGTTATAACGTATAACGTTATGTATTATTACGTTATAACGTATAGCGTTATGTTGTATTACGATATAACGTATAACGTTATGTAGCATTACGATATAACGTATAACGTTATGTGTCATTACGATATAGCGTATAACGTTATATAGTATTACGTTATAACGTATAACGGTATGTAACATAACGATATTACGTATAACGTTATGTAGCATTACGATACAACGTATAACGTTATGTAGCATTACGATATAACGTATAACGTTATGTAGCATTACGATATATCGTATAACGTTATGTAACATAACGATATTACGTAGGACGTTATATAGTATTACGATATAACGTATAACGTAATATAGCATTACGATATAACGTATAACGTTATGTAGCATTACGATATAACGTATAACGTTATGTATCATTACGATATAACGTTTAACGTTATGTAGCATAATGATATTACGTTATAACGTAATGTAGCATTACGATATAAAGTATAACGTTATGTGGCATAATGATATTACGTATAACGTTATGTAGCATTACGATACAACGTATAACGTCATGTATCATTACGATATAACGTATAACGTTATGTAGCATTACGATATAACGTATAACGTTATGTGCATTACGATATAGCGTATAACGTTATATAGTATTACGTTATAACGTGTAACGTTATGTAGCATTACGATATAACGTATAACGTTATGTGTCATTACGATATAGCGTATAACGTTATATAGTATTACGTTATAACGTATAACGTTATGTAGTGTTACGTTATAACGTATAACGTTATGTAGCATTACGATATAAAGTATAACGTTATATAGCATAATGATATTACGTATAACGTTATGTAGCATTACGATACAACGTATAACGTTATCTAGCATTACGATATAACGTATAACGTTATGTATCATTGCGATATAGCGTATAACGTTATATAGTATTACGTTATAACGTATAATATTATGTAGTATTACGTTATAACGTATAACGTTATGTAGCATTACGATATAACGTATAACGTTATGTAGTATTACGATATAACGTATAACGTTATGTAGTATTACGATATAACGTATAACGATATATAGTATTACGTTATAACGTATAATATTATGTAGTATTACGTTATAACGTATAACGTTATGTAGCATTACGATATAACGTATAACGTTATGTAGCATTACGATATAACGTATAACGTTATATGTCATTACGATATAGCGTATAACGTTATATAGTATTACGTTATAACGTATAACGTTATGTAGTATTACGTTATAACGTATAACGTTATGTAGCATTACGATATGAAGTATAACGTTATGTAGCATAACGATATTACGTATAACGTTATATAGTATTACGTTATTACGTATAATATTATGTAGTATTACGTTATAACGTATAACGTTATGTAGCATTACGATATAACGTATAACGTTATGTAACATAACGATATTACGTAGGACGTTATATAGGATTACGATACAACGTATAACGTAATATAGTATTACGTTATAACGTATAATATTATGTAGTATTACGTTATAACGTATAACGTTATGTAGCATTACGATCTAACGTATAACGTTATATAGCATTACGATATAACGTATAACGTTATGTATCATTACGATATAACGTATAACGTTATGTAGCATTACGATATAACGTATAACGTTATGTAGCATTACGATATAACGTATAACGATATATAGTATTACGTTATAACGTATAACGTTATGTAGCATTACGATATAACGTATAAAGTTATGTAGCACAATGATATTGCTTATAACGATATATAGTATTACGTTATAACGTATAACGTTATGTAGCATTACGATATAACGTATAACGTTATATGGTAATACGTTATAACGTATAACGTTATGTAGCATTAGGATATAACGTATAACGTTATGTAGCATTACGATATAACGTATAACGTTATGTAGTATTACGATATAACGTATAACGTTATGTAGCATTCCGATATAACGTATAACGCTATATGGTAATACGTTATAACGTATAACGTTATGTAGCATTACGATATAACGTATAACGTTATGTAGCATTACGATATAACGTATAAGGTTATGTATCATTACGATATAACGTATAACGTTATGTAGCATTACAATATAACGTATAACGTTATGTAGTATTACGTTATAACGTATAACGTAATGTAGCATTACGATATGAAGTATAACGTTATGTAGCATAACGATATTACGTATAACGTTATGTAGCATTACGATATAACGTATAACGTTATGTAGCATTACGATATAACGTATAACGTAATATAGTATTACGATGTAACGTATAACGTTATGTAGCATTACGATATAACGTATAACGTTATGTATCATTACGATATAACGTATAACGTTATGTAGCATTACGATATAACGTATAACGTTATGTAGCATTACGATATAACGTATAACGATATATAGTATTACGTTATAACGTATAACGTTATGTAGCATTACGATATAACGTATAAAGTTATGTAGCACAATGATATTACTTATAACGATATATAGTATTACGTTATAACGTATAACGTTATGTAGCATTACGATATAACGTATAACGTTATATGGTAATACGTTATAACGTATAACGTTATGTAGCATTAGGATATAACGTATAACGTTATGTAGCATTACGATATAACGTATAACGATATATAGTATTACGTTATAACGTATAACGTTATGTAACATAACGATATTACGTAGGACGTAATATAGTATTACGATGCAACGTATAACGTAATATAGCATTACGATATAACGTATAACGTTATGTAGAATTACGATATAACGTATAAGTTATGTATCATTACGATATAACGTTTAACGTTATGTAGCATTACGTTACAACGTATAACGTCATGTATCATTACGATATAACGTATAACGTTATGTAGCATTACGATATAACGTATAACGTTATGTAGCATTACGATATAACGTATAACGATATATAGTATTACGTTATAACGTATAACGTTATGTAACATAACGATATTACGTAGGACGTTATATAGTATTACGTTATAACGCATAACGTTACGTAGTATTACGTTGTAACGTATAACGTTATGTATTATTACGTTCTAACGTATAGCGTTATGTTGTATTACGATATAACGTATAACGTTATGTAGCATTACGATATAACGTATAACGTTATGTGTCATTACGATATAGCGTATAACGTTATATAGTATTACGTTATAACGTATAACGTTATGTAACATAACGATATTACGTATAACGTTATGTAGCATTACGATACAACGTATAACGTTATGTAGCATTACGATATAACGTATAACGTTATGTAGCATTACGATATATTGTATAACGTTATGTAACATAACGATATTACGTAGGACGTTATATAGTATTACGATATAACGTATAACGTAATATAGCATTACGATATAACGTATAACGTTATGTAGCATTACGATATAACGTATAACATTATGTATCATTACGATATAACGTTTAACGTTATGTAGCATAATGATATTACGTTATAACGTAATGTAGCATTACGATATAAAGTATAACGTTATGTGGCATAATGATATTACGTATAACGTTATGTAGCATTACGATATAACGTATAACGTTATGTAGCATTACGATATAACGTATAACGTAATATAGTATTACGATGTAACGTATAACGTAATGTAGCATTACGATATAACGTATAACGTTATGTATCATTACGATATAACTTATAACGTTATGTAGCATTACGATATAACGTATAACGTTATGTAGCATTACGATATAACGTATAACGATATATAGTATTACGTTATAACGTATAACGTTATGTAACATAACGATATTACGTAGGACGTAATATAGTATTACGATGCAACGTATAACGTAATATAGCATTACGATATAACGTATAACGTTATGTAGAATTACGATATAACGTATACGTTATGTAGCATTACGATATAACGTATAACGTAATATAGTATTACGATGTAACGTATAACGTAATATAGTATTACGTTATAACGTATAATATTATGTAGTATTACGTTATAACGTATAACGTTATGTAGCATTACGATCTAACGTATAACGTTATATAGCATTACGATATAACGTATAACGTTATGTATCATTACGATATAACGTATAACGTTATGTAGCATTACGATATAACGTATAACGTTATGTAGCATTACGATATAACGTATAACGATATATAGTATTACGTTATAACGTATAACGTTATGTAGCATTACGATATAGCGTATAACGTTATATAGTATTACGTTATAACGTATAACGTTATGTAGAATTACGATATAACGTATACGTTATGTATCATTACGATATAACGTATAACGTTATGTAACATTACGATATAACGTATAACGTCATGTAGCATTACGATATAACGTATAACGATATATAGTATTACGTTATAACGTATAACGTTATGTAGAATTACGATATAACGTATACGTTATGTATCATTACGATATAACGTATAACGTTATGTAGCATTACGATATAACGTATAACGTTATGTAGCATTACGATATAACGTACAACGATATATAGTATTACGTTATAACGTATAACGTTATGTGTCATTACGATATAGCGTATAACGTTATATAGTATTACGTTATAACGTATAACGTTATGTAGTATTACGTTATAACGTATAACGTTATGTAGCATTACGATATGAAGTATAACGTTATGTAGCATAACGATATTACGTATAACGTTATATAGTATTACGTTATTACGTATAATATTATGTAGTATTACGTTATAACGTATAACGTTATGTAGCATTACGATATAACGTATAACGTTATGTAACATAACGATATTACGTAGGACGTTATATAGGATTACGATACAACGTATAACGTAATATAGTATTACGTTATAACGTATAATATTATGTAGTATTACGTTATAACGTATAACGTTATGTAGCATTACGATCTAACGTATAACGTTATATAGCATTACGATATAACGTATAACGTTATGTATCATTACGATATAACGTATAACGTTATGTAGCATTACGATATAACGTATAACGTTATGTAGCATTACGATATAACGTATAACGATATATAGTATTACGTTATAACGTATAACGTTATGTAGCATTACGATATAACGTATAAAGTTATGTAGCACAATGATATTGCTTATAACGATATATAGTATTACGTTATAACGTATAACGTTATGTAGCATTACGATATAACGTATAACGTTATATGGTAATACGTTATAACGTATAACGTTATGTAGCATTAGGATATAACGTATAACGTTATGTAGCATTACGATATAACGTATAACGTTATGTAGTATTACGATATAACGTATAACGTTATGTAGCATTCCGATATAACGTATAACGCTATATGGTAATACGTTATAACGTATAACGTTATGTAGCATTACGATATAACGTATAACGTTATGTAGCATTACGATATAACGTATAAGGTTATGTATCATTACGATATAACGTATAACGTTATGTAGCATTACAATATAACGTATAACGTTATGTAGTATTACGTTATAACGTATAACGTTATGTAGCATTACGATATGAAGTATAACGTTATGTAGCATAACGATATTACGTATAACGTTATGTAGCATTACGATATAACGTATAACGTTATGTAGCATTACGATATAACGTATAACGTAATATAGTATTACGATGTAACGTATAACGTTATGTAGCATTACGATATAACGTATAACGTTATGTATCATTACGATATAACGTATAACGTTATGTAGCATTACGATATAACGTATAACGTTATGTAGCATTACGATATAACGTATAACGATATATAGTATTACGTTATAACGTATAACGTTATGTAGCATTACGATATAACGTATAAAGTTATGTAGCACAATGATATTACTTATAACGATATATAGTATTACGTTATAACGTATAACGTTATGTAGCATTACGATATAACGTATAACGTTATATGGTAATACGTTATAACGTATAACGTTATGTAGCATTAGGATATAACGTATAACGTTATGTAGCATTACGATATAACGTATAACGATATATAGTATTACGTTATAACGTATAACGTTATGTAACATAACGATATTACGTAGGACGTAATATAGTATTACGATGCAACGTATAACGTAATATAGCATTACGATATAACGTATAACGTTATGTAGAATTACGATATAACGTATACGTTATGTATCATTACGATATAACGTTTAACGTTATGTAGCATTACGTTACAACGTATAACGTCATGTATCATTACGATATAACGTATAACGTTATGTAGCATTACGATATAACGTATAACGTTATGTAGCATTACGATATAACGTATAACGATATATAGTATTACGTTATAACGTATAACGTTATGTAACATAACGATATTACGTAGGACGTTATATAGTATTACGTTATAACGCATAACGTTACGTAGTATTACGTTGTAACGTATAACGTTATGTATTATTACGTTCTAACGTATAGCGTTATGTTGTATTACGATATAACGTATAACGTTATGTAGCATTACGATATAACGTATAACGTTATGTGTCATTACGATATAGCGTATAACGTTATATAGTATTACGTTATAACGTATAACGTTATGTAACATAACGATATTACGTATAACGTTATGTAGCATTACGATACAACGTATAACGTTATGTAGCATTACGATATAACGTATAACGTTATGTAGCATTACGATATATTGTATAACGTTATGTAACATAACGATATTACGTAGGACGTTATATAGTATTACGATATAACGTATAACGTTATGTAGCATTACGATATAACGTATAACGATATATAGTATTACGTTATAACGTATAACGTTATGTAGCATTACGATATAACGTATAAAGTTATGTAGCACAATGATATTGCTTATAACGATATATAGTATTACGTTATAACGTATAACGTTATGTAGCATTACGATATAACGTATAACGTTATATGGTAATACGTTATAACGTATAACGTTATGTAGCATTAGGATATAACGTATAACGTTATGTAGCATTACGATATAACGTATAACGTTATGTAGTATTACGATATAACGTATAACGTTATGTAGCATTCCGATATAACGTATAACGCTATATGGTAATACGTTATAACGTATAACGTTATGTAGCATTACGATATAACGTATAACGTTATGTAGCATTACGATATAACGTATAAGGTTATGTATCATTACGATATAACGTATAACGTTATGTAGCATTACAATATAACGTATAACGTTATGTAGTATTACGTTATAACGTATAACGTTATCTAGCATTACGATATGAAGTATAACGTTATGTAGCATAACGATATTACGTATAACGTTATGTAGCATTACGATATAACGTATAACGTTATGTAGCATTACGATATAACGTATAACGTAATATAGTATTACGATGTAACGTATAACGTTATGTAGCATTACGATATAACGTATAACGTTATGTATCATTACGATATAACGTATAACGTTATGTAGCATTACGATATAACGTATAACGTTATGTAGCATTACGATATAACGTATAACGATATATAGTATTACGTTATAACGTATAACGTTATGTAGCATTACGATATAACGTATAAAGTTATGTAGCACAATGATATTACTTATAACGATATATAGTATTACGTTATAACGTATAACGTTATGTAGCATTACGATATAACGTATAACGTTATATGGTAATACGTTATAACGTATAACGTTATGTAGCATTAGGATATAACGTATAACGTTATGTAGCATTACGATATAACGTATAACGATATATAGTATTACGTTATAACGTATAACGTTATGTAACATAACGATATTACGTAGGACGTAATATAGTATTACGATGCAACGTATAACGTAATATAGCATTACGATATAACGTATAACGTTATGTAGAATTACGATATAACGTATACGTTATGTATCATTACGATATAACGTTTAACGTTATGTAGCATTACGTTACAACGTATAACGTCATGTATCATTACGATATAACGTATAACGTTATGTAGCATTACGATATAACGTATAACGTTATGTAGCATTACGATATAACGTATAACGATATATGGTATTACGTTATAACGTATAACGTTATGTAACATAACGATATTACGTAGGACGTTATATAGTATTACGTTATAACGCATAACGTTACGTAGTATTACGTTGTAACGTATAACGTTATGTATTATTACGTTCTAACGTATAGCGTTATGTTGTATTACGATATAACGTATAACGTTATGTAGCATTACGATATAACGTATAACGTTATGTGTCATTACGATATAGCGTATAACGTTATATAGTATTACGTTATAACGTATAACGTTATGTAACATAACGATATTACGTATAACGTTATGTAGCATTACGATACAACGTATAACGTTATGTAGCATTACGATATAACGTATAACGTTATGTAGCATTACGATATATTGTATAACGTTATGTAACATAACGATATTACGTAGGACGTTATATAGTATTACGATATAACGTATAACGTAATATAGCATTACGATATAACGTATAACGTTATGTAGCATTACGATATAACGTATAACGTTATGTATCATTACGATATAACGTTTAACGTTATGTAGCATAATGATATTACGTTATAACGTAATGTAGCATTACGATATAAAGTATAACGTTATGTGGCATAATGATATTACGTATAACGTTATGTAGCATTACGATATAACGTATAACGTTATGTAGCATTACGATATAACGTATAACGTAATATAGTATTACGATGTAACGTATAACGTTATGTAGCATTACGATATAACGTATAACGTTATGTATCATTACGATATAACGTATAACGTTATGTAGCATTACGATATAACGTATAACGTTATGTAGCATTACGATATAACGTATAACGATATATAGTATTACGTTATAACGTATAACGTTATGTAACATAACGATATTACGTAGGACGTAATATAGTATTACGATGCAACGTATAACGTAATATAGCATTACGATATAACGTATAACGTTATGTAGAATTACGATATAACGTATACGTTATGTAGCATTACGATATAACGTATAACGTAATATAGTATTACGATGTAACGTATAACGTAATATAGTATTACGTTATAACGTATAATATTATGTAGTATTACGTTATAACGTATAACGTTATGTAGCATTACGATCTAACGTATAACGTTATATAGCATTACGATATAACGTATAACGTTATGTATCATTACGATATAACGTATAACGTTATGTAGCATTACGATATAACGTATAACGTTATGTAGCATTACGATATAACGTATAACGATATATAGTATTACGTTATAACGTATAACGTTATGTAGCATTACGATATAACGTATAAAGTTATGTAGCACAATGATATTGCTTATAACGATATATAGTATTACGTTATAACGTATAACGTTATGTAGCATTACGATATAACGTATAACGTTATATGGTAATACGTTATAACGTATAACGTTATGTAGCATTAGGATATAACGTATAACGTTATGTAGCATTACGATATAACGTATAACGTTATGTAGTATTACGATATAACGTATAACGTTATGTAGCATTCCGATATAACGTATAACGCTATATGGTAATACGTTATAACGTATAACGTTATGTAGCATTACGATATAACGTATAACGTTATGTAGCATTACGATATAACGTATAAGGTTATGTATCATTACGATATAACGTATAACGTTATGTAGCATTACAATATAACGTATAACGTTATGTAGTATTACGTTATAACGTATAACGTTATGTAGCATTACGATATGAAGTATAACGTTATGTAGCATAACGATATTACGTATAACGTTATGTAGCATTACGATATAACGTATAACGTTATGTAGCATTACGATATAACGTATAACGTAATATAGTATTACGATGTAACGTATAACGTTATGTAGCATTACGATATAACGTATAACGTTATGTATCATTACGATATAACGTATAACGTTATGTAGCATTACGATATAACGTATAACGTTATGTAGCATTACGATATAACGTATAACGATATATAGTATTACGTTATAACGTATAACGTTATGTAGCATTACGATATAACGTATAACGTTATATGGTAATACGTTATAACGTATAACGTTATGTAGCATTAGGATATAACGTATAACGTTATGTAGCATTACGATATAACGTATAACGTTATGTAGTATTACGATATAACGTATAACGTTATGTAGCATTCCGATATAACGTATAACGCTATATGGTAATACGTTATAACGTATAACGTTATGTAGCATTACGATATAACGTATAACGTTATGTAGCATTACGATATAACGTATAAGGTTATGTATCATTACGATATAACGTATAACGTTATGTAGCATTACAATATAACGTATAACGTTATGTAGTATTACGTTATAACGTATAACGTTATGTAGCATTACGATATGAAGTATAACGTTATGTAGCATAACGATATTACGTATAACGTTATGTAGCATTACGATATAACGTATAACGTTATGTAGCATTACGATATAACGTATAACGTAATATAGTATTACGATGTAACGTATAACGTTATGTAGCATTACGATATAACGTATAACGTTATGTATCATTACGATATAACGTATAACGTTATGTAGCATTACGATATAACGTATAACGTTATGTAGCATTACGATATAACGTATAACGATATATAGTATTACGTTATAACGTATAACGTTATGTAGCATTACGATATAACGTATAAAGTTATGTAGCACAATGATATTACTTATAACGATATATAGTATTACGTTATAACGTATAACGTTATGTAGCATTACGATATAACGTATAACGTTATATGGTAATACGTTATAACGTATAACGTTATGTAGCATTAGGATATAACGTATAACGTTATGTAGCATTACGATATAACGTATAACGATATATAGTATTACGTTATAACGTATAACGTTATGTAACATAACGATATTACGTAGGACGTAATATAGTATTACGATGCAACGTATAACGTAATATAGCATTACGATATAACGTATAACGTTATGTAGAATTACGATATAACGTATACGTTATGTATCATTACGATATAACGTTTAACGTTATGTAGCATTACGTTACAACGTATAACGTCATGTATCATTACGATATAACGTATAACGTTATGTAGCATTACGATATAACGTATAACGTTATGTAGCATTACGATATAACGTATAACGATATATAGTATTACGTTATAACGTATAACGTTATGTAACATAACGATATTACGTAGGACGTTATATAGTATTACGTTATAACGCATAACGTTACGTAGTATTACGTTATAACGTATAACGTTATGTATTATTACGTTATAACGTATAGCGTTATGTTGTATTACGATATAACGTATAACGTTATGTAGCATTACGATATAACGTATAAAGTTATGTGTCATTACGATATAGCGTATAACGTTATATAGTATTACGTTATAACGTATAACGTTATGTAACATAACGATATTACGTATAACGTTATGTAGCATTACGATACAACGTATAACGTTATGTAGCATTACGATATAACGTATAACGTTATGTAGCATTACGATATATTGTATAACGTTATGTAACATAACGATATTACGTAGGACGTTATATAGTATTACGATATAACGTATAACGTAATATAGCATTACGATATAACGTATAACGTTATGTAGCATTACGATATAACGTATAACGTTATGTATCGTTACGATATAACGTTTAACGTTATGTAGCATAATGATATTACGTTATAACGTAATGTAGCATTACGATATAAAGTATAACGTTATGTGGCATAATGATATTACGTATAACGTTATGTAGCATTACGATACAACGTATAACGTCATGTATCATTACGATATAACGTATAACGTTATGTATCATTACGATATAACGTATAACGTTATGTAGCATTACAATATAACGTATAACGTTATGTAGTATTACGTTATAACGTATAACGTTATGTAGCATTACGATATGAAGTATAACGTTATGTAGCATAACGATATTACGTATAACGTTATGTAGCATTACGATATAACGTATAACGTTATGTAGCATTACGATATAACGTATAACGTAATATAGTATTACGATGTAACGTATAACGTTATGTAGCATTACGATATAACGTATAACGTTATGTATCATTACGATATAACGTATAACGTTATGTAGCATTACGATATAACGTATAACGTTATGTAGCATTACGATATAACGTATAACGATATATAGTATTACGTTATAACGTATAACGTTATGTAGCATTACGATATAACGTATAAAGTTATGTAGCACAGTGATATTACTTATAACGATATATAGTATTACGTTATAACGTATAACGTTATGTAGCATTACGATATAACGTATAACTTTATATGGTAATACGTTATAACGTATAACGTTATGTAGCATTAGGATATAACGTATAACGTTAGGTAGCATTACGATTTAACGTATAACGTTATGTAGTATTACGATATAACGTATAACGTTATGTAGCATTACGATATAACGTATAACGTTATGTAGCATTACGATATAACGTATAAGGTTATGTATCATTACGATATAACGTATAACGTTATGTAGCATTACAATATAACGTATAACGTTATGTAGCATTACGATATAACGTATAACGATATATAGTATTACGTTATAACGTATAACGTTATGTAACATAACGATATTACGTAGGACGTAATATAGTATTACGATGCAACGTATAACGTAATATAGCATTACGATATAACGTATAACGTTATGTAGAATTACGATATAACGTATACGTTATGTATCATTACGATATAACGTTTAACGTTATGTAGCATTACGTTACAACGTATAACGTCATGTATCATTACGATATAACGTATAACGTTATGTAGCATTACGATATAACGTATAACGTTATGTAGCATTACGATATAACGTATAACGATATATAGTATTACGTTATAACGTATAACGTTATGTAACATAACGATATTACGTAGGACGTTATATAGTATTACGTTATGACACATAACGTTACGTAGTATTACGTTATAACGTATAACGTTATGTATTATTACGTTATAACGTATAGCGTTATGTTGTATTACGATATAACGTATAACGTTATGTAGCATTACGATATAACGTATAACGTTATGTGTCATTACGATATAGCGTATAACGTTATATAGTATTACGTTATAACGTATAACGGTATGTAACATAACGATATTACGTATAACGTTATGTAGCATTACGATACAACGTATAACGTTATGTAGCATTACGATATAACGTATAACGTTATGTAGCATTACGATATATCGTATAACGTTATGTAACATAACGATATTACGTAGGACGTTATATAGTATTACGATATAACGTATAACGTAATATAGCATTACGATATAACGTATAACGTTATGTAGCATTACGATATAACGTATAACGTTATGTATCATTACGATATAACGTTTAACGTTATGTAGCATTATGATATTACGTTATAACGTAATGTAGCATTACGATATAAAGTATAACGTTATGTGGCATAATGATATTACGTATAACGTTATGTAGCATTACGATACAACGTATAACGTCATGTATCATTACGATATAACGTATAACGTTATGTAGCATTACGATATATCGTATAACGTTATGTGCATTACGATATAGCGTATAACGTTATATAGTATTACGTTATAACGTGTAACGTTATGTAGCATTACGATATAACGTATAACGTTATGTGTCATTACGATATAACGTATAACGTTATGTAGCATTACAATATAACGTATAACGTTATGTAGTATTACGTTATAACGTATAACGTTATGTAGCATTACGATATGAAGTATAACGTTATGTAGCATAACGATATTACGTATAACGTTATGTAGCATTACGATATAACGTATAACGTTATGTAGCATTACGATATAACGTATAACGTAATATAGTATTACGATGTAACGTATAACGTTATGTAGCATTACGATATAACGTATAACGTTATGTATCATTACGATATAACGTATAACGTTATGTAGCATTACGATATAACGTATAACGTTATGTAGCATTACGATATAACGTATAACGATATATAGTATTACGTTATAACGTATAACGTTATGTAGCATTACGATATAACGTATAAAGTTATGTAGTACAGTGATATTACTTATAACGATATATAGTATTACGTTATAACGTATAACGTTATGTAGCATTACGATATAACGTATAACTTTATATGGTAATACGTTATAACGTATAACGTTATGTAGCATTAGGATATAACGTATAACGTTAGGTAGCATTACGATATAACGTATAACGTTATGTAGTATTACGATATAACGTATAACGTTATGTAGCATTCCGATATAACGTATAACGCTATATGGTAATACGTTATAACGTATAACGTTATGTAGCATTACGATATAACGTATAACGTTATGTAGCATTACGATATAACGTATAAGGTTATGTATCATTACGATATAACGTATAACGTTATGTAGCATTACAATATAACGTATAACGTTATGTAGCATTACGATATAACGTATAACGATATATAGTATTACGTTATAACGTATAACGTTATGTAACATAACGATATTACGTAGGACGTTATATAGGATTACGATACAACGTATAACGTAATATAGCATTACGATATAACGTATAACTTTATGTAGAATTACGATATAACGTATACGTTATGTATCATTACGATATAACGTATAACGTCATGTATCATTACGATATAACGTATAACGTTATGTAGCATTACGATATAACGTATAACGTTATGTAGCATTACGATATAACGTATAACGATATATAGTATTACGTTATAACGTATAACGTTATGTAACATAACGATATTACGTAGGACGTTATATAGTATTACGTTATGACACATAACGTTACGTAGTATTACGTTATAACGTATAACGTTATGTATTATTACGTTATAACGTATAGCGTTATGTTGTATTACGATATAACGTATAACGTTATGTAGCATTACGATATAACGTATAACGTTATGTGTCATTACGATATAGCGTATAACGTTATATAGTATTACGTTATAACGTATAACGGTATGTAACATAACGATATTACGTATAACGTTATGTAGCATTACGATACAACGTATAACGTTATGTAGCATTACGATATAACGTATAACGTTATGTAGCATTACGATATATCGTATAACGTTATGTAACATAACGATATTACGTAGGACGTTATATAGTATTACGATATAACGTATAACGTAATATAGCATTACGATATAACGTATAACGTTATGTAGCATTACGATATAACGTATAACGTTATGTATCATTACGCTATAACGTTTAACGTTATGTAGCATAATGATATTACGTTATAACGTAATGTAGCATTACGATATAAAGTATAACGTTATGTGGCATAATGATATTACGTATAACGTTATGTAGCATTACGATACAACGTATAACGTCATGTATCATTACGATATAACGTATAACGTTATGTAGCATTACGATATAACGTATAACGTTACGTGCATTACGATATAGCGTATAACGTTATATAGTATTACGTTATAACGTGTAACGTTATGTAGCATTACGATATAACGTATAACGTTATGTGTCATTACGATATAGCGTATAACGTTATATAGTATTACGTTATAACGTATAACGTTATGTAGTGTTACGTTATAACGTATAACGTTATGTAGCATTACGATATAAAGTATAACGTTATATAGCATAATGATATTACGTATAACGTTATGTAGCATTACGATACAACGTATAACGTTATCTAGCATTACGATATAACGTATAACGTTATGTATCATTGCGATATAGCGTATAACGTTATATAGTATTACGTTATAACGTATAATATTATGTAGTATTACGTTATAACGTATAACGTTATGTAGCATTACGATATAACGTATAACGTTATGTAGTATTACGATATAACGTATAACGTTATGTAGTATTACGATATAACGTATAACGATATATAGTATTACGTTATAACGTATAATATTATGTAGTATTACGTTATAACGTATAACGTTATGTAGCATTACGATATAACGTATAACGTTATGTAGCATTACGATATAACGTATAACGTAATATAGTATTACGATGTAACGTATAACGTTATGTAGCATTACGATATAACGTATAACGTTATGTATCATTACGATATAACGTATAACGTTATGTAACATTACGATATAACGTATAACGTCATGTAGCATTACGATATAACGTATAACGATATATAGTATTACGTTATAACGTATAACGTTATGTAGAATTACGATATAACGTATACGTTATGTATCATTACGATATAACGTATAACGTTATGTAGCATTACGATATAACGTATAACGTTATGTAGCATTACGATATAACGTACAACGATATATAGTATTACGTTATAACGTATAACGTTATGTGTCATTACGATATAGCGTATAACGTTATATAGTATTACGTTATAACGTATAACGTTATGTAGTATTACGTTATAACGTATAACGTTATGTAGCATTACGATATGAAGTCTAACGTTATGTAGCATAACGATATTACGTATAACGTTATATAGTATTACGTTATTACGTATAATATTATGTAGTATTACGTTATAACGTATAACGTTATGTAGCATTACGATATAACGTATAACGTTATATAGCATTACGATATAACGTATAACGATACATAGTATTACGTTATAACGTATAACGTTATGTAACATAACGATATTACGTAGGACGTTATATAGGATTACGATACAACGTATAACGTAATATAGCATTACGATATAACGTATAACTTTATGTAGAATTACGATATAACGTATACGTTATGTATCATTACGATATAACGTATAACGTTATGTAGCATTACGATATAACGTATAACGTTATGTATCATTACGATATAACGTATAACGTTATGTAGCATTACGATATAACGTATAGCGTTATGTAGCATTACGATATAACGTATAACGATATATAGCATTACGATATAACGTATAACGTCATGTATCATTACGATATAACGTATAACGTTATGTAGCATTACGATATAACGTATAACGTTATGTGTCATTACGATATAGCGTATAACGTTATATAGTATTACGTTATAACGTATAGCGTTATGTTGTATTACGATATACCGTATAACGTTATGTAGCATTACGATATAACGTATAACGTTATGTAGCACTACGATATAACGTATAACGATATATAGTATTACGTTATAACGTATAACGTTATGTAACATAACGATATTACGTAGGACGTTATGTAGCATTACGATATGAAGTATAACGTTATGTAGCATAACGATATTACGTATAACGTTATGTAGCATTACGATACAACGTATAACGTTATGTAGCATTACGATAACACGTATAACGTTATGTATCATTGCGATATAGCGTATAACGTTATGTAACATAACGATATTACGTAGGACGTTATCTAGCATTACGATATAACGTATAACGTTATGTATCATTACGATATAGCGTATAACGTTATATAGTATTACGTTATAACGTATAACGTTATGTAGTATTACGTTATAACTTGTAACTTTATGTAGCATTACGATATAACGTATAACGTTATGTAGCATTACGATATAACGTATAACGTTATGTAGCATTACGATATAACGTATAACGTTATGTAGCATTACGATATAACGTATAACGATATATAGCATTACGATATAACGTATAACGTCATGTATCATTACGATATAACGTATAACGTTATGTAGCATTACGATATAACGTATAACGTTATGTGTCATTACGATATAGCGTATAACGTTATATAGTATTACGTTATAACGTATAACGTTATGTAGCATTACGATATAAAGTATAACGTTATGTAGCATAACGATATTACGTATAACGTTATGTAGCATTACGATACAACGTATAACGTTATGTAGCATGACGATATAACGTATAACGTTATGTATCATTGCGATGTAGCGTATAACGTTATGTAACATAACGATATTACGTAGGACGTTATCTAGCATTACGATATAACGTATAACGTTATGTATCATTACGATATAACGTATAACGTTATGTAGCATTCCGATATAACGTATAACGTTAAATGGTAATACGTTATAACGTATAACGTTATGTAGTATTACGATATAACGTATAACGTTATGTAGCAATACGATATAACGTATAACGTAATATAGTATTACGATATAACGTATAACGTTATGTAGCATTACGATATAACGTATAAGGTTATGTATCATTACGATATAACGTATAACGTTATGTAGCATTACAATATAACGTATAACGTTATGTAGCATTACGATATAACGTATAACGTTATGTAGCATTACGATATAACGTATAACGTTATGTAACATTACGATATAACGTATAACGTTATGTAACATTACGATATAACGTATAACGTTATGTAGTATTGCGCTATCACGTATAACGTTATGTAGTATTACGATATAACGTATAACGTTATGTAGCATAACGATATAACGTATAACGTTATGTAGCATTACGATATAACGTATAACGTTATGTAACATTACGATATAACGTATAACGTTATGTAACATTACGATATAACGTATAACGTCATGTAGCATTACGATATAACGTATAACGATATATAGTATTACGTTATAACGTATAACGTTATGTAGAATTACGATATAACGTATACGTTATGTATCATTACGATATAACGTATAACGTTATGTAGCATTACAATATAACGTATAACGTTATGTAGCATTACGATATAACGTATAACGATATATAGTATTACGTTATAACGTATAACGTTATGTAACATAACGATATTACGTAGGACGTAATATAGTATTACGATGCAACGTATAACGTAATATAGCATTACGATATAACGTATAACGTTATGTAGAATTACGATATAACGTATACGTTATGTATCATTACGATATAACGTTTAACGTTATGTAGCATTACGTTACAACGTATAACGTCATGTATCATTACGATATAACGTATAACGTTATGTAGCATTACGATATAACGTATAACGTTATGTAGCATTACGATATAACGTATAACGATATATAGTATTACGTTATAACGTATAACGTTATGTAACATAACGATATTACGTAGGACGTTATATAGTATTACGTTATGACACATAACGTTACGTAGTATTACGTTATAACGTATAACGTTATGTATTATTACGTTATAACGTATAGCGTTATGTTGTATTACGATATAACGTATAACGTTATGTAGCATTACGATATAACGTATAACGTTATGTGTCATTACGATATAGCGTATAACGTTATATAGTATTACGTTATAACGTATAACGGTATGTAACATAACGATATTACGTATAACGTTATGTAGCATTACGATACAACGTATAACGTTATGTAGCATTACGATATAACGTATAACGTTATGTAGCATTACGATATATCGTATAACGTTATGTAACATAACGATATTACGTAGGACGTTATATAGTATTACGATATAACGTATAACGTAATATAGCATTACGATATAACGTATAACGTTATGTAGCATTACGATATAACGTATAACGTTATGTATCATTACGATATAACGTTTAACGTTATGTAGCATAATGATATTACGTTATAACGTAATGTAGCATTACGATATAAAGTATAACGTTATGTGGCATAATGATATTACGTATAACGTTATGTAGCATTACGATACAACGTATAACGTCATGTATCATTACGATATAACGTATAACGTTATGTAGCATTACGATATAACGTATAACGTTATGTGCATTACGATATAGCGTATAACGTTATATAGTATTACGTTATAACGTGTAACGTTATGTAGCATTACGATATAACGTATAACGTTATGTGTCATTACGATATAGCGTATAACGTTATATAGTATTACGTTATAACGTATAACGTTATGTAGTGTTACGTTATAACGTATAACGTTATGTAGCATTACGATATAAAGTATAACGTTATATAGCATAATGATATTACGTATAACGTTATGTAGCATTACGATACAACGTATAACGTTATCTAGCATTACGATATAACGTATAACGTTATGTATCATTGCGATATAGCGTATAACGTTATATAGTATTACGTTATAACGTATAATATTATGTAGTATTACGTTATAACGTATAACGTTATGTAGCATTACGATATAACGTATAACGTTATGTAGTATCACGATATAACGTATAACGTTATGTAGTATTACGATATAACGTATAACGATATATAGTATTACGTTATAACGTATAATATTATGTAGTATTACGTTATAACGTATAACGTTATGTAGCATTACGATATAACGTATAACGTTATGTAGCATTACGATATAACGTATAACGTAATATAGTATTACGATGTAACGTATAACGTTATGTAGCATTACGATATAACCTATAACGTTATGTATCATTACGATATAACGTATAACGTTATGTAACATTACGATATAACGTATAACGTCATGTAGCATTACGATATAACGTATAACGATATATAGTATTACGTTATAACGTATAACGTTATGTAGAATTACGATATAACGTATAC
The DNA here is from genome assembly GCA_936014575.1 of Bombus lapidarius. NCBI lineage: Eukaryota > Metazoa > Arthropoda > Insecta > Hymenoptera > Apidae > Bombus > Bombus lapidarius. The sequence goes on from CAKXZU010000093.1 coordinate 544,776, forward strand.
GTTATGTATCATTACGATATAACGTATAACGTTATGTAGCATTACGATATAACGTATAACGTTATGTAGCATTACGATATAACGTACAACGATATATAGTATTACGTTATAACGTATAACGTTATGTGTCATTACGATATAGCGTATAACGTTATATAGTATTACGTTATAACGTATAACGTTATGTAGTATTACGTTATAACGTATAACGTTATGTAGCATTACGATATGAAGTATAACGTTATGTAGCATAACGATATTACGTATAACGTTATATAGTATTACGTTATTACGTATAATATTATGTAGTATTACGTTATAACGTATAACGTTATGTAGCATTACGATATAACGTATAACGTTATATAGCATTACGATATAACGTATAACGATATATAGTATTACGTTATAACGTATAACGTTATGTAACATAACGATATTACGTAGGACGTTATATAGGATTACGATACAACGTATAACGTAATATAGCATTACGATATAACGTATAACTTTATGTAGAATTACGATATAACGTATACGTTATGTATCATTACGATATAACGTATAACGTTATGTAGCATTACGATATAACGTATAACGTTATGTATCATTACGATATAACGTATAACGTTATGTAGCATTACGATATAACGTATAGCGTTATGTAGCATTACGATATAACGTATAACGATATATAGCATTACGATATAACGTATAACGTCATGTATCATTACGATATAACGTATAACGTTATGTAGCATTACGATATAACGTATAACGTTATGTGTCATTACGATATAGCGTATAACGTTATATAGTATTACGTTATAACGTATAACGTTATGTAGCATTACGATATGAAGTATAACGTTATGTAGCATAACGATATTACGTATAACGTTATGTAGCATTACGATACAACGTATAACGTTATGTAGCATTACGATATAACGTATAACGTTATGTATCATTGCGATATAGCGTATAACGTTATGTAACATAACGATATTACGTAGGACGTTATCTAGCATTACGATATAACGTATAACGTTATGTATCATTACGATATAGCGTATAACGTTATATAGTATTACGTTATAACGTATAACGTTATGTAGTATTACGTTATAACTTGTAACTTTATGTAGCATTACGATATAACGTATAACGTTATGTAGCATTACGATATAACGTATAACGTTATGTAGCATTACGATATAACGTATAACGTTATGTAGCATTACGATATAACGTATAACGATATATAGCATTACGATATAACGTATAACGTCATGTATCATTACGATATAACGTATAACGTTATGTAGCATTACGATATAACGTATAACGTTATGTGTCATTACGATATAGCGTATAACGTTATATAGTATTACGTTATAACGTATAACGTTATGTAGCATTACGATATAAAGTATAACGTTATGTAGCATAACGATATTACGTATAACGTTATGTAGCATTACGATACAACGTATAACGTTATGTAGCATGACGATATAACGTATAACGTTATGTATCATTGCGATATAGCGTATAACGTTATGTAACATAACGATATTACGTAGGACGTTATCTAGCATTACGATATAACGTATAACCTTATGTATCATTACGATATAACGTATAACGTTATGTAGCATTCCGATATAACGTATAACGTTAAATGGTAATACGTTATAACGTATAACGTTATGTAGCATTACGATATAACGTATAACGTTATGTAGCAATACGATATAACGTATAACGTAATATAGTATTACGATATAACGTATAACGTTATGTAGCATTACGATATAACGTATAAGGTTATGTATCATTACGATATAACGTATAACGTTATGTAGCATTACAATATAACGTATAACGTTATGTAGCATTACGATATAACGTATAACGTTATGTAGCATTACGATATAACGTATAACGTTATGTAACATTACGATATAACGTATAACGTTATGTAACATTACGATATAACGTATAACGTTATGTAGTATTGCGCTATCACGTATAACGTTATGTAGTATTACGATATAACGTATAACGTTATGTAGCATAACGATATAACGTATAACGTTATGTAGCATTACGATATAACGTATAACGTTATGTAACATTACGATATAACGTATAACGTTATGTAACATTACGATATAACGTATAACGTTATGTAGTATTACGATATAACGTATAACGTTATGTAGCATAACGATATAACGTATAACGCTATGTAGCATTACGATATAACGTATAACGTTATGTAACATTACGATATAACGTATAACGTTATGTAACATTACGATATAACGTATAACGTTATATGGTAATACGTTATAACGTATAACGTTATGTAGCGTTACGATATAACGTATAACGTTATGTAGCATAATGATATAACGTATAACGTTATGTAGCATTACGATATAACGTATAACGTTATGTAACATTACGATATAACGTATAACGTTATGTAACATTACGATATAACGTATAACGTTATATGGTAATACGTTATAACGTATAACGTTATGTAGCATTACGATATAACGTATAACGTTATGTAGCATATCGATATAACTTATAACGTTATGTAGTATTACGCTATCACGTATAACGTTATGTAGTATTACGATATAACGTATAACGTTATGTAGCATAACGATATAACGTATAACGTTATGTAGCATTACGATATAACGTATAACGTTATGTACCATTACGATATAACGTATAACGTTATGTAACATTACGATATAACGTATAACGTTATATGGTAATACGTTATAACGTATAACGTTATGTAGCAATACGATATAACGTATAACGTTATGTAACATAACGATAAATCGTATAACGTTATATAGTATTACGTTATAACGTATAACGTTATGTAGTACTACGTTATTACGTATAACGTTATGTAGTATTACGATATAAGGTATAACGTTATGTAGCATAACGATATAACGTATAACGTTATGTATCATTACGATATAACGTATAACGTTATGTAACATTACGATATAACGTATAACGTTATATGGTAATACGTTATAACGTATAACGTTATGTAGCATTACGATATATGGTATAACGTCATGTAGCATTACGATATAACGTATAACGTTATGTAGCATAACGATATAACGTATAACGTTATGTAGCATTACGATATAACGTATAACGTTATGTAGCATTACGTTAAAACGTATAACGTTATGTAGGATTACGATATAACGTATAACGTTATGTAGCATTACGTTATAACGTATAACGTTATGTAGGATTACTACTTAACGTATAGCGTTATGTAGCATTGCGATATAACGTATAACGTTATGTAGCATTACGGTATAACGTATAACGTTATGTAGCATAACGATATAACGTATAACGTTATGTAGCATTACGATATAACGTATAACGTTATGTAGCATTACGATATAACGTATAACGTTATATGGTAATAAGTTATAACGTATAACGTTATGTAGCATTACGATATAACGTATAACGTCATGTAGCGTTACGATATAACGTATAACGTTATGTAGCATAACGATATAACGTATAACGTTATGTAGCATTACGATATAACGTATAACGTTATGTATCATTACGATATAACGTATAACGTTATATGGTAATAAGTTATAACGTATAACGTTATGTAGCATTACGATATAACGTATCACGTCATGTAGCGTTACGATATAACGTATAACGTTATGTAGCATAACGATATAACGTATAACGTTATGTAGCATAGCGGTATAACGTATAACGTTATGTATCATTACGATATAACGTATAACGTTATGTAGCATAACGTTATAACGTATAACGTTATGAAGCAATACGATATAACGTATAACGTTATGTAGCATTACGATATAACGTATAACGTAATATAGTATTACGATGTAACGTATAACGTTATGTAGCATTACGATATAACGTATAACGTTATGTATCATTACGATATAACGTATAACGTTATGTAGCATTACGATATAACGTATAACGTTATGTAGCATTACGATATAACGTATAACGATATATAGTATTACGTTATAACGTATAACGTTATGTAGCATTACGATATAACGTATAAAGTTATGTAGCACAGTGATATTACTTATAACGATATATAGTATTACGTTATAACGTATAACGTTATGTAGCATTACGATATAACGTATAACTTTATATGGTAATACGTTATAACTTATAACGTTATGTAGCATTAGGATATAACGTATAACGTTAGGTAGCATTACGATATAACGTATAACGTTATGTAGTATTACGATATAACGTATAACGTTATGTAGCATTCCGATATAACGTATAACGCTATATGGTAATACGTTATAACGTATAACGTTATGTAGCATTACGATATAACGTATAACGTTATGTAGCATTACGATATAACGTATAAGGTTATGTATCATTACGATATAACGTATAACGTTATGTAGCATTACAATATAACGTATAACGTTATGTAGCATTACGATATAACGTATAACGATATATAGTATTACGTTATAACGTATAACGTTATGTAACATAACGATATTACGTAGGACGTAATATAGTATTACGATGCAACGTATAACGTAATATAGCATTACGATATAACGTATAACGTTATGTAGAATTACGATATAACGTATACGTTATGTATCATTACGATATAACGTTTAACGTTATGTAGCATTACGTTACAACGTATAACGTCATGTATCATTACGATATAACGTATAACGTTATGTAGCATTACGATATAACGTATAACGTTATGTAGCATTACGATATAACGTATAACGATATATAGTATTACGTTATAACGTATAACGTTATGTAACATAACGATATTACGTAGGACGTTATATAGTATTACGTTATGACACATAACGTTACGTAGTATTACGTTATAACGTATAACGTTATGTATTATTACGTTATAACGTATAGCGTTATGTTGTATTACGATATAACGTATAACGTTATGTAGCATTACGATATAACGTATAACGTTATGTGTCATTACGATATAGCGTATAACGTTATATAGTATTACGTTATAACGTATAACGGTATGTAACATAACGATATTACGTATAACGTTATGTAGCATTACGATACAACGTATAACGTTATGTAGCATTACGATATAACGTATAACGTTATGTAGCATTACGATATATCGTATAACGTTATGTAACATAACGATATTACGTAGGACGTTATATAGTATTACGATATAACGTATAACGTAATATAGCATTACGATATAACGTATAACGTTATGTAGCATTACGATATAACGTATAACGTTATGTATCATTACGATATAACGTTTAACGTTATGTAGCATAATGATATTACGTTATAACGTAATGTAACATTACGATATAAAGTATAACGTTATGTGGCATAATGATATTACGTATAACGTTATGTAGCATTACGATACAACGTATAACGTCATGTATCATTACGATATAACGTATAACGTTATGTAGCATTACGATATAACGTATAACGTTACGTGCATTACGATATAGCGTATAACGTTATATAGTATTACGTTATAACGTGTAACGTTATGTAGCATTACGATATAACGTATAACGTTATGTGTCATTACGATATAGCGTATAACGTTATATAGTATTACGTTATAACGTATAACGTTATGTAGTGTTACGTTATAACGTATAACGTTATGTAGCATTACGATATAAAGTATAACGTTATATAGCATAATGATATTACGTATAACGTTATGTAGCATTACGATACAACGTATAACGTTATCTAGCATTACGATATAACGTATAACGTTATGTATCATTGCGATATAGCGTATAACGTTATATAGTATTACGTTATAACGTATAATATTATGTAGTATTACGTTATAACGTATAACGTTATGTAGCATTACGATATAACGTATAACGTTATGTAGTATTACGATATAACGTATAACGTTATGTAGTATTACGATATAACGTATAACGATATATAGTATTACGTTATAACGTATAATATTATGTAGTATTACGTTATAACGTATAACGTTATGTAGCATTACGATATAACGTATAACGTTATGTAGCATTACGATATAACGTATAACGTAATATAGTATTACGATGTAACGTATAACGTTATGTAGCATTACGATATAACGTATAACGTTATGTATCATTACGATATAACGTATAACGTTATGTAACATTACGATATAACGTATAACGTCATGTAGCATTACGATATAACGTATAACGATATATAGTATTACGTTATAACGTATAACGTTATGTAGAATTACGATATAACGTATACGTTATGTATCATTACGATATAACGTATAACGTTATGTAGCATTACGATATAACGTATAACGTTATGTAGCATTACGATATAACGTACAACGATATATAGTATTACGTTATAACGTATAACGTTATGTGTCATTACGATATAGCGTATAACGTTATATAGTATTACGTTATAACGTATAACGTTATGTAGTATTACGTTATAACGTATAACGTTATGTAGCATTACGATATGAAGTATAACGTTATGTAGCATAACGATATTACGTATAACGTTATATAGTATTACGTTATTACGTATAATATTATGTAGTATTACGTTATAACGTATAACGTTATGTAGCATTACGATATAACGTATAACGTTATATAGCATTACGATATAACGTATAACGATATATAGTATTACGTTATAACGTATAACGTTATGTAACATAACGATATTACGTAGGACGTTATATAGGATTACGATACAACGTATAACGTAATATAGCATTACGATATAACGTATAACTTTATGTAGAATTACGATATAACGTATACGTTATGTATCATTACGATATAACGTATAACGTTATGTAGCATTACGATATAACGAATAACGTTATGTATCATTACGATATAACGTATAACGTTATGTAGCATTACGATATAACGTATAGCGTTATGTAGCATTACGATATAACGTATAACGATATATAGCATTACGATATAACGTATAACGTCATGTATCATTACGATATAACGTATAACGTTATGTAGCATTACGATATAACGTATAACGTTATGTGTCATTACGATATAGCGTATAACGTTATATAGTATTACGTTATAACGTATAGCGTTATGTTGTATTACGATATACCGTATAACGTTATGTAGCATTACGATATAACGTATAACGTTATGTAGCACTACGATATAACGTATAACGATATATAGTATTACGTTATAACGTATAACGTTATGTAACATAACGATATTACGTAGGACGTTATGTAGCATTACGATATGAAGTATAACGTTATGTAGCATAACGATATTACGTATAACGTTATGTAGCATTACGATACAACGTATAACGTTATGTAGCATTACGATATAACGTATAACGTTATGTATCATTGCGATATAGCGTATAACGTTATGTAACATAACGATATTACGTAGGACGTTATCTAGCATTACGATATAACGTATAACGTTATGTATCATTACGATATAGCGTATAACGTTATATAGTATTACGTTATAACGTATAACGTTATGTAGTATTACGTTATAACTTGTAACTTTATGTAGCATTACGATATAACGTATAACGTTATGTAGCATTACGATATAACGTATAACGTTATGTAGCATTACGATATAACGTATAACGTTATGTAGCATTACGATATAACGTATAACGATATATAGCATTACGATATAACGTATAACGTCATGTATCATTACTATATAACGTATAACGTTATGTAGCATTACGATATAACGTATAACGTTATGTGTCATTACGATATAGCGTATAACGTTATATAGTATTACGTTATAACGTATAACGTTATGTAGCATTACGATATAAAGTATAACGTTATGTAGCATAACGATATTACGTATAACGTTATGTAGCATTACGATACAACGTATAACGTTATGTAGCATGACGATATAACGTATAACGTTATGTATCATTGCGATATAGCGTATAACGTTATGTAACATAACGATATTACGTAGGACGTTATCTAGCATTACGATATAACGTATAACGTTATGTATCATTACGATATAACGTATAACGTTATGTAGCATTCCGATATAACGTATAACGTTAAATGGTAATACGTTATAACGTATAACGTTATGTAGTATTACGATATAACGTATAACGTTATGTAGCAATACGATATAACGTATAACGTAATATAGTATTACGATATAACGTATAACGTTATGTAGCATTACGATATAACGTATAAGGTTATGTATCATTACGATATAACGTATAACGTTATGTAGCATTACAATATAACGTATAACGTTATGTAGCATTACGATATAACGTATAACGTTATGTAGCATTACGATATAACGTATAACGTTATGTAACATTACGATATAACGTATAACGTTATGTAACATTACGATATAACGTATAACGTTATGTAGTATTGCGCTATCACGTATAACGTTATGTAGTATTACGATATAACGTATAACGTTATGTAGCATAACGATATAACGTATAACGTTATGTAGCATTACGATATAACGTATAACGTTATGTAACATTACGATATAACGTATAACGTTATGTAACATTACGATATAACGTATAACGTCATGTAGCATTACGATATAACGTATAACGATATATAGTATTACGTTATAACGTATAACGTTATGTAGAATTACGATATAACGTATACGTTATGTATCATTACGATATAACGTATAACGTTATGTAGCATTACAATATAACGTATAACGTTATGTAGCATTACGATATAACGTATAACGATATATAGTATTACGTTATAACGTATAACGTTATGTAACATAACGATATTACGTAGGACGTAATATAGTATTACGATGCAACGTATAACGTAATATAGCATTACGATATAACGTATAACGTTATGTAGAATTACGATATAACGTATACGTTATGTATCATTACGATATAACGTTTAACGTTATGTAGCATTACGTTACAACGTTTAACGTCATGTATCATTACGATATAACGTATAACGTTATGTAGCATTACGATATAACGTATAACGTTATGTAGCATTACGATATAACGTATAACGATATATAGTATTACGTTATAACGTATAACGTTATGTAACATAACGATATTACGTAGGACGTTATATAGTATTACGTTATGACACATAACGTTACGTAGTATTACGTTATAACGTATAACGTTATGTATTATTACGTTATAACGTATAGCGTTATGTTGTATTACGATATAACGTATAACGTTATGTAGCATTACGATATAACGTATAACGTTATGTGTCATTACGATATAGCGTATAACGTTATATAGTATTACGTTATAACGTATAACGGTATGTAACATAACGATATTACGTATAACGTTATGTAGCATTACGATACAACGTATAACGTTATGTAGCATTACGATATAACGTATAACGTTATGTAGCATTACGATATATCGTATAACGTTATGTAACATAACGATATTACGTAGGACGTTATATAGTATTACGATATAACGTATAACGTAATATAGCATTACGATATAACGTATAACGTTATGTAGCATTACGATATAACGTATAACGTTATGTATCATTACGATATAACGTTTAACGTTATGTAGCATAATGATATTACGTTATAACGTAATGTAGCATTACGATATAAAGTATAACGTTATGTGGCATAATGATATTACGTATAACGTTATGTAGCATTACGATACAACGTATAACGTCATGTATCATTACGATATAACGTATAACGTTATGTAGCATTACGATATAACGTATAACGTTATGTGCATTACGATATAGCGTATAACGTTATATAGTATTACGTTATAACGTGTAACGTTATGTAGCATTACGATATAACGTATAACGTTATGTGTCATTACGATATAGCGTATAACGTTATATAGTATTACGTTATAACGTATAACGTTATGTAGTGTTACGTTATAACGTATAACGTTATGTAGCATTACGATATAAAGTATAACGTTATATAGCATAATGATATTACGTATAACGTTATGTAGCATTACGATACAACGTATAACGTTATCTAGCATTACGATATAACGTATAACGTTATGTATCATTGCGATATAGCGTATAACGTTATATAGTATTACGTTATAACGTATAATATTATGTAGTATTACGTTATAACGTATAACGTTATGTAGCATTACGATATAACGTATAACGTTATGTAGTATCACGATATAACGTATAACGTTATGTAGTATTACGATATAACGTATAACGATATATAGTATTACGTTATAACGTATAATATTATGTAGTATTACGTTATAACGTATAACGTTATGTAGCATTACGATATAACGTATAACGTTATGTAGCATTACGATATAACGTATAACGTAATATAGTATTACGATGTAACGTATAACGTTATGTAGCATTCCGATATAACGTATAACGTTAAATGGTAATACGTTATAACGTATAACGTTATGTAGCATTACGATATAACGTATAACGTTATGTAGCAATACGATATAACGTATAACGTAATATAGTATTACGATATAACGTATAACGTTATGTAGCATTACGATATAACGTATAAGGTTATGTATCATTACGATATAACGTATAACGTTATGTAGCATTACAATATAACGTATAACGTTATGTAGCATTACGATATAACGTATAACGTTATGTAGCATTACGATATAACGTATAACGTTATGTAACATTACGATATAACGTATAACGTTATGTAACATTACGATATAACGTATAACGTTATGTAGTATTGCGCTATCACGTATAACGTTATGTAGTATTACGATATAACGTATAACGTTATGTAGAATTACGATATAACGTATACGTTATGTATCATTACGATATAACGTATAACGTTATGTAACATTACGATATAACGTATAACGTCATGTAGCATTACGATATAACGTATAACGATATATAGTATTACGTTATAACGTATAACGTTATGTAGAATTACGATATAACGTATACGTTATGTATCATTACGATATAACGTATAACGTTATGTAGCATTACGATATAACGTATAACGTTATGTAGCATTACGATATAACGTACAACGATATATAGTATTACGTTATAACGTATAACGTTATGTGTCATTACGATATAGCGTATAACGTTATATAGTATTACGTTATAACGTATAACGTTATGTAGTATTACGTTATAACGTATAACGTTATGTAGCATTACGATATGAAGTATAACGTTATGTAGCATAACGATATTACGTATAACGTTATACAGTATTACGTTATTACGTATAATATTATGTAGTATTACGTTATAACGTATAACGTTATGTAGCATTACGATATAACGTATAACGTTATATAGCATTACGATATAACGTATAACGATATATAGTATTACGTTATAACGTATAACGTTATGTAACATAACGATATTACGTAGGACGTTATATAGGATTACGATACAACGTATAACGTAATATAGCATTACGATATAACGTATAACTTTATGTAGAATTACGATATAACGTATACGTTATGTATCATTACGATATAACGTATAACGTTATGTAGCATTACGATATAACGTATAACGTTATGTATCATTACGATATAACGTATAACGATATATAGCATTACGATATAACGTATAACGTCATGTATCATTACGATATAACGTATAACGTTATGTAGCATTACGATATAACGTATAACGTTATGTGTCATTACGATATAGCGTATAACGTTATGTAGTATTACGTTATAACTTGTAACTTTATGTAGCATTACGATATAACGTATAACGTTATGTAGCATTACGATATAACGTATAACGTTATGTAGCATTACGATATAACGTATAACGTTATGTAGCATTACGATATAACGTATAACGATATATAGCATTACGATATAACGTATAACGTCATGTATCATTACGATATAACGTATAACGTTATGTAGCATTACGATATAACGTATAACGTTATGTGTCATTACGATATAGCGTATAACGTTATATAGTATTACGTTATAACGTATAACGTTATGTAGCATTACGATATAAAGTATAACGTTATGTAGCATAACGATATTACGTATAACGTTATGTAGCATTACGATACAACGTATAACGTTATGTAGCATGACGATATAACGTATAACGTTATGTATCATTGCGATATAGCGTATAACGTTATGTAACATAACGATATTACGTAGGACGTTATCTAGCATTACGATATAACGTATAACGTTATGTATCATTACGATATAACGTATAACGTTATGTAGCATTCCGATATAACGTATAACGTTAAATGGTAATACGTTATAACGTATAACGTTATGTAGCATTACGATATAACGTATAACGTTATGTAGCAATACGATATAACGTATAACGTAATATAGTATTACGATATAACGTATAACGTTATGTAGCATTACGATATAACGTATAAGGTTATGTATCATTACGATATAACGTATAACGTTATGTAGCATTACAATATAACGTATAACGTTATGTAGCATTACGATATAACGTATAACGTTATGTAGCATTACGATATAACGTATAACGTTATGTAACATTACGATATAACGTATAACGTTATGTAACATTACGATATAACGTATAACGTTATGTAGTATTGCGCTATCACGTATAACGTTATGTAGTATTACGATATAACGTATAACGTTATGTAGCATAACGATATAACGTATAACGTTATGTAGCATTACGATATAACGTATAACGTTATGTAACATTACGATATAACGTATAACGTTATGTAACATTACGATATAACGTATAACGTTATGTAGTATTACGATATAACGTATAACGTTATGTAGCATAACGATATAACGTATAACGCTATGTAGCATTACGATATAACGTATAACGTTATGTAACATTACGATATAACGTATAACGTTATGTAACATTACGATATAACGTATAACGTTATATGGTAATACGTTATAACGTATAACGTTATGTAGCGTTACGATATAACGTATAACGTTATGTAGCATAATGATATAACGTATAACGTTATGTAGCATTACGATATAACGTATAACGTTATGTAACATTACGATATAACGTATAACGTTATGTAACATTACGATATAACGTATAACGTTATATGGTAATACGTTATAACGTATAACGTTATGTAGCATTACGATATAACGTATAACGTTATGTAGCATATCGATATAACTTATAACGTTATGTAGTATTACGCTATCACGTATAACGTTATGTAGTATTACGATATAACGTATAACGTTATGTAGCATAACGATATAACGTATAACGTTATGTAGCATTACGATATAACGTATAACGTTATGTAACATTACGATATAACGTATAACGTTATGTAACATTACGATATAACGTATAACGTTATATGGTAATACGTTATAACGTATAACGTTATGTAGCAATACGATATAACGTATAACGTTATGTAACATAACGATAAATCGTATAACGTTATATAGTATTACGTTATAACGTATAACGTTATGTAGTACTACGTTATTACGTATAACGTTATGTAGTATTACGATATAAGGTATAACGTTATGTAGCATAACGATATAACGTATAACGTTATGTATCATTACGATATAACGTATAACGTTATGTAACATTACGATATAACGTATAACGTTATATGGTAATACGTTATAACGTATAACGTTATGTAGCATTACGATATATGGTATAACGTCATGTAGCATTACGATATAACGTATAACGTTATGTAGCATAACGATATAACGTATAACGTTATGTAGCATTACGATATAACGTATAACGTTATGTAGCATTACGTTAAAACGTATAACGTTATGTAGGATTACGATATAACGTATAACGTTATGTAGCATTACGTTATAACGTATAACGTTATGTAGGATTACTACTTAACGTATAGCGTTATGTAGCATTGCGATATAACGTATAACGTTATGTAGCATTACGGTATAACGTATAACGTTATGTAGCATAACGATATAACGTATAACGTTATGTAGCATTACGATATAACGTATAACGTTATGTAGCATTACGATATAACGTATAACGTTATATGGTAATAAGTTATAACGTATAACGTTATGTAGCATTACTATATAACGTATAACGTCATGTAGCGTTACGATATAACGTATAACGTTATGTAGCATAACGATATAACGTATAACGTTATGTAGCATTACGATATAACGTATAACGTTATGTATCATTACGATATAACGTATAACGTTATATGGTAATAAGTTATAACGTATAACGTTATGTAGCATTACGATATAACGTATCACGTCATGTAGCGTTACGATATAACGTATAACGTTATGTAGCATAACGATATAACGTATAACGTTATGTAGCATAGCGGTATAACGTATAACGTTATGTATCATTACGATATAACGTATAACGTTATGTAGCATTACGTTATAACGTATAACGTTATGAAGCAATACGATATAACGTATAACGTTATGTAGCATTACGATATAACGTATAACGTTATGTAGCATTACGATATAACGTATAACGTTATGTATCATTACGATATAACGTATAACGTTATGTAGCATTACGTTATAACGTATAACGTTATGTAGCATTACGTTATATCGTATAACGTTATATGCTAATACGTTATAACGAAGAACGTTATGTAGCATTACGATATAACGTATAACGTTATGTAGCATTACGATATAACGTATAACGTTATGTAGCATAACGATAAAACGTATAACGTTATATAGTATTACGTTGTAACGTATAACGTTATGTAGTACTACGTTATTGCGTATAACGTTATGTAGTATTACGATATAAGGTATAACGTTATGTAGCATAACGATATAACGTATAACGTTATGTATCATTACGATATAACATATAACGTTATGTAACATTACGATATAACGTATAACGTTATATGGTAATACGTTATAACGTATAACGTTATGTAGCATTACGATATATCGTATATCGTCATGTAACATTACGATATAACGTATAACGTTATGTAGCATAACGATATAACGTATAACGTTATGTAGCATTACGATATAACGTATAACGTTATGTAGCATTACGTTATAACGTATAACGTTATGTAGGATTACGATATAACGTATAACGTTATGTAGCATTACGTTATAACGTATAACGTTATGTAGGATTACTACTTAACGTATAGCGTTATGTAGCATTGCGATATAACGTATAACGTTATGTAGCATTACGATATAACGTATAACGTTATATGGTAATAAGTTATAACGTATAGCGTTATGTAGCATTACGATATAACGTATAACGTCATGTAGCGTTACGATATAACGTATAACGTTATGTAGCATAACGATATAACGTATAACGTTATGTAGCATAACGATATAACGTATAACGTTATGTATCATTACGATATAACGTATAACGTTATATGGTAATAAGTTATAACGTATAACGTTATGTAGCATTACGATATAACGTATATCGTTATGTATCATTACGATATAACGTATAACGTTATGTAGCATTACGTTATAACGTATAACGTTATGTAGCATTACGTTATATCGTATAACGTTATATGCTAATACGTTATAACGTAGAACGTTATGTAGCATTACGATATAACGTATAACGTTATATGGTAATACGTTATAACGTATAACGTTATGTAGCATTACGATATAACGTATAACGTTATGTAGCATAACGATATAACGTATAACGTTATATAGTATTACGTAATAACGTATAACGTTACGTAGTATTACGTTATAATGTATAACGTTATGTAGCATTACGATATAACGTGTAACGTTATGTAGTATTACGCTATAACGGATAACGTTATGTAGCGATACGATATAACTTATAACTGTATGTAGCATTACGATATAACGTATAACGTTATGTAGCATTACGATATAACGTATAACGTTATATGCTAATACGTTATAACGTAGAACGTTATGTAGCATTACGATATAACGTATAACGTTATATGGTAATACGTTATAACGTATAACGTTATGTAGCATAACGATATAACGTATAACGTTATGTAGCATAACGATATAACGTATAACGTTATGTATCATTACGATATAACGTATAACGTTATATGGTAATAAGTTATAACGTATAACGTTATGTAGCATTACGATATAACGTATCACGTCATGTAGCGTTACGATATAACGTATAACGTTATGTAGCATAACGACATAACGTATAACGTTATGTAGCATAACGGTATAACGTATAACGTTAGGCAACATTACGATATAACGTATAACGTTATGTAACATTACGATATAACGTATAACGTTATATGGTAATACGTTATAACGTATAACGTTATGTAACATTACGATATAACGTATAACGTTATGTAGCATAACGATAAAACGTATAACGTTATATAGTATTACGTTATAACGTATAACGTTATGTAGTACTGCGTTATTACGTATAACGTTATGTAGCATAACGACATAACGTATAACGTTATGTAGCATAACGGTATAACGTATAACGTTATGTATCATTACGATATAACGTATAACGTTATGTAGCATTACGTTATAACGTATAACGTTATGAAGCAATACGATATAACGTATAACGTTATGTAGCATTACGATATAACGTATAACGTTATGTAGCATTACGATATAACGTATAACGTTATGTAGCATTACGATATAACGTATAACGTTATGTATCATAACGATATAACGTATATCGTTATGTATCATTACGATATAACGTATAACGTTATGTAGCATTACGTTATAACGTATAACGTTATGTAGCATTACGTTATATCGTATAACGTTATATGCTAATACGTTATAACGTAGAACGTTATGTAGCATTACGATATAACGTATAACGTTATATGGTAATACGTTATAACGTATAACGTTATGTAGCATTACGATATAACGTATAACGTTATGTAGCATAACGATATAACGTATAACGTTATATAGTATTACGTAATAACGTATAACGTTACGTAGTATTACGTTATAATGTATAACGTTATGTAGCATTACGATATAACGTGTAACGTTATGTAGTATTACGCCATAACGGATAACGTTATGTAGCGATACGATATAAATTATAACTGTATGTAGCATTACGATATAACGTATAACGTTATGTAGCATTACGATATAACGTATAAGGTTATGTAGCATTACTATATAACGTATAACGTTATGTAGTATTACGTTATAACGTATAACGTTATGTAGGAATACGATATAACGTATAACGTTATGTAGTATTACGTTATAACGTATAATGTTATGCAGCATTACGATATAACTTATAACGTTATATGTTAATGCCTTATAACGGATAACGTTATGTAGCAAAACGATATAACGTAGAACGTTATGTATCATTACGATATAACGTATAACGTTATATGGTAATACGTTATAACGTATAACGTTATGTAGCATTACGATATAACGTATAACGTTATGTAGCATTACGATGTAACGTATAACGTTATATAGTATTACGTTATAACGTATAACGTTATGTAGTATTACGCTATCACGTATAACGTTATGTAGTATTACGATATAACGTATAACGTTATGTAGCATAACGATATAACGTATAACGTTATGTAGTTCTACGTTATCACGTATAACGTTATGTAGTATTACGATATAACGTATAACGTTATGTAGCATAACGATATAACGTATAACGTTATGTATCATTACGATATAACGTATAACGTTATGTAACATTACGATAGAACGTATAACGTTATATGGTAATACGTTATAACGTATAACGTTATGTAGCATTACGATATAACGTATAACGTTATGTAGCATATCGATATAGCTTATAACGTTATGTAGCATTACGGTATAACGTATAACGTTATATAGTATTACGTTATAACGTATAACGTTATGTAGTATTACGCTATCACGTATAACGTTATGTAGTATTACGATATAACGTATAACGTTATGTAGCATAATGATATAACGTATAACGTTATGTAGCATTACGATATAACGTATAACGTTATGCAACATTACGATATAACGTATAACGTTATGTAACATTACGATATAACGTATAACGTTATATGGTAATACGTTATAACGTATAACGTTATGTAACATTACGATATAACGTATAACGTTATGTAGCATAACGATAAAACGTATAACGTTATATAGTATTACGTTATAACGTATAACGTTATGTAGTACTGCGTTATTACGTATAACGTTATGTAGTATTACGATATAAGGTATAACGTTATGTAGCATAACGTTATAACGTATAACGTTATGTATCATTACGATATAACGTATAACGTTATGTAACATTACGATATAACGTATAACGTTATGTGGTAATACGTTATAACGTATAACGTTATGTAGCATTACGATATATCGTATAACGTCATGTAGCATTACGATATAACGTATAACGTTATATGGTAATAAGTTATAACGTATAGCGTTATGTAGCATTACGATATAACGTATAACGTCATGTAGCGTTACGATATAACGTATAACGTTATGTAGCATAACGATATAACGTATAACGTTATGTAGCATAACGATATAACGTATAACGTTATGTATCATTACGATATAACGTATAACGTTATATGGTAATAAGTTATAACGTATAACGTTATGTAGCATTACGATATAACGTATAACGTATAGCGTTATGTAGCATTGCGATATAACGTATAACGTTATGTAGCATTTCGATATAACGTATAACGTTATATGGTAATAAGTTATAACGTATAGCGTTATGTAGCATTACGATATAACGTATATCGTTATGTATCATTACGATATAACGTATAACGTTATGTAGCATTACGTTATAACGTATAACGTTATGTAGCATTACGTTATATCGTATAACGTTATATGCTAATACGTTATAACGTAGAACGTTATGTAGCATTACGATATAACGTATAACGTTATATGGTAATACGTTATAACGTATAACGTTATGTAGCATTACGATATAACGTATAACGTTATGTAGCATAACGATATAACGTATAACGTTATATAGTATTACGTAATAACGTATAACGTTACGTAGTATTACGTTATAATGTATAACGTTATGTAGCATTACGATATAACGTGTAACGTTATGTAGTATTACGCTATAACGGATAACGTTATGTAGCGATACGATATAACTTATAACTGTATGTAGCATTACGATATAACGTATAACGTTATGTAGCATTACGATATAACGTATAACGTTATATGCTAATACGTTATAACGTAGAACGTTATGTAGCATTACGATATAACGTATAACGTTATATGGTAATACGTTATAACGTATAACGTTATGTAGCATAACGATATAACGTATAACGTTATGTAGCATAACGATATAACGTATAACGTTATGTATCATTACGATATAACGTATAACGTTATATGGTAATAAGTTATAACGTATAACGTTATGTAGCATTACGATATAACGTATCACGTCATGTAGCGTTACGATATAACGTATAACGTTATGTAGCATAACGACATAACGTATAACGTTATGTAGCATAACGGTATAACGTATAACGTTAGGCAACATTACGATATAACGTATAACGTTATGTAACATTACGATATAACGTATAACGTTATATGGTAATACGTTATAAGGTATAACGTTATGTAACATTACGATATAACGTATAACGTTATGTAGCATAACGATAAAACGTATAACGTTATATAGTATTACGTTATAACGTATAACGTTATGTAGTACTGCGTTATTACGTATAACGTTATGTAGCATAACGACATAACGTATAACGTTATGTAGCATAACGGTATAACGTATAACGTTATGTATCATTACGATATAACGTATAACGTTATGTAGCATTACGTTATAACGTATAACGTTATGAAGCAATACGATATAACGTATAACGTTATGTAGCATTACGATATAACGTATAACGTTATGTAGCATTACGATATAACGTATAACGTTATGTAGCATTACGATATAACGTATAACGTTATGTAGCATAACGATATAACGTATATCGTTATGTATCATTACGATATAACGTATAACGTTATGTAGCATTACGTTATAACGTATAACGTTATGTAGCATTACGTTATATCGTATAACGTTATATGCTAATACGTTATAACGTAGAACGTTATGTAGCATTACGATATAACGTATAACGTTATATGGTAATACGTTATAACGTATAACGTTATGTAGCATTACGATATAACGTATAACGTTATGTAGCATAACGATATAACGTATAACGTTATATAGTATTACGTAATAACGTATAACGTTACGTAGTATTACGTTATAATGTATAACGTTATGTAGCATTACGATATAACGTGTAACGTTATGTAGTATTACGCCATAACGGATAACGTTATGTAGCGATACGATATAACTTATAACTGTATGTAGCATTACGATATAACGTATAACGTTATGTAGCATTACGATATAACGTATAAGGTTATGTAGCATTACTATATAACGTATAACGTTATGTAGTATTACGTTATAACGTATAACGTTATGTAGTATTACGTTATAACGTATAACGTTATGTAGGAATACGATATAACGTATAACGTTATGTAGTATTACGTTATAACGTATAATGTTATGCAGCATTACGATATAACTTATAACGTTATATGTTAATGCCTTATAACGGATAACGTTATGTAGCAAAACGATATAACGTAGAACGTTATGTATCATTACGATATAACGTATAACGTTATATGGTAATACGTTATAACGTATAACGTTATGTAGCATTACGATATAACGTATAACGTTATGTAGCATTACGATGTAACGTATAACGTTATATAGTATTACGTTATAACGTATAACGTTATGTAGTATTACGCTATCACGTATAACGTTATGTAGTATTACGATATAACGTATAACGTTATGTAGCATAACGATATAACGTATAACGTTATGTAGTTCTACGTTATCACGTATAACGTTATGTAGTATTACGATATAACGTATAACGTTATGTAGCATAACGATATAACGTATAACGTTATGTATCATTACGATATAACGTATAACGTTATGTAACATTACGATAGAACGTATAACGTTATATGGTAATACGTTATAACGTATAACGTTATGTAGCATTACGATATAACGTATAACGTTATGTAGCATATCGATATAGCTTATAACGTTATGTAGCATTACGGTATAACGTATAACGTTATATAGTATTACGTTATAACGTATAACGTTATGTAGTATTACGCTATCACGTATAACGTTATGTAGTATTACGATATAACGTATAACGTTATGTAGCATAACGATATAACGTATAACGTTATGTAGCATTACGATATAACGTATAACGTTATGCAACATTACGATATAACGTATAACGTTATGTAACATTACGATATAACGTATAACGTTATATGGTAATACGTTATAACGTATAACGTTATGTAACATTACGATATAACGTATAACGTTATGTAGCATAACGATAAAACGTATAACGTTATATAGTATTACGTTATAACGTATAACGTTATGTAGTACTGCGTTATTACGTATAACGTTATGTAGTATTACGATATAAGGTATAACGTTATGTAGCATAACGTTATAACGTATAACGTTATGTATCATTACGATATAACGTATAACGTTATGTAACATTACGATATAACGTATAACGTTATATGGTAATACGTTATAACGTATAACGTTATGTAGCATTACGATATATCGTATAACGTCATGTAGCATTACGATATAACGTATAACGTTATGTAGCATAACGATATAACGTATAACGTTATGTAGCATTACGATATAACGTATAACGTTATGTAGCATTACGTTATAACGTATAACGTTATGTAGGATTACGATATAACGTATAACGTTATGTAGCATTACGTTATAACGTATAACGTTATGTAGGATTACTACTTAACGTATAGCGTTATGTAGCATTGCGATATAACGTATAACGTTATGTAGCATTACGGTATAACGTATAACGTTATGTAGCATAACGATATAACGTATAACGTTATGTAGCATTACGATATAACGTATAACGTTATGTAGCATTACGTTATAACGTATAACGTTATGTAGGATTACGATATAACGTATAACGTTATGTAGCATTACGTTATAACGTATAACGTTATGTAGGATTACTACTTAACGTATAGCGTTATGTAGCATTGCGATATAACGTATAACGTTATGTAGCATTTCGATATAACGTATAACGTTATATGGTAATAAGTTATAACGTATAGCGTTATGTAGCATTACGATATAACGTATAACGTCATGTAGCGTTACGATATAACGTATAACGTTATGTAGCATAACGATATAACGTATAACGTTATGTAGCATAACGATATAACGTATAACGTTATGTATCATTACGATATAACGTATAACGTTATATGGTAATAAGTTATAACGTATAACGTTATGTAGCATTACGATATAACGTATCACGTCATGTAGCGTTACGATATAACGTATAACGTTATGTAGCATAACGACATAACGTATAACGTTATGTAGCATAACGGTATAACGTATAACGTTATGTATCATTACGATATAACGTATAACGTTATGTAGCATTACGTTATAACGTATAACGTTATGAAGCAATACGATATAACGTATAACGTTATGTAGCATTACGATATAACGTATAACGTTATGTAGCATTACGATATAACGTATAACGTTATGTAGCATTACGATATAACGTATAACGTTATGTAGCATAACGATATAACGTATATCGTTATGTATCATTACGATATAACGTATAACGTTATGTAGCATTACGTAATAACGTATAACGTTATGTAGCATTACGTTATATCGTATAACGTTATATGCTAATACGTTATAACGTAGAACGTTATGTAGCATTACGATATAACGTATAACGTTATATGGTAATACGTTATAACGTATAACGTTATGTAGCATTACGATATAACGTATAACGTTATGTAGCATAACGATATAACGTATAACGTTATATAGTATTACGTAATAACGTATAACGTTACGGAGTATTACGTTATAATGTATAACGTTATGTAGCATTACGATATAACGTGTAACGTTATGTAGTATTACGCTATAACGGATAACGTTATGTAGCGATACGATATAACTTATAACTGTATGTAGCATTACGATATAACGTATAACGTTATGTAGCATTACGATATAACGTATAACGTTATATGCTAATACGTTATAACGTAGAACGTTATGTAGCATTACGATATAACGTATAACGTTATATGGTAATACGTTATAACGTATAACGTTATGTAGCATAACGATATAACGTATAACGTTATGTAGCATAACGATATAACGTATAACGTTATGTAGCATAACGATATAACGTATAACGTTATGTATCATTACGATATAACGTATAACGTTATATGGTAATAAGTTATAACGTATAACGTTATGTAGCATTACGATATAACGTATCACGTCATGTAGCGTTACGATATAACGTATAACGTTATGTAGCATAAAGACATAACGTATAACGTTATGTAGCATAACGGTATAACGTATAACGTTATGTATCATTACGATATAACGTATAACGTTATGTAGCATTACGTTATAACGTATAACGTTATGAAGCAATACGATATAACGTATAACGTTATGTAGCATTACGATATAACGTATAACGTTATGTAGCATTACGATATAACGTATAACGTTATGTAGCATTACGATATAACGTATAACGTTATGTAGCATAACGATATAACGTATATCGTTATGTATCATTACGATATAACGTATAACGTTATGTAGCATTACGTTATAACGTATAACGTTATGTAGCATTACGATATAACGTATAACGTTAGGCAACATTACGATATAACGTATAACGTTATGTAACATTACGATATAACGTATAACGTTATATGGTAATACGTTATAACGTATAACGTTATGTAACATTACGATATAACGTATAACGTTATGTAGCATAACGATAAAACGTATAACGTTATATAGTATTACGTTATAACGTATAACGTTATGTAGTACTGCGTTATTACGTATAACGTTATGTAGCATAACGACATAACGTATAACGTTATGTAGCATAACGGTATAACGTATAACGTTATGTATCATTACGATATAACGTATAACGTTATGTAGCATTACGTTATAACGTATAACGTTATGAAGCAATACGATATAACGTATAACGTTATGTAGCATTACGATATAACGTATAACGTTATGTAGCATTACGATATAACGTATAACGTTATGTAGCATTACGATATAACGTATAACGTTATGTAGCATAACGATATAACGTATATCGTTATGTATCATTACGATATAACGTATAACGTTATGTAGCATTACGTTATAACGTATAACGTTATGTAGCATTACGTTATATCGTATAACGTTATATGCTAATACGTTATAACGTAGAACGTTATGTAGCATTACGATATAACGTATAACGTTATATGGTAATACGTTATAACGTATAACGTTATGTAGCATTACGATATAACGTATAACGTTATGTAGCATAACGATATAACGTATAACGTTATATAGTATTACGTAATAACGTATAACGTTACGTAGTATTACGTTATAATGTATAACGTTATGTAGCATTACGATATAACGTGTAACGTTATGTAGTATTACGCTATAACGGATAACGTTATGTAGCGATACGATATAACTTATAACTGTATGTAGCATTACGATATAACGTATAACGTTATGTAGCATTACGATATAACGTATAAGGTTATGTAGCATTACTATATAACGTATAACGTTATGTAGTATTACGTTATAACGTATAACGTTATGTAGTATTACGTTATAACGTATAACGTTATGTAGGAATACGATATAACGTATAACGTTATGTAGTATTACGTTATAACGTATAATGTTATGCAGCATTACGATATAACTTATAACGTTATATGTTAATGCCTTATAACGGATAACGTTATGTAGCAAAACGATATAACGTAGAACGTTATGTATCATTACGATATAACGTATAACGTTATATGGTATTACGTTATAACGTATAACGTTATGTAGCATTACGATATAACGTATATCGTTATGTATCATTACGATATAACGTATAACGTTATGTAGCATTACGTTATAACGTATAACGTTATGTAGCATTACGTTATATCGTATAACGTTATATGCTAATACGTTATAACGTAGAACGTTATGTAGCATTACGATATAACGTATAACGTTATATGGTAATACGTTATAACGTATAACGTTATGTAGCATTACGATATAACGTATAACGTTATGTAGCATAACGATATAACGTATAACGTTATATAGTATTACGTAATAACGTATAACGTTACGTAGTATTACGTTATAATGTATAACGTTATGTAGCATTACGATATAACGTGTAACGTTATGTAGTATTACGCTATAACGGATAACGTTATGTAGCGATACGATATAACTTATAACTGTATGTAGCATTACGATATAACGTATAACGTTATGTAGCATTACGATATAACGTATAACGTTATATGCTAATACGTTATAACGTAGAACGTTATGTAGCATTACGATATAACGTATAACGTTATATGGTAATACGTTATAACGTATAACGTTATGTAGCATAACGATATAACGTATAACGTTATGTAGCATAACGATATAACGTATAACGTTATGTATCATTACGATATAACGTATAACGTTATATGGTAATAAGTTATAACGTATAACGTTATGTAGCATTACGATATAACGTATCACGTCATGTAGCGTTACGATATAACGTATAACGTTATGTAGCATAACGACATAACGTATAACGTTATGTAGCATAACGGTATAACGTATAACGTTAGGCAACATTACGATATAACGTATAACGTTATGTAACATTACGATATAACGTATAACGTTATATGGTAATACGTTATAAGGTATAACGTTATGTAACATTACGATATAACGTATAACGTTATGTAGCATAACGATAAAACGTATAACGTTATATAGTATTACGTTATAACGTATAACGTTATGTAGTACTGCGTTATTACGTATAACGTTATGTAGCATAACGACATAACGTATAACGTTATGTAGCATAACGGTATAACGTATAACGTTATGTATCATTACGATATAACGTATAACGTTATGTAGCATTACGTTATAACGTATAACGTTATGAAGCAATACGATATAACGTATAACGTTATGTAGCATTACGATATAACGTATAACGTTATGTAGCATTACGATATAACGTATAACGTTATGTAGCATTACGATATAACGTATAACGTTATGTAGCATAACGATATAACGTATATCGTTATGTATCATTACGATATAACGTATAACGTTATGTAGCATTACGTTATAACGTATAACGTTATGTAGCATTACGTTATATCGTATAACGTTATATGCTAATACGTTATAACGTAGAACGTTATGTAGCATTACGATATAACGTATAACGTTATATGGTAATACGTTATAACGTATAACGTTATGTAGCATTACGATATAACGTATAACGTTATGTAGCATAACGATATAACGTATAACGTTATATAGTATTACGTAATAACGTATAACGTTACGTAGTATTACGTTATAATGTATAACGTTATGTAGCATTACGATATAACGTGTAACGTTATGTAGTATTACGCCATAACGGATAACGTTATGTAGCGATACGATATAACTTATAACTGTATGTAGCATTACGATATAACGTATAACGTTATGTAGCATTACGATATAACGTATAAGGTTATGTAGCATTACTATATAACGTATAACGTTATGTAGTATTACGTTATAACGTATAACGTTATGTAGTATTACGTTATAACGTATAACGTTATGTAGGAATACGATATAACGTATAACGTTATGTAGTATTACGTTATAACGTATAATGTTATGCAGCATTACGATATAACTTATAACGTTATATGTTAATGCCTTATAACGGATAACGTTATGTAGCAAAACGATATAACGTAGAACGTTATGTATCATTACGATATAACGTATAACGTTATATGGTAATACGTTATAACGTATAACGTTATGTAGCATTACGATATAACGTATAACGTTATGTAGCATTACGATGTAACGTATAACGTTATATAGTATTACGTTATAACGTATAACGTTATGTAGTATTACGCTATCACGTATAACGTTATGTAGTATTACGATATAACGTATAACGTTATGTAGCATAACGATATAACGTATAACGTTATGTAGCATAACGATATAACGTATAACGTTATGTATCATTACGATATAACGTATAACGTTATGTAACATTACGATAGAACGTATAACGTTATATGGTAATACGTTATAACGTATAACGTTATGTAGCATTACGATATAACGTATAACGTTATGTAGCATATCGATATAGCTTATAACGTTATGTAGCATTACGGTATAACGTATAACGTTATATAGTATTACGTTATAACGTATAACGTTATGTAGTATTACGCTATCACGTATAACGTTATGTAGTATTACGATATAACGTATAACGTTATGTAGCATAACGATATAACGTATAACGTTATGTAGCATTACGATATAACGTATAACGTTATGCAACATTACGATATAACGTATAACGTTATGTAACATTACGATATAACGTATAACGTTATATGGTAATACGTTATAACGTATAACGTTATGTAACATTACGATATAACGTATAACGTTATGTAGCATAACGATAAAACGTATAACGTTATATAGTATTACGTTATAACGTATAACGTTATGTAGTACTGCGTTATTACGTATAACGTTATGTAGTATTACGATATAAGGTATAACGTTATGTAGCATAACGTTATAACGTATAACGTTATGTATCATTACGATATAACGTATAACGTTATGTAACATTACGATATAACGTATAACGTTATATGGTAATACGTTATAACGTATAACGTTATGTAGCATTACGATATATCGTATAACGTCATGTAGCATTACGATATAACGTATAACGTTATGTAGCATAACGATATAACGTATAACGTTATGTAGCATTACGATATAACGTATAACGTTATGTAGCATTACGTTATAACGTATAACGTTATGTAGGATTACGATATAACGTATAACGTTATGTAGCATTACGTTATAACGTATAACGTTATGTAGGATTACTACTTAACGTATAGCGTTATGTAGCATTGCGATATAACGTATAACGTTATGTAGCATTACGGTATAACGTATAACGTTATGTAGCATAACGATATAACGTATAACGTTATGTAGCATTACGATATAACGTATAACGTTATGTAGCATTACGTTATAACGTATAACGTTATGTAGGATTACGATATAACGTATAACGTTATGTAGCATTACG
This sequence comes from Bombus lapidarius, assembly GCA_936014575.1. Lineage (NCBI taxonomy): Eukaryota > Metazoa > Arthropoda > Insecta > Hymenoptera > Apidae > Bombus > Bombus lapidarius. The sequence continues at coordinate 573,620 of CAKXZU010000093.1, forward strand.
TTATAACGTATAACGTTATGTAGGATTACTACTTAACGTATAGCGTTATGTAGCATTGCGATATAACGTATAACGTTATGTAGCATTTCGATATAACGTATAACGTTATATGGTAATAAGTTATAACGTATAGCGTTATGTAGCATTACGATATAACGTATAACGTCATGTAGCGTTACGATATAACGTATAACGTTATGTAGCATAACGATATAACGTATAACGTTATGTAGCATAACGATATAACGTATAACGTTATGTATCATTACGATATAACGTATAACGTTATATGGTAATAAGTTATAACGTATAACGTTATGTAGCATTACGATATAACGTATCACGTCATGTAGCGTTACGATATAACGTATAACGTTATGTAGCATAACGACATAACGTATAACGTTATGTAGCATAACGGTATAACGTATAACGTTATGTATCATTACGATATAACGTATAACGTTATGTAGCATTACGTTATAACGTATAACGTTATGAAGCAATACGATATAACGTATAACGTTATGTAGCATTACGATATAACGTATAACGTTATGTAGCATTACGATATAACGTATAACGTTATGTAGCATTACGATATAACGTATAACGTTATGTAGCATAACGATATAACGTATATCGTTATGTATCATTACGATATAACGTATAACGTTATGTAGCATTACGTAATAACGTATAACGTTATGTAGCATTACGTTATATCGTATAACGTTATATGCTAATACGTTATAACGTAGAACGTTATGTAGCATTACGATATAACGTATAACGTTATATGGTAATACGTTATAACGTATAACGTTATGTAGCATTACGATATAACGTATAACGTTATGTAGCATAACGATATAACGTATAACGTTATATAGTATTACGTAATAACGTATAACGTTACGGAGTATTACGTTATAATGTATAACGTTATGTAGCATTACGATATAACGTGTAACGTTATGTAGTATTACGCTATAACGGATAACGTTATGTAGCGATACGATATAACTTATAACTGTATGTAGCATTACGATATAACGTATAACGTTATGTAGCATTACGATATAACGTATAACGTTATATGCTAATACGTTATAACGTAGAACGTTATGTAGCATTACGATATAACGTATAACGTTATATGGTAATACGTTATAACGTATAACGTTATGTAGCATAACGATATAACGTATAACGTTATGTAGCATAACGATATAACGTATAACGTTATGTAGCATAACGATATAACGTATAACGTTATGTATCATTACGATATAACGTATAACGTTATATGGTAATAAGTTATAACGTATAACGTTATGTAGCATTACGATATAACGTATCACGTCATGTAGCGTTACGATATAACGTATAACGTTATGTAGCATAAAGACATAACGTATAACGTTATGTAGCATAACGGTATAACGTATAACGTTATGTATCATTACGATATAACGTATAACGTTATGTAGCATTACGTTATAACGTATAACGTTATGAAGCAATACGATATAACGTATAACGTTATGTAGCATTACGATATAACGTATAACGTTATGTAGCATTACGATATAACGTATAACGTTATGTAGCATTACGATATAACGTATAACGTTATGTAGCATAACGATATAACGTATATCGTTATGTATCATTACGATATAACGTATAACGTTATGTAGCATTACGTTATAACGTATAACGTTATGTAGCATTACGATATAACGTATAACGTTAGGCAACATTACGATATAACGTATAACGTTATGTAACATTACGATATAACGTATAACGTTATATGGTAATACGTTATAACGTATAACGTTATGTAACATTACGATATAACGTATAACGTTATGTAGCATAACGATAAAACGTATAACGTTATATAGTATTACGTTATAACGTATAACGTTATGTAGTACTGCGTTATTACGTATAACGTTATGTAGCATAACGACATAACGTATAACGTTATGTAGCATAACGGTATAACGTATAACGTTATGTATCATTACGATATAACGTATAACGTTATGTAGCATTACGTTATAACGTATAACGTTATGAAGCAATACGATATAACGTATAACGTTATGTAGCATTACGATATAACGTATAACGTTATGTAGCATTACGATATAACGTATAACGTTATGTAGCATTACGATATAACGTATAACGTTATGTAGCATAACGATATAACGTATATCGTTATGTATCATTACGATATAACGTATAACGTTATGTAGCATTACGTTATAACGTATAACGTTATGTAGCATTACGTTATATCGTATAACGTTATATGCTAATACGTTATAACGTAGAACGTTATGTAGCATTACGATATAACGTATAACGTTATATGGTAATACGTTATAACGTATAACGTTATGTAGCATTACGATATAACGTATAACGTTATGTAGCATAACGATATAACGTATAACGTTATATAGTATTACGTAATAACGTATAACGTTACGTAGTATTACGTTATAATGTATAACGTTATGTAGCATTACGATATAACGTGTAACGTTATGTAGTATTACGCTATAACGGATAACGTTATGTAGCGATACGATATAACTTATAACTGTATGTAGCATTACGATATAACGTATAACGTTATGTAGCATTACGATATAACGTATAAGGTTATGTAGCATTACTATATAACGTATAACGTTATGTAGTATTACGTTATAACGTATAACGTTATGTAGTATTACGTTATAACGTATAACGTTATGTAGGAATACGATATAACGTATAACGTTATGTAGTATTACGTTATAACGTATAATGTTATGCAGCATTACGATATAACTTATAACGTTATATGTTAATGCCTTATAACGGATAACGTTATGTAGCAAAACGATATAACGTAGAACGTTATGTATCATTACGATATAACGTATAACGTTATATGGTATTACGTTATAACGTATAACGTTATGTAGCATTACGATATAACGTATAACGTTATGTAGCATTACGATGTAACGTATAACGTTATATAGTATTACGTTATAACGTATAACGTTATGTAGTATTACGCTATCACGTATAACGTTATGTAGTATTACGATATAACGTATAACGTTATGTAGCATAACGATATAACGTATAACGTTATGTAGTTCTACGTTATCACGTATAACGTTATGTAGTATTACGATATAACGTATAACGTTTTGTAGCATAACGATATAACGTATAACGTTATGTAACATTACGATAGAACGTATAACGTTATATGGTAATACGTTATAACGTATAACGTTATGTAGCATTACGATATAACGTATAACGTTATGTAGCATATCGATATAACTTATAACGTTATGTAGCATTACGGTATAACGTATAACGTTATATAGTATTACGTTATAACGTATAACGTTATGTAGTATTACGCTATCACGTATAACGTTATGTAGTATTACGATATAACGTATAACGTTATGTAGCATAACGATATAACGTATAACGTTATGTAGCATTACGATATAACGTATAACGTTATGCAACATTACGATATAACGTATAACGTTATGTAACATTACGATATAACGTATAACGTTATATGGTAATACGTTATAACGTATAACGTTATGTAACATTACGATATAACGTATAACGTTATGTAGCATAACGATAAAACGTATAACGTTATATAGTATTACGTTATAACGTATAACGTTATGTAGTACTGCGTTATTACGTATAACGTTATGTAGTATTACGATATAAGGTATAACGTTATGTAGCATAACGTTATAACGTATAACGTTATGTATCATTACGATATAACGTATAACGTTATGTAACATTACGATATAACGTATAACGTTATATGGTAATACGTTATAACGTATAACGTTATGTAGCATTACGATATATCGTATAACGTCATGTAGCATTACGATATAACGTATAACGTTATGTAGCATAACGATATAACGTATAACGTTATGTAGCATTACGATATAACGTATAACGTTATGTAGCATTACGTTATAACGTATAACGTTATGTAGGATGACGATATAACGTATAACGTTATGTAGCATTACGTTATAACGTATAACGTTATGTAGGATTACTACTTAACGTATAGCGTTATGTAGCATTGCGATATAACGTATAACGTTATGTAGCATTACGGTATAACGTATAACGTTATGTAGCATAACGATATAACGTATAACGTTATGTAGCATTACGATATAACGTATAACGTTATGTAGCATTACGTTATAACGTATAACGTTATGTAGGATTACGATATAACGTATAACGTTATGTAGCATTACGTTATAACGTATAACGTTATGTAGGATTACTACTTAACGTATAGCGTTATGTAGCATTGCGATATAACGTATAACGTTATGTAGCATTTCGATATAACGTATAACGTTATATGGTAATAAGTTATAACGTATAGCGTTATGTAGCATTACGATATAACGTATAACGTCATGTAGCGTTACGATATAACGTATAACGTTATGTAGCATAACGATATAACGTATAACGTTATGTAGCATAACGATATAACGTATAACGTTATGTATCATTACGATATAACGTATAACGTTATATGGTAATAAGTTATAACGTATAACGTTATGTAGCATTACGATATAACGTATCACGTCATGTAGCGTTACGATATAACGTATAACGTTATGTAGCATAACGACATAACGTATAACGTTATGTAGCATAACGGTATAACGTATAACGTTATGTATCATTACGATATAACGTATAACGTTATGTAGCATTACGTTATAACGTATAACGTTATGAAGCAATACGATATAACGTATAACGTTATGTAGCATTACGATATAACGTATAACGTTATGTAGCATTACGATATAACGTATAACGTTATGTAGCATTACGATATAACGTATAACGTTATGTAGCATAACGATATAACGTATATCGTTATGTATCATTACGATATAACGTATAACGTTATGTAGCATTACGATATAACGTATAACGTTATGTAGCATAACGATAAAACGTATAACGTTATATAGTATTACGTTATAACGTATAACGTTATGTAGTACTGCGTTATTACGTATAACGTTATGTAGCATAACGACATAACGTATAACGTTATGTAGCATAACGGTATAACGTATAACGTTATGTATCATTACGATATAACGTATAACGTTATGTAGCATTACGTTATAACGTATAACGTTATATGGTAATACGTTATAACGTATAACGTTATGTAACATTACGATATAACGTATAACGTTATGTAGCATAACGATAAAACGTATAACGTTATATAGTATTACGTTATAACGTATAACGTTATGTAGTACTGCGTTATTACGTATAACGTTATGTAGCATAACGACATAACGTATAACGTTATGTAGCATAACGGTATAACGTATAACGTTATGTATCATTACGATATAACGTATAACGTTATGTAGCATTACGTTATAACGTATAACGTTATGAAGCAATACGATATAACGTATAACGCTATGTAGCATTACGATATAACGTATAACGTTATGTAGCATTACGATATAACGTATAACGTTATGTAGCATTACGATATAACGTATAACGTTATGTAGCATAACGATATAACGTATATCGTTATGTATCATTACGATATAACGTATAACGTTATGTAGCATTACGTTATAACGTATAACGTTATGTAGCATTACGTTATATCGTATAACGTTATATGCTAATACGTTATAACGTAGAACGTTATGTAGCATTACGATATAACGTATAACGTTATATGGTAATACGTTATAACGTATAACGTTATGTAGCATTACGATATAACGTATAACGTTATGTAGCATAACGATATAACGTATAACGTTATATAGTATTACGTAATAACGTAAAACGTTACGTAGTATTACGTTATAATGTATAACGTTATGTAGCATTACGATATAACGTGTAACGTTATGTAGTATTACGCTATAACGGATAACGTTATGTAGCGATACGATATAACTTATAACTGTATGTAGCATTACGATATAACGTATAACGTTATGTAGCATTACGATATAACGTATAAGGTTATGTAGCATTACTATATAACGTATAACGTTATGTAGTATTACGTTATAACGTATAACGTTATGTAGTATTACGTTATAACGTATAACGTTATGTAGGAATACGATATAACGTATAACGTTATGTAGTATTACGTTATAACGTATAATGTTATGCAGCATTACGATATAACTTATAACGTTATATGTTAATGCCTTATAACGGATAACGTTATGTAGCAAAACGATATAACGTAGAACGTTATGTATCATTACGATATAACGTATAACGTTATATGGTATTACGTTATAACGTATAACGTTATGTAGCATTACGATATAACGTATAACGTTATGTAGCATTACGATGTAACGTATAACGTTATATAGTATTACGTTATAACGTATAACGTTATGTAGTATTACGCTATCACGTATAACGTTATGTAGTATTACGATATAACGTATAACGTTATGTAGCATAACGATATAACGTATAACGTTATGTAGTTCTACGTTATCACGTATAACGTTATGTAGTATTACGATATAACGTATAACGTTATGTAGCATAACGATATAACGTATAACGTTATGTAACATTACGATAGAACGTATAACGTTATATGGTAATACGTTATAACGTATAACGTTATGTAGCATTACGATATAACGTATAACGTTATGTAGCATATCGATATAACTTATAACGTTATGTAGCATTACGGTATAACGTATAACGTTATATAGTATTACGTTATAACGTATAACGTTATGTAGTATTACGCTATCACGTATAACGTTATGTAGTATTACGATATAACGTATAACGTTATGTAGCATAACGATATAACGTATAACGTTATGTAGCATTACGATATAACGTATAACGTTATGCAACATTACGATATAACGTATAACGTTATGTAACATTACGATATAACGTATAACGTTATATGGTAATACGTTATAACGTATAACGTTATGTAACATTACGATATAACGTATAACGTTATGTAGCATAACGATAAAACGTATAACGTTATATAGTATTACGCTATCACGTATAACGTTATGTAGTACTGCGTTATTACGTATAACGTTATGTAGTATTACGATATAAGGTATAACGTTATGTAGCATTACGATATAACGTATAACGTTATGCAACATTACGATATAACGTATAACGTTATGTAACATTACGATATAACGTATAACGTTATATGGTAATACGTTATAACGTATAACGTTATGTAACATTACGATATAACGTATAACGTTATGTAGCATAACGATAAAACGTATAACGTTATATAGTATTACGTTATAACGTATAACGTTATGTAGTACTGCGTTATTACGTATAACGTTATGTAGTATTACGATATAAGGTATAACGTTATGTAGCATAACGTTATAACGTATAACGTTATGTATCATTACGATATAACGTATAACGTTATGTAACATTACGATATAACGTATAACGTTATATGGTAATACGTTATAACGTATAACGTTATGTAGCATTACGATATATCGTATAACGTCATGTAGCATTACGATATAACGTATAACGTTATGTAGCATAACGATATAACGTATAACGTTATGTAGCATTACGATATAACGTATAACGTTATGTAGCATTACGTTATAACGTATAACGTTATGTAGGATTACGATATAACGTATAACGTTATGTAGCATTACGTTATAACGTATAACGTTATGTAGGATTACTACTTAACGTATAGCGTTATGTAGCATTGCGATATAACGTATAACGTTATGTAGCATTACGTTATAACGTATAACGTTATGTAGGATTACTACTTAACGTATAGCGTTATGTAGCATTGCGATATAACGTATAACGTTATGTAGCATTACGGTATAACGTATAACGTTATGTAGCATAACGATATAACGTATAACGTTATGTAGCGTTACGATATAACGTATAACGTTATGTAGCATAACGATATAACGTATAACGTTATGTAGCATAACGATATAACGTATAACGTTATGTATCATTACGATATAACGTATAACGTTATATGGTAATAAGTTATAACGTATAACGTTATGTAGCATTACGATATAACGTATCACGTCATGTAGCGTTACGATATAACGTATAACGTTATGTAGCATAACGATATAACGTATAACGTTATGTAGCATAGCGGTATAACGTATAACGTTATGCATCATTACGATATAACGTATAACGTTATGTAGCATTACGTTATAACGTATAACGTTATGAAGCAATACGATATAACGTATAACGTTATGTAGCATTACGATATAACGTATAACGTTATGTAGCATTACGATATAACGTATAACGTTATGTAGCATTACGATATAACGTATAACGTTATGTATCATTACGATATAACGTATAACGTTATGTAGCATTACGTTATAACGTATAACGTTATGTAGCATTACGATATAACGTATAACGTTATGTAGCATGACGATATAACGTATAACGTTATGTCGCATAACGATATAACGTATAACGTTATGTATCATTACGATATAACGTATAACGTTATGTAGCATTACGTTATAACGTATAACGTTATGTAGCATTACGATATAACGTATAACGTTATGTAGCATGACGATATAACGTATAACGTTATGTAGCATTACGATATAACGTATAACGTTATGTAGCATTACGATATAACGTATAACGTTATATAGTATTACGTTATAACGTATAACGTTATGTAGTATTACGCTATCACGTATAACGTTATGTACTATTACGATATAACGTATAACGATATGTAGCATAACGATATAACGTATAACGTTATATATCATTGCGATATAACGTATAACGTTATGTAACATTACGATATAACGTATAACGTTATGTAACATTACGATATAACGTATAACGTTATATGGTAATACGTTATAACGTATAACGTTATGTAGCATTACGATATATCGTATAACGTCATGTAGCATTACGATATAACGTATAACGTTATGTAGCATAACGATATAACGTATAACGTTATGTAGCATTACGATATAACGTATAACGTTATGTAGCATAACGATATAACGTATAACGTTATGTATCATTACGATATAACGTATAACGTTATATGGTAATAAGTTATAACGTATAACGTTATGTAGCATTACGATATAACGTATCACGTCAAGTAGCGTTACGATATAACGTATAACGTTATGTAGCATAACGATATAACGTATAACGTTATGTAGCATTACAATATAAGGTATAACGTTATGTAGCATAACGATATAACGTATAACGTTATGTAGCATTACAATATAAGGTATAACGTTATGTAGCATAACGATATAACGTATAACGTTATGTAGCATTACGATATATCGTATAACGTCATGTAGCATTACGATATAACGTATAACGTTATGTAGCATAACGATATAACGTATAACGTTATGTAGCATTACAATATAAGGTATAACGTTATGTAGCATAACGATATAACGTATAACGTTATGTATCATTACGATATAACGTATAACGTTATGTAACATTACGATATAACGTATAACGTTATATGGTAATACGTTATAACGTATAACGTTATGTAGCATTACGATATAACGTATAACGTTATGTAGCATATCGATATAACTTATAACGTTATGTAGCATTACGGTATAACGTATAACGTTATATAGTATTACGTTATAACGTATAACGTTATGTAGTATTACGCTATCACGTATAACGTTATGTAGTATTACGATATAACGTATAACGTTATGTAGCATAACGATATAACGTATAACGTTATGTAGCATTACGATATAACGTATAACGTTATGCAACATTACGATATAACGTATAACGTTATGTAACATTACGATATAACGTATAACGTTAAATGGTAATACGTTATAGCGTATAACGTTATGTAACATTACGATATAACGTATAACGTTATGTAGCATAACGATAAAACGTATAACGTTATATAGTATTACGTTATAACGTATAACGTTATGTAGTACTACGTTATTACGTATAACGTTATGTAGTATTACGATATAAGGTATAACGTTATGTAGCATAACGATATAACGTATAACGTTATGTATCATTACGATATAACGTATAACGTTATGTAACATTACGATATAACGTATAACGTTATATGGTAATACGTTATAACGTATAACGTTATGTAGCATTACGATATATCGTATAACGTCATGTAGCATTACGATATAACGTATAACGTTATGTAGCATAACGATATAACGTATAACGTTATGTTGCATTACGATATAACGTATAACGTTATGTAGCATTACGTTATAACGTATAACGTTATGTAGGATTACGATATAACGTATAACGTTATGTAGCATTACGTTATAACGTATAACGTTATGTAGGATTACTACTTAACGTAGAGAGTTATGTAGCATTGCGATATAACGTATAACGTTATGTAGCATTACGGTATAACGTATAACGTTAAGTAGCATAACGATATAACGTATAACGTTATGTAGCGTTACGATATAACGTATAACGTTATGTAGCATAACGATATAACGTATAACGTTATTTAGCATAACGATATAACGTATAACGTTATGTATCATTACGATATAAGGTATAACGTTATATGGTAATAAGTTATAACGTATAACGTTATGTAGCATTACGATATAACGTATCACGTCATGTAGCGTTACGATATAACGTATAACGTTATGTAGCATAACGATATAACGTATAACGTTATGTAGCATTACGATATAAGGTATAACGTTATGTAGCATTACGTTATATCGTATAACGTTATATGCTAATACGTTATAACGAAGAACGTTATGTAGCATTACGATATAACGTATAACGTTATATGGTAATACGTTATAACGTATAACGTTATGTAGCATTACGATATAACGTATAACGTTATGTAGCATAACGATAAAACGTATAACGTTATATAGTATTACGTTATAACGTATAACGTTATGTAGTACTACGTTATTACGTATAACGTTATGTAGTATTACGATATAAGGTATAACGTTATGTAGCATAACGATATAACGTATAACGTTATGTATCATTACGATATAACGTATAACGTTATGTAACATTACGATATAACGTATAACGTTATATGGTAATACGTTATAACGTATAACGTTATGTAGCATTACGATATATCGTATAACGTCATGTAGCATTACGATATAACGTATAACGTTATGTAGCATAACGATATAACGTATAACGTTATGTAGCATTACGATATAACGTATAACGTTATATGGTAATAAGTTATAACGTATAACGTTATGTAGCATTACGATATAACGTATAACGTCATGTAGCGTTACGATATAACGTATAACGTTATGTAGCATAACGATATAACGTATAACGTTATGTAGCATAACGATATAACGTATAACGTTATGTGTCATTACGATATAACGTATAACGTTATATGGTAATAAGTTATAACGTATAACGTTATGTAGCATTACGATATAACGTATAACGTTATGTAACATTACGATATAACGTATAACGTTATATGGTAATACGTTATAACGTATAACGTTATGTAGCATTACGATATATCGTATAACGTCATGTAGCATTACGATATAACGTATAACGTTATGTAGCATAACGATATAACGTATAACGTTATGTAGCATTACGATATAACGTATAACGTTATGTAGCATTACGTTATAACGTATTACGTTATGTAGGATTACGATATAACGTATAACGTTATGTAGCATTACGTTATAACGTATAACGTTATGTAGGATTACTACTTAACGTATAGCGTTATGTAGCATTGCGATATAACGTATAACGTTATGTAGCATTACGGTATAACGTATAACGTTATGTAGCATAACGATATAACGTATAACGTTATGTAGCGTTACGATATAACGTATAACGTTATGTAGCATAACGATATAACGTATAACGTTATGTAGCATAACGATATAACGTATAACGTTATGTATCATTACGATATAACGTATAACGTTATATGGTAATAAGTTATAACGTATAACGTTATGTAGCATTACGATATAACGTATCACGTCATGTAGCTTTACGATATAACGTATAACGTTATGTAGCATAACGATATAACGTTTAACGTTATGTAGCATAGCGGTATAACGTATAACGTTATGCATCAATACGATATAACGTATAACGTTATGTAGCATTACGTTATAACGTATAACGTTATGAAGCAATACGATATAACGTATAACGTTATGTAGCATTACCATATAACGTATAACGTTATGTAGCATTACGATATAACGTATAACGTTATGTAGCATTACGATATAACGTATAACGTTATGTAGCATAACGATATAACGTATAACGTTATGTATCATTACGATATAACGTATAACGTTATGTAGCATTACGTTATAACGTATAACGTTATGTAGCATTACGATATAACGTATAACGTTATGTAGCATGACGATATAACGTATAACGTTATGTAGCATTACGATATAACGTATAACGTTATGTAGCATTACGATATAACGTATAACGTTATATAGTATTACGTTATAACGTATAACGTTATGTAGTATTACGCTATCACGTATAACGTTATGTACTATTACGATATAAAGTATAACGATATGTAGCATAACGATATAACGTATAACGTTATGTATCATTACGATATAACGTATAACGTTATGTAACATTACGATATAACGTATAACGTTATATGGTAATACGTTATAACGTATAACGTTATGTAGCATTACGATATATCGTATAACGTCATGTAGCATTACGATATAACGTATAACGTTATGTAGCATAACGATATAACGTATAACGTTATGTAGCATTACGATATAAGGTATAACGTTATGTAGCATAACGATATAACGTATAACGTTATGTATCATTACGATATAACGTATAACGTTATATGGTAATAAGTTATAACGTATAACGTTATGTAGCATTACGATATAACGTATCACGTCATGTAGCGTTACGATATAACGTATAACGTTATGTAGCATAACGATATAACGTATAACGTTATGTAGCATAGCGGTATAACGTATAACGTTATGTATCATTACGATATAACGTATAACGTTATGTAGCATTACGTTATAACGTATAACGTTATGAAGCAATACGATATAACGTATAACGTTATGTAACATTACGATATAACGTATAACGTTATATGGTAATACGTTATAACGTATAACGTTATGTAACATTACGATATAACGTATAACGTTATGTAGCATAACGATAAAACGTATAACGTTATATAGTATTACGTTATAACGTATAACGTTATGTAGTACTACGTTATTACGTATAACGTTATGTAGTATTACGATATAAGGTATAACGTTATGTAGCATAACGATATAACGTATAACGTTATGTATCATTACGATATAACGTATAACGTTATGTAACATTACGATATAACGTATAACGTTATATGGTAATACGTTATAACGTATAACGTTATGTAGCATTACGATATATCGTATAACGTCATGTAGCATTACGATATAACGTATAACGTTATGTAGCATAACGATATAACGTATAACGTTATGTAGCATTACGATATAACGTATAACGTTATGTAGCATTACGTTATAACGTATAACGTTATGTAGGATTACGATATAACGTATAACGTTATGTAGCATTACGTTATAACGTATAACGTTATGTAGGATTACTACTTAACGTATAGCGTTATGTAGCATTGCGATATAACGTATAACGTTATGTAGCATTACGGTATAACGTATAACGTTATGTAGCATAACGATATGACGTATAACGTTATGTAGCGTTACGATATAACGTATAACGTTATGTAGCATAACGATATAACGTATAACGTTATGTAGCATAACGATATAACGTATAACGTTATGTATCATTACGATATAACGTATAACGTTATATGGTAATAAGTTATAACGTATAACGTTATGTAGCATTACGATATAACGTATCACGTCATGTAGCGTTACGATATAACGTATAACGTTATGTAGCATAACGATATAACGTATAACGTTATGTAGCATAGCGGGATAACGTATAACGTTATGCATCATTACGATATAACGTATAACGTTATGTAGCATTACGTTATAACGTATAACGTTATGAAGCAATACGATATAACGTATAACGTTATGTAGCATTACGATATAACGTATAACGTTATGTAGCATTACGATATAACGTATAACGTTATGTAGCATTACGATATAACGTATAACGTTATGTAGCATAACGATATGACGTATAACGTTATGTAGCGTTACGATATAACGTATAACGTTATGTAGCATTACGATATAACGTATAACGTTATGTAGCATAACGATATAACGTATAACGTTATGTAGCATTACGATATAACGTATAACGTTATGTAGCATTACGATATAACGTATAACGTTATATGGTAATAAGTTATAACGTATAACGTTATGTAGCATTACGATATAACGTATAACGTCATGTAGCGTTACGATATAACGTATAACGTTATGTAGCATAACGATATAACGTATAACGTTATGTAGCATAACGATATAACGTATAACGTTATGTGTCATTACGATATAACGTATAACGTTATATGGTAATAAGTTATAACGTATAACGTTATGTAGCATTACGATATAACGTATAACGTTATGTAACATTACGATATAACGTATAACGTTATATGGTAATACGTTATAACGTATAACGTTATGTAGCATTACGATATATCGTATAACGTCATGTAGCATTACGATATAACGTATAACGTTATGTAGCATAACGATATAACGTATAACGTTATGTAGCATTACGATATAACGTATAACGTTATGTAGCATTACGTTATAACGTATAACGTTATGTAGGATTACGATATAACGTATAACGTTATGTAGCATTACGTTATAACGTATAACGTTATGTAGGATTACTACTTAACGTATAGCGTTATGTAGCATTGCGATATAACGTATAACGTTATGTAGCATTACGATATAACGTATAACGTTATATGGTAATACGTTATAACGTATAACGTTATGTAGCATTACGATATAACGTATAACGTTATGTAGCATAACGATAAAACGTATAACGTTATATAGTATTACGTTATAACGTATAACGTTATGTAGTACTACGTTATTACGTATAACGTTATGTAGTATTACGATATAAGGTATAACGTTATGTAGCATAACGATATAACGTATAACGTTATGTATCATTACGATATAACGTATAACGTTATGTAACATTACGATATAACGTATAACGTTATATGGTAATACGTTATAACGTATAACGTTATGTAGCATTACGATATATCGTATAACGTCATGTAGCATTACGATATAACGTATAACGTTATGTAGCATAACGATATAACGTATAACGTTATGTAGCATTACGATATAACGTATAACGTTATATGGTAATAAGTTATAACGTATAACGTTATGTAGCATTACGATATAACGTATAACGTCATGTAGCGTTACGATATAACGTATAACGTTATGTAGCATAACGATATAACGTATAACGTTATGTAGCATAACGATATAACGTATAACGTTATGTGTCATTACGATATAACGTATAACGTTATATGGTAATAAGTTATAACGTATAACGTTATGTAGCATTACGATATAACGTATAACGTTATGTAACATTACGATATAACGTATAACGTTATATGGTAATACGTTATAACGTATAACGTTATGTAGCATTACGATATATCGTATAACGTCATGTAGCATTACGATATAACGTATAACGTTATGTAGCATAACGATATAACGTATAACGTTATGTAGCATTACGATATAACGTATAACGTTATGTAGCATTACGTTATAACGTATTACGTTATGTAGGATTACGATATAACGTATAACGTTATGTAGCATTACGTTATAACGTATAACGTTATGTAGGATTACTACTTAACGTATAGCGTTATGTAGCATTGCGATATAACGTATAACGTTATGTAGCATTACGGTATAACGTATAACGTTATGTAGCATAACGATATAACGTATAACGTTATGTAGCGTTACGATATAACGTATAACGTTATGTAGCATAACGATATAACGTATAACGTTATGTAGCATAACGATATAACGTATAACGTTATGTATCATTACGATATAACGTATAACGTTATATGGTAATAAGTTATAACGTATAACGTTATGTAGCATTACGATATAACGTATCACGTCATGTAGCTTTACGATATAACGTATAACGTTATGTAGCATAACGATATAACGTTTAACGTTATGTAGCATAGCGGTATAACGTATAACGTTATGCATCAATACGATATAACGTATAACGTTATGTAGCATTACGTTATAACGTATAACGTTATGAAGCAATACGATATAACGTATAACGTTATGTAGCATTACCATATAACGTATAACGTTATGTAGCATTACGATATAACGTATAACGTTATGTAGCATTACGATATAACGTATAACGTTATGTAGCATAACGATATAACGTATAACGTTATGTATCATTACGATATAACGTATAACGTTATGTAGCATTACGTTATAACGTATAACGTTATGTAGCATTACGATATAACGTATAACGTTATGTAGCATGACGATATAACGTATAACGTTATGTAGCATTACGATATAACGTATAACGTTATGTAGCATTACGATATAACGTATAACGTTATATAGTATTACGTTATAACGTATAACGTTATGTAGTATTACGCTATCACGTATAACGTTATGTACTATTACGATATAAAGTATAACGATATGTAGCATAACGATATAACGTATAACGTTATGTATCATTACGATATAACGTATAACGTTATGTAACATTACGATATAACGTATAACGTTATATGGTAATACGTTATAACGTATAACGTTATGTAGCATTACGATATATCGTATAACGTCATGTAGCATTACGATATAACGTATAACGTTATGTAGCATAACGATATAACGTATAACGTTATGTAGCATTACGATATAAGGTATAACGTTATGTAGCATAACGATATAACGTATAACGTTATGTATCATTACGATATAACGTATAACGTTATATGGTAATAAGTTATAACGTATAACGTTATGTAGCATTACGATATAACGTATCACGTCATGTAGCGTTACGATATAACGTATAACGTTATGTAGCATAACGATATAACGTATAACGTTATGTAGCATAGCGGTATAACGTATAACGTTATGTATCATTACGATATAACGTATAACGTTATGTAGCATTACGTTATAACGTATAACGTTATGAAGCAATACGATATAACGTATAACGTTATGTAACATTACGATATAACGTATAACGTTATATGGTAATACGTTATAACGTATAACGTTATGTAACATTACGATATAACGTATAACGTTATGTAGCATAACGATAAAACGTATAACGTTATATAGTATTACGTTATAACGTATAACGTTATGTAGTACTACGTTATTACGTATAACGTTATGTAGTATTACGATATAAGGTATAACGTTATGTAGCATAACGATATAACGTATAACGTTATGTATCATTACGATATAACGTATAACGTTATGTAACATTACGATATAACGTATAACGTTATATGGTAATACGTTATAACGTATAACGTTATGTAGCATTACGATATATCGTATAACGTCATGTAGCATTACGATATAACGTATAACGTTATGTAGCATAACGATATAACGTATAACGTTATGTAGCATTACGATATAACGTATAACGTTATGTAGCATTACGTTATAACGTATAACGTTATGTAGGATTACGATATAACGTATAACGTTATGTAGCATTACGTTATAACGTATAACGTTATGTAGGATTACTACTTAACGTATAGCGTTATGTAGCATTGCGATATAACGTATAACGTTATGTAGCATTACGGTATAACGTATAACGTTATGTAGCATAACGATATGACGTATAACGTTATGTAGCGTTACGATATAACGTATAACGTTATGTAGCATAACGATATAACGTATAACGTTATGTAGCATAACGATATAACGTATAACGTTATGTATCATTACGATATAACGTATAACGTTATATGGTAATAAGTTATAACGTATAACGTTATGTAGCATTACGATATAACGTATCACGTCATGTAGCGTTACGATATAACGTATAACGTTATGTAGCATAACGATATAACGTATAACGTTATGTAGCATAGCGGTATAACGTATAACGTTATGCATCATTACGATATAACGTATAACGTTATGTAGCATTACGTTATAACGTATAACGTTATGAAGCAATACGATATAACGTATAACGTTATGTAGCATTACGATATAACGTATAACGTTATGTAGCATTACGATATAACGTATAACGTTATGTAGCATTACGATATAACGTATAACGTTATGTAGCATAACGATATGACGTATAACGTTATGTAGCGTTACGATATAACGTATAACGTTATGTAGCATTACGATATAACGTATAACGTTATGTAGCATAACGATATAACGTATAACGTTATGTAGCATTACGATATAACGTATAACGTTATGTAGCATTACGATATAACGTATAACGTTATATGGTAATAAGTTATAACGTATAACGTTATGTAGCATTACGATATAACGTATAACGTCATGTAGCGTTACGATATAACGTATAACGTTATGTAGCATAACGATATAACGTATAACGTTATGTAGCATAACGATATAACGTATAACGTTATGTGTCATTACGATATAACGTATAACGTTATATGGTAATAAGTTATAACGTATAACGTTATGTAGCATTACGATATAACGTATAACGTTATGTAACATTACGATATAACGTATAACGTTATATGGTAATACGTTATAACGTATAACGTTATGTAGCATTACGATATATCGTATAACGTCATGTAGCATTACGATATAACGTATAACGTTATGTAGCATAACGATATAACGTATAACGTTATGTAGCATTACGATATAACGTATAACGTTATGTAGCATTACGTTATAACGTATAACGTTATGTAGGATTACGATATAACGTATAACGTTATGTAGCATTACGTTATAACGTATAACGTTATGTAGGATTACTACTTAACGTATAGCGTTATGTAGCATTGCGATATAACGTATAACGTTATGTAGCATTACGGTATAACGTATAACGTTATGTAGCATAACGATATAACGTATAACGTTATGTAGCGTTACGATATAACGTATAACGTTATGTAGCATAACGATATAACGTATAACGTTATGTAGCATAACGATATAACGTATAACGTTATGTATCATTACGATATAACGTATAACGTTATATGGTAATAAGTTATAACGTATAACGTTATGTAGCATTACGATATAACGTATCACGTCATGTAGCTTTACGATATAACGTATAACGTTATGTAGCATAACGATATAACGTTTAACGTTATGTAGCATAGCGGTATAACGTATAACGTTATGCATCAATACGATATAACGTATAACGTTATGTAGCATTACGTTATAACGTATAACGTTATGAAGCAATACGATATAACGTATAACGTTATGTAGCATTACCATATAACGTATAACGTTATGTAGCATTACGATATAACGTATAACGTTATGTAGCACTACGATATAACGTATAACGTTATGTAGCATAACGATATAACGTATAACGTTATGTATCATTACGATATAACGTATAACGTTATGTAGCATTACGTTATAACGTATAACGTTATGTAGCATTACGATATAACGTATAACGTTATGTAGCATGACGATATAACGTATAACGTTATGTAGCATTACGATATAACGTATAACGTTATGTAGCATTACGATATAACGTATAACGTTATATAGTATTACGTTATAACGTATAACGTTATGTAGTATTACGCTATCACGTATAACGTTATGTACTATTACGATATAAAGTATAACGATATGTAGCATAACGATATAACGTATAACGTTATGTATCATTACGATATAACGTATAACGTTATGTAACATTACGATATAACGTATAACGTTATATGGTAATACGTTATAACGTATAACGTTATGTAGCATTACGATATATCGTATAACGTCATGTAGCATTACGATATAACGTATAACGTTATGTAGCATAACGATATAACGTATAACGTTATGTAGCATTACGATATAAGGTATAACGTTATGTAGCATAACGATATAACGTATAACGTTATGTATCATTACGATATAACGTATAACGTTATATGGTAATAAGTTATAACGTATAACGTTATGTAGCATTACGATATAACGTATCACGTCATGTAGCGTTACGATATAACGTATAACGTTATGTAGCATAACGATATAACGTATAACGTTATGTAGCATAGCGGTATAACGTATAACGTTATGTATCATTACGATATAACGTATAACGTTATGTAGCATTACGTTATAACGTATAACGTTATGAAGCAATACGATATAACGTATAACGTTATGTAACATTACGATATAACGTATAACGTTATATGGTAATACGTTATAACGTATAACGTTATGTAACATTACGATATAACGTATAACGTTATGTAGCATAACGATAAAACGTATAACGTTATATAGTATTACGTTATAACGTATAACGTTATGTAGTACTACGTTATTACGTATAACGTTATGTAGTATTACGATATAAGGTATAACGTTATGTAGCATAACGATATAACGTATAACGTTATGTATCATTACGATATAACGTATAACGTTATGTAACATTACGATATAACGTATAACGTTATATGGTAATACGTTATAACGTATAACGTTATGTAGCATTACGATATATCGTATAACGTCATGTAGAATTACGATATAACGTATAACGTTATGTAGCATAACGATATAACGTATAACGTTATGTAGCATTACGATATAACGTATAACGTTATGTAGCATTACGTTATAACGTATAACGTTATGTAGGATTACGATATAACGTATAACGTTATGTAGCATTACGTTATAACGTATAACGTTATGTAGGATTACTACTTAACGTATAGCGTTATGTAGCATTGCGATATAACGTATAACGTTATGTAGCATTACGGTATAACGTATAACGTTATGTAGCATAACGATATGACGTATAACGTTATGTAGCGTTACGATATAACGTATAACGTTATGTAGCATAACGATATAACGTATAACGTTATGTAGCATAACGATATAACGTATAACGTTATGTATCATTACGATATAACGTATAACGTTATATGGTAATAAGTTATAACGTATAACGTTATGTAGCATTACGATATAACGTATCACGTCATGTAGCGTTACGATATAACGTATAACGTTATGTAGCATAACGATATAACGTATAACGTTATGTAGCATAGCGGTATAACGTATAACGTTATGCATCATTACGATATAACGTATAACGTTATGTAGCATTACGTTATAACGTATAACGTTATGAAGCAATACGATATAACGTATAACGTTATGTAGCATTACGGTATAACGTATAACGTTATGTAGCATTACGATATAACGTATAACGTTATGTAGCATTACGATATAACGTATAACGTTATGTAGCATAACGATATGACGTATAACGTTATGTAGCGTTACGATATAACGTATAACGTTATGTAGCATTACGATATAACGTATAACGTTATGTAGCATTACGATATAACGTATAACGTTATATAGTATTACGTTATAACGTATAACGTTATGTAGTATTACGCTATCACGTATAACGTTATGTACTATTACGATATAACGTATAACGATATGTAGCATAACGATATAACGTATAACGTTATGTATCATTACGATATAACGTATAACGTTATGTAACATTACGATATAACGTATAACGTTATATGGTAATACGTTATAACGTATAACGTTATGTAGCATTACGATATATCGTATAACGTCATGTAGCATTACGATATAACGTATAACGTTATGTAGCATAACGATATAACGTATAACGTTATGTAGCATTACGATATAAGGTATAACGTTATGTAGCATAACGATATAACGTATAACGTTATGTATCATTACGATATAACGTATAACGTTATATGGTAATAAGTTATAACGTATAACGTTATGTAGCATTACGATGTAACGTATCACGTCATGTAGCGTTACGATATAACGTATAACGTTATGTAGCATAACGATATAACGTATAACGTTATGTAGCATAGCGGTATAACGTATAACGTTATGTATCATTACGATATAACGTATAACGTTATGTAGCATTACGTTATAACGTATAACATTATGAAGCAATACGATATAACGTATAACGTTATGTAACATTACGATATAACGTATAACGTTATATGGTAATACGTTATAACGTATAACGTTATGTAGCATTACGATATATCGTATAACGTCATGTAGCATTACGATATAACGTATAACGTTATGTAGCATAACGATATAACGTATAACGTTATGTAGCATTACGATATAACGTATAACGTTATGTAGCATTACGTTATAACGTATAACGTTATGTAGGATTACTACTTAACGTATAGCGTTATGTAGCATTGCGATATAACGTATAACGTTATGTAGCATTACGGTATAACGTATAACGTTATGTAGCATAACGATATGACGTATAACGTTATGTAGCGTTACGATATAACGTATAACGTTATGTAGCATAACGATATAACGTATAACGTTATGTAGCATAACGATATAACGTATAACGTTATGTATCATTACGATATAACGTATAACGTTATATGGTAATAAGTTATAACGTATAACGTTATGTAACATTACGATATAACGTATCACGTCATGTAGCGTTACGATATAACGTATAACGTTATGTAGCATAACGATATAACGTATAACGTTATGTAGCATAGCGGTATAACGTATAACGTTATGCATCATTACGATATAACGTATAACGTTATGTAGCATTACGTTATAACGTATAACGTTATGAAGCAATACGATATAACGTATAACGTTATGTAGCATTACGATATAACGTATAACGTTATGTAGCATTACGATATAACGTATAACGTTATGTAGCATTACGATATAACGTATAACGTTATGTAGCATTACGATATAACGTATAACGTTATATAGTATTACGTTATAACGTATAACGTTATGTAGTATTACGCTATCACGTATAACGTTATGTACTATTACGATATAACGTATAACGATATGTAGCATAACGATATAACGTATAACGTTATGTATCATTACGATATAACGTATAACGTTATGTAACATTACGATATAACGTATAACGTTATATGGTAATACGTTATAACGTATAACGTTATGTAGCATTACGATATATCGTATAACGTCATGTAGCATTACGATATAACGTATAACGTTATGTAGCATAACGATATAACGTATAACGTTATGTAGCATTACGATATAAGGTATAACGTTATGTAGCATAACGATATAACGTATAACGTTATGTATCATTACGATATAACGTATAACGTTATATGGTAATAAGTTATAACGTATAACGTTATGTAGCATTACGATATAACGTATCACGTCATGTAGCGTTACGATATAACATATAACGTTATGTAGCATAACGATATAACGTATAACGTTATGTAGCATAGCGGTATAACGTATAACGTTATGTATCCTTACGATATAACGTATAACGTTATGTAGCATTACGTTATAACGTATAACATTATGAAGCAATACGATATAACGTATAACGTTATGTAGCATTACGATATAAAGTATAACGTTATGTATCATTACGATATAACGTATAACGTTATGTATCATTACGATATAACGTATAACGTTATGTAGCATTACGTTATAACGTGAAACGTTATGTAGCATTACGTTATATCGTATAACGTTATATGCTAATACGTTATAACGAAGAACGTTATGTAGCATAACGATATAAAGTATAACGTTATGTATCATTACGATATAACGTATAACGTTATGTAACATTACGATATAACGTATAACGTTATATGGTAATACGTTATAACGTATAACGTTATGTAGGATTACGATATAACGTATAACGTTATGTAGCATTACGTTATAACGTATAACGTTATGTAGGATTACTACTTAACGTATAGCGTTATGTAGCACTGCGATATAACGTATAACGTTATGTAGCATTACGATATAACGTATAACGTTATATGGTAATAAGTTATAACGTATAACGTTATGTAGCATTACGATATAACGTATAACATTATGTAGGATTACTACTTAACGTATAGCGTTATGTAGCATTGCGATATAACGTATAACGTTATGTAGCATTACGATATAACGTATAACGTTATATGGTAATACGTTATAACGTATAACGTTAAGTAGCATTACGATATATCGTATAACGTCATGTAGCATTACGATATAACGTATAACGTTATGTAGCATAACGATATAACGTATAACGTTATGTAGCATTACGATATAACGTATAACGTTATGTAGCATAACGATATAACGTATAACGTTATGTATCATTAAGATATAACGTATAACGTTATGTAGCATTACTTTATATCGTATAACGTTATATGCTAATACGTTATAACGTAGAACGTTATGTAGCATTACGATATAACGTATAACGTTATATGGTAATACGTTATAACGTATAACGTTATGTAGCATTACGATATAACGTATAACGTTATGTAGCATTACTTTATATCGTATAACGTTATATGCTAATACGTTATAACGTAGAACGTTATGTAGCATTACGATATAACGTATAACGTTATATGGTAATACGTTATAACGTATAACGTTATGTAGCATTACGATATATCGTATAACGTCATGTAGCATTACGATATAACGTATAACGTTATGTAGCATAACGATATAACGTATAACGTTATGTAGCATTGCGATATAACGTATAACGTTATGTAGCATTACGTTATAACGTATAACGTTATGTAGGATTACGATATAACGTATAACGTTATGTAGCATTACGTTATAACGTATAACGTTATGTAGGATTACTACTTAACGTATAGCGTTATGTAGCATTGCGATATAACGTATAACGTTATGTAGCATTACGGTATAACGTATAACGTTATGTAGCATAACGATATAACGTATAACGTTATGTAGCGTTACGATATAACGTATAACGTTATGTAGCATAACGATATAACGTATAACGTTATGTAGCATGACGATATAACGTATAACGTTATGTATCATTACGATATAACGTATAACGTTATATGGTAATAAGTTATAACGTATAACGTTATGTAGCATTACGATATAACGTATCACGTCATGTATCGTTACGATATAACGTATAACGTTATGTAGCATAACGATATAACGTATAACGTTATGTAGCATTACGTTATAACGTATAACGTTATGTAGCATTACGTTATATCGTATAACGTTATATGCTAATACGTTATAACGTAGAACGTTATGTAGCATTACGATATAACGTATAACGTTATATGGTAATACGTTATAACGTATAACGTTATATAGTATTACGTTATAACGTATAACGTTATGTAGTATTACGTTATAACGTATAACGAAATGTAGCATTACGATATAACGTATAATGTTATGTAGCATTACGATATAACTTATAACGTTATATGTTAATGCCTTATAACGGATAACGTTATGTAGCAAAACGATATAACGTATAACGTTATGTAACATTAAGATATAACGTATAACGTTATATGGTAATAAGTTATAACGTATAACGTTATGTAGCATTACGATATAACGTATCACGTCATGTATCGTTACGATATAACGTATAACGTTATGTAGCATAACGATATAAAGTATAACGTTATGTAGCATAGCGGTATAACGTATAACGTTATGCATCATTACGATATAACGTATAACGTTATGTAGCATTACGTTATAACGTATAACGTTATGAAGCAATACGATATAACATATAACGTTATGTAGCATTACGATATAACGTATAACGTTATGTAGCATTACGATATAACGTATAACGTTATGTAGCATTACGATATAACGTATAACGTTATGTAGCATAACGATATAACGTATAACGTTATGTATCATTACGATATAACGTATAACGTTATGTAGCATTACGTTATAACGTATAACGTTATGTAGCATTACGTTATATCGTATAACGTTATATGCTAATACGTTATAACGTAGAACGTTATGTAGCATTACGATATAACGTATAACGTTATATAGTATTACGTTATAACGTATAACGTTATGTAGTATTACGTTATAACGTATAACGAAATGTAGCATTACGATATAACGTATAATGTTATGTAGCATTACGATATAACTTATAACGTTATATGTTAATGCCTTATAACGGATAACGTTATGTAGCAAAACGATATAACGTATAACGTTATGTAACATTAAGATATAACGTATAACGTTATATGGTAATGCGTTATAACGTATAACGTTATGTAGCATTACGATATATCGTATAACGTCATGTAGCAATACGATATAACGTATAACGTTATGTAGCATAACGATATAACGTATAACGTTATGTAGCATTACGATATAACGTATAACGTTATGTAGCATTACGTTATAACGTATAACGTTATGTAGGATTACGATATAACGTATAACGTTATGTAGCATTACGTTATAACGTATAACGTTATGTAGGATTACTACTTAACGTATAGCGTTATGTAGCATTGCGATATAACGTATAACGTTATGTAGCATTGCGGTATAACGTATAACGTTATGTAGCATAACGATATAACGTATAACGTTATGTAGCATTACGATATAACGTATAACGTTATGTAGCATTACGTTATAACGTATAACGTTATGTAGCATTACGATATAACGTATAACGTTATGTAGCATTACGATATAACGTATAACGTTATATGGTAATAAGTTATAACGTATAACGTTATGTAGCATTACGATATAACGTATAACGTCATGTAGCGTTACGATATAACGTATAACGTTATGTAGCATAACGATATAACGTATAACGTTATGTAGGATTACTACTTAACGTATAGCGTTATGTAGCATTGCGATATAACGTATAACGTTATGTAGCATTGCGGTATAACGTATAACGTTATGTAGCATAACGATATAACGTATAACGTTATGTAGCATTGCGATATAACGTATAACGTTATGTAGCATTACGGTATAACGTATAACGTTATGTAGCATAACGATATAACGTATAACGTTATGTAGCGTTACGATATAACGTATAACGTTATGTAGCATAACGATATAACGTATAACGTTATGTAGCATAACGATATAACGTATAACGTTATGTATCATTACGATATAACGTATAACGTTATATGGTAATAAGTTATAACGTATAACGTTATGTAGCATTACGATATAACGTATCACGTCATGTATCGTTACGATATAACGTATAACGTTATGTAGCATAACGATATAACGTATAACGTCATGTAGCATAGCGGTATAACGTATAACGTTATGCATCATTACGATATAACGTATAACGTTATGTAGCATTACGTTATAACGTATAACGTTATGAAGCAATACGATATAACATATAACGTTATGTAGCATTACGATATAACGTATAACGTTATGTAGCATAACGATATAACGTATAACGTCATGTAGCATAGCGGTATAACGTATAACGTTATGCATCATTACGATATAACGTATAACGTTATGTAGCATTACGTTATAACGTATAACGTTATGAAGCAATACGATATAACATATAACGTTATGTAGCATTACGTTATAACGTATAACGTTATGTAGCATTACGTTATATCGTATAACGTTATATGCTAATACGTTATAACGTAGAACGTTATGTAGCATTACGATATAACGTATAACGTTATATGGTAATACGTTATAACGTATAACGTTATATAGTATTACGTTATAACGTATAACGTTATGTAGTATTACGTTATAACGTATAACGAAATGTAGCATTACGATATAACGTATAATGTTATGTAGCATTACGATATAACTTATAACGTTATATGTTAATGCCTTATAACGGATAACGTTATGTGGCAAAACGATATAACGTATAACGTTATGTAACATTAAGATATAACGTATAACGTTATATGGTAATACGTTATAACGTATAACGTTATGTAGCATTACGATATATCGTATAACGTCATGTAGCATTACGATATAACGTATAACGTTATGTAGCATAACGATATAACGTATAACGTTATGTAGCATTACGATATAACGTATAACGTTATGTAGCATTACGTTATAACGTATAACGTTATGTAGGATTACGATATAACGTATAACGTTATGTAGCATTACGTTATAACGTATAACGTTATGTAGGATTACTACTTAACGTATAGCGTTATGTAGCATTGCGATATAACGTATAACGTTATGTAGCATTGCGGTATAACGTATAACGTTATGTAGCATAACGATATAACGTATAACGTTATGTAGCATTACGATATAACGTATAACGTTATGTAGCATTACGTTATAACGTATAACGTTATGTAGCATTACGATATAACGTATAACGTTATGTAGCATTACGATATAACGTATAACGTTATGTAGCATAACGGTATAACTCATAACGTTATGTATCTTTACGATATAACGTATAACGTTATGTAGCATTACGTTATAACGTATAACGTTATGAAGCAATACGATATAACGTATAACGTTATGTAGCATTACGATATAACGTATAACGTTATGTAGCAATACGATATAACGCATAACGTTATGTAGCATTACGATATAACGTATAACGTTATGTAGCATAACGATATAACGTATAACGTTATGTATCATTACGATATAACGTATAACGTTATGTAGCATTACGTTATATCGTATAACGTTATATGCTAATACGTTATAACGTATAATGTTATGTAGCATTACGATATAACTTATAACGTTATATGTTAATGCCTTATAACGGATAACGTTATGTAGCAAAACGATATAACGTAGAACGTTATGTATCATTACGATATAACGTATAACGTTATATGGTAATACGTTATAACGTATAACGTTATATGGTAATACGTTATAACGTATAACGTTATGTAGCATTACGATATAACGTATAACGTTATGTAGCATTACGATATAACGTATAACGTCATATAGTATTACGTTATAACGTATAACGTTATGTAGTATTACGCTATCACGTATAACGTTATGTAGTATTACGATATAACGTATAACGTTATGTAGCATGACGATATAACGTATAACGTTATGTAGTTCTACGCTATCACGTATAACGTTATGTAGTATTACGATATAACGTATAACGTTATGTAGCATAACGATATAACGTATAACGTTATGTATCATTACGATATAACGTATAACGTTATGTAACATTACGATATAACGTATTACGTTATATGGTAATACGTTATAACGTATAACGTTATGTAGCATTACGATATAACGTATAACGTTATGTAGCATATCGATATAACTTATAACGTTATGTAGCATTACGGTATAACGTATAACGTTATATAGTATTACGTTATAACGTACAACGTTATGTAGTATTACGCTATCACGTATAACGTTATGTAGTATTACGATATAACGTATAACGTTATGTAGCATAACGATATAACGTATAACGTTATGTAGCATTACGATATAACGTATAACGTTATGTAACATTACGATATAACGTATAAAGTTATGTAACATTACGATATAACGTATAACGTTATATGGTAATACGTTATAACGTATAACGTTATGTAGCATTACGATATAACGTATAACGTTATGTAGCATAACGATAAAACGTATAACGTTATATAGTATTACGTTATAACGTATAACGTTATGTAGCATTACGATATAACGTATAACGTTATGTAGCATAACGATAAAACGTATAGCGTTATATAGTATTACGTTATAACGTATAACGTTATGTAGTACTACGTTATTACGTATAACGTTATGTAGTATTACGATATAAGGTATAACGTTATGTAGCACAACGATATAACGTATAACGTTATGTATCATTACGATATAACGTATAACGTTATGTAACATTACGATATAACGTATAACGTTATATGGTAATACGTTATAACGTATAACGTTATGTAGCATTACGATATAACGTATAACGTTATGTAGCATATCGATATAACTTATAACGTTATGTAGTATTACGTCATAACTTATAACGTTATGTAGCATTACGATATAATGTATAACGTTATGTAGCATTACGATATATCGTATAACGTTATGTAGCATTACGATAAAACGTATAAGGTTATATGGTAATACGTTATAACGTATAACGTCATGTAGCATTACGATATATCGTATAACGTCATGTAGCATTACGATATAACGTATAACGTTATGTAGCATAACGATATAACGTATAACGTTATGTAGCATTACGTTATAACGTATAACGTTATGTAGCATAACGATATAACATATAACGTTATGTAGCATTACGTTATAACGTATAACGTTATGTAGCATAACGATATAACGTATAACGTTATGTAGCATTACGTTATATCGTATAACGTTATGTAGCATTACGTTATAACGTATAACGTTATATGGTAATACGTTATAACGTATAACGTTATGTAGCATTACGATATAACGTATAACGTTATGTAGCATTACGATATAACGTATAACGTTATGTAGCATTACGATATAACTTATAACGTTATATGTTAATGTGTTATATCGTATAACGTTATGTAGCAAAACGATATAACGTATAACGTTATGTAGCATTACGATATAACGTATAACGTTATATGGTAATACGTTATAACGTATAACGCTATGTAGCATTACGATATAACGTATAACGTTATGTAGCATAACGATATAACGTATAACGTTATGTATCATTACGATATAACGTATAACGTTATGTATCATTACGATATAACGTATAACGTTATATGGTAATAAGTTATAACGTATAACGTTATGTAGCATAACGATATAACGTATAACGTTATGTAGCATAACGGTATAACGTATAACGTTATGTATCATTACGATATAACGTATAACGTTATGTAGCATTACGATATAACGTATAACGTTATGTAGCATTACGATATAACGCATAACGTTATGTAGCATTACGATATAACGTATAACGTTTTGTAGCATAACGATATAACGTATAACGTTATGTATCATTACGATATAACGTATAACGTTATGTAGCATTACGTTATAACGTATAACGTTATGTAGCATTACGTTATATCGTATAACGTTATATGCTAATACGTTATAACGTAGAACGTTATGTAGCATTACGATATAACGTATAACGTTATATGGTAATACGTTATAACGTATAACGTTATCTAGCATTACGATATAACGTATAACGTTATGTAGCATAACGATATAACGTATAACGTTATATAGTATTACGTTATAACGTATAACGTTATGTAGTTTTACGTTATGTAGTATTACGTTATAACGTATAACGAAATGTAGCATTACGATATAACGTATAATGTTATGTAGCATTACGATATAACTTATAACGTTATATGTTAATGCCTTATAACGGATAACGTTATGTAGCAAAACGATATAACGTAGAACGTTATGTATCATTACGATATAACGTATAACGTTATATGGTAATACGTTATAACGTATAACGTTATGTAGCATTACGATATAACGTATAACGTTATGTAGCATTACGATATAACGTATACCGTCATATAGTATTACGTTATAACGTATAACGTTATGTAGTATTACGCTATCACGTATAACGTTATGTAGTATTACGATATAACGTATAACGTTATGTAGCATGACGATATAACGTATAACGTTATGTAGTTCTACGTTATCACGTATAACGTTATGTAGTATTACGATATAACGTATAACGTTATGTAGCATAACGATATAACGTATAACGTTATGTATCATTACGATATAATGTATAACGTTATGTAACATTACGATAAAACGTATAACGTTATATAGTATTACGTTATAACGTATAACGTTATGTAGCATTACGATATAACGTATAACGTTATGTAGCATAACGATAAAACGTATAACGTTATATAGTATAACGTTATAACGTATAACGTTATGTAGTACTACGTTATTACGTATAACGTTATGTAGTATTACGATATAAGGTATAACGTTATGTAGCACAACGATATAACGTATAACGTTATGTAACATTACGATATAACGTATAACGTTATATGGTAATACGTTATAACGTATAACGTTATGTAGCATTACGATATAACGTATAACGTTATGTAGCATATCGATATAACTTATAACGTCATGTAGCGTTACGATATAACGTATAACGTTATGTAGGATTACGTCATAACTTATAACGTTATGTAGCATTACGTTATAACGTATAACGTTATGTAGTATTACGTCATAACTTAAAACGTTATGTAGCATAACGATAAAACGTATAACGTTATGTAGCATAACGATATAACGTATAACGTTATGTAGCATTACGATATAACGTATAACGTTATGTAGCATTACGTTATAACGTATAACGTTATGTAGCATTACGATATAACGTATAACGTTATGTAACATTACGATATAACGTATAACGTTATATGGTAATACGTTATAACGTATAACGTTATGTAGCATTACGATATAACGTATAACGTTATGTAGCATATCGATATAACTTATAACGTCATGTAGCGTTACGATATAACGTATAACGTTATGTAGCATTACGATATAACGTATAACGTTATGTAGCATTACGATAAAACGTATAAGGTTATATGGTAATACGTTATAACGTATAACGTCATGTAGCATTACGATATATCGTATAACGTCATGTAGCATTACGATATAACGTATAACGTTATGTAGCATAACGATATAACGTATAACGTTATGTAGCATTACGTTATAACGTATAACGTTATGTAGGATTACGATATCACGTATAACGTTATGTAGCATATCGATATAACTTATAACGTCATGTAGCGTTACGATATAACGTATAACGTTATGTAGTATTACGTCATAACTTAAAACGTTATGTAGCATTACGATATAATGTATAACGTTATGTAGCATTACGAAATATCGTATAACGTTATGTAGCATTACGATAAAACGTATAAGGTT
Organism: Bombus lapidarius; assembly: GCA_936014575.1. Taxonomy (NCBI): domain Eukaryota; kingdom Metazoa; phylum Arthropoda; class Insecta; order Hymenoptera; family Apidae; genus Bombus; species Bombus lapidarius. The sequence goes on from CAKXZU010000093.1 coordinate 607,282, forward strand.
ATATGGTAATACGTTATAACGTATAACGTCATGTAGCATTACGATATATCGTATAACGTCATGTAGCATTACGATATAACGTATAACGTTATGTAGCATAACGATATAACGTATAACGTTATGTAGCATTACGTTATAACGTATAACGTTATGTAGGATTACGATATCACGTATAACGTTATGTAGCATTACGTTATAACGTATAACGTTATGTAGGATTACTACTTAACGTATAGCGTTATGTAGCATTGCGATATAACGTATAACGTCATGTAGCGTTACGATATAACGTATAACGTTATGTAGCATAACGATATAACGTATAACGTTATGTAGCATTACGTTATAACGTATAACGTTATGTAGGATTACGATATCACGTATAACGTTATGTAGCATTACGTTATAACGTATAACGTTATGTAGGATTACTACTTAACGTATAGCGTTATGTAGCATTGCGATATAACGTATAACGTTATGTAGCATTACGGTATAACGTATAACGTTATGTAGCATAACGATATAACGTATAACGTTATGTAGCATTACGATATAACGTATAACGTTATGTAGCATTACGTTATAACGTATAACGTTATGTAGCATTACGATATAACGTATAACGTTATGTAGCATTACGATATAACGTATAACGTTATATGGTAATAAGTTATAACGTATAACGTTATGTAGCATTACGATATAACGTATAACGTCATGTAACGTTACGATATAACGTATAACGCTATGTAGCATAACGATATAACGTATAACGTTATGTAGCATAACGATATATCGTATAACGATATGTATCATTACGATATAACGTATAACGTTATATGGTAATAAGTTATAACGTATAACCTTATGTAGCATTACGATATAACGTATCACGTCATGTAGCGTTACGATATAACGTATAACGTTATGTAGCATAACGATATAACGTATAACGTTATGTAGCACAACGGTATAACGTATAACGTTATGTATCATTACGATATAACGTATAACGTTATGTAGCATTATGTTATATCGTATAACGTTATGTAGCATTACGTTATAACGTATAACGTTATATGGTAATACGTTATAACGTATAACGTTATGTAGCATTACGATATAACGTATAACGTTATGTAGCATTACGATATAACGTATAACGTTATGTAGCATTACGATATAACTTATAACGTTATATGTTAATGTGTTATATCGTATAACGTTATGTAGCAAAACGATATAACGTATAACGTTATGTAGCATTACGATATAACGTATAACGTTATATGGTAATACGTTATAACGTATAACGTTATGTAGCATTACGATATAACGTATAACGTTATGTAGCATAACGATATAACGTATAACTTTATATAGTATTACGTTATAACGTATAACGTTATGTAGCATTACGATATAACGTATAAGGTTATGTAGCATTACGATATAACGTATAACGTTATGTAGCATTACGATATAACTTATAACGTTATATGTTAATGTGTTATATCGTATAACGTTATGTAGCAAAACGATATAACGTATAACGTTATGTAGCATTACGATATAACGTATAACGTTATGTAGCATTACGAAATAACTTATAACGTTATATGTTAATGTGTTATAACGAATAACGTTATGTAGCATTACGATATAACGTATAACGTTATGTAGCATTACGAAATAACTTATAACGTTATATGTTAATGTGTTATAACGTATAACGTTATGTAGCATTACGATATAACGTATAACGTTATGTAGCGTAACGATATAACGTATAACGTTATATAGTATTACGTTATAACGTATAACGTTACGGAGTATTACGTTATAACGTATAACGTTATGTAGCATTACGATATAACGTATAACGTTATGTAGTATTACGTTATAACGTATAACGTTATGTAGCAATACGATATGACGTATAACGTTATGTAGCATTACGATATAACGTATAACGTTATGTAGCATTACGATATAACGTATAAGGTTATGTAGCAATACGATATAACGTATAACGTTATGTAGCGTTACGATATAACGTATAAGGTTATGTAGCATTACGATATAACGTATAAGGTTATGTAGCATTACGATATAACGTATAACGTTATGTAGCATTACGATATAACGTATAACGTTATGTAGCATTACGATATAACGTATAACGTCTTGTAGCGTTACGATATAACGTATAACGTTATGTAGCATAACGATATAACGTATAACGTTATGTAGCATAACGATATAACGTATAACGTTATGTATCATTACGATATAACGTATAACGTTATGTAGCATTACGTTATAACGTATAACGTTATGTAGCATTACGATATAACGTATAACGTTATGTATCATTACGATATAACGTATAACGTTATGTAGCATTACGTTATAACGTATAACGTTATGTAGCATTACGATATAACGTATAAGGTTATATGGTAATACGTTATAACGTATAACGTTATGTAGCATTACGTCATAACTTATAACGTTATGTAGCATTACGATATAATGTACAACGTTATGTAGCATTACGATATAACGTATAACGTTATGTAGCATTACGATATAACGTATAAGGTTATATGGTAATACGTTATAACGTATAACGTAATGTAGCATTACGTTATAACGTATAACGTTATGTAGCATAACGATATAACGTATAACGTTATGTAGCATTACGATATAACGTATAACGTTATGTAGCATTACGTTACAACGTTTAACGTTCTGTAGTATTACTATATAATGTATAACGTTATGTAGCATTACGATATAACGTATAACGTTATGTATCATTACGATATAACGTATAACGTTATGTAGCATTACGATATAACGTATAACGTTATATAGTGATACGTTATAACGTATAACGTTATCTAGCATTACGATATAACGTATAACGTTATGTAGCATAACGATATAACGTATAACGTTATATAGTATTACGTTATAACGTATAACGTTATGTAGCATTACGATATAACGTATAAGGTTATGTAGCATTACGATGTAACGTTTAAGGTTATGTAGCATTACGATATAACGTATAACGTTATGTAGCATTACGATATAACGTATAACGTTATGTAGCGTAACGATATAACGTATAACGTTATATAGTATTACGTTATAACGTATAACGTTATGTAGTATTACGTTATAACGCATAACGTTATGTAGCACTACGATATAACGTATAACGTTATGTAGCATTACGATATAACGTATAACGTTATGTAGCATTACGATATAACGTATAACGTTATGTAGCATTACGATATAACGTATAACGTTATGTAGCATAACGATATTACGTATAACGTTGTGTATCATTACGATATAACGTATAACGTTATGTAGCATTACGTTATAACGTATAACGTTATATGTTAATACGTTATAACGTAGAACGTTATGTAGCATTACGATATAACGTATAACGTTATATGGTAATACGTTATAACGTATAACGTTATGTAGCATTACGATATAACGTATAACGTTATGTAGCATAACGATATAACGTATAACGTTATATAGTATTACGTTATAACGTATAACGTTATGTAGTATTACGTTATAACGTATAACGTTATGTAGCATTACGACATACCGTATAACGTTATGTAGCATTACGAAATAACTTATAACGTTATATGTTAATGTGTTATAACGTATAACGTTATGTAGCATTACGATATAACGTATAACGTTATGTAGCGTAACGATATGACGTATAACGTTATGTAGCATTACGATATAACGTATAACGTTATGTAGCATTACGATATAACGTATAAGGTTATGTAGCAATACGATATAACGTATAACGTTATGTAGCGTTACGATATAACGTATAAGGCTATGTAGCATTACGATATAACGTATAAGGTTATGTAGCATTACGATATAACGTATAACGTTATGTAGCATTACGATATAACGTATAACGTTATGTAGCATTACGATATAACGTATAACGTCTTGTAGCGTTACGATATAACGTATAACGTTATGTAGCATAACGATATAACGTATAACGTTATGTAGCATAACGATATAACGTATAACGTTATGTATCATTACGATATAACGTATAACGTTATGTAGCATTACGTTATAACGTATAACGTTATGTAGCATTACGATATAACGTATAAGGTTATATGGTAATACGTTATAACGTATAACGTTATGTAGCATTACGTCATAACTTATAACGTTATGTAGCATTACGATATAATGTACAACGTTATGTAGCATTACGATATAACGTATAACGTTATGTAGCATTACGATATAACGTAAAGGTTATATGGTAATACGTTATAACGTATAACGTAATGTAGCATTACGTTATAACGTATAACGTTATGTAGCATAACGATATAACGTATAACGTTATGTAGCATTACGATATAACGTATAACGTTATGTAGCATTACGCTATAACGTTTAACGTTCTGTAGTATTACTATATAATGTATAACGTTATGTAGCATTACGATATAACGTATAACGTTATATGGTAATACGTTATAACGTATATCGTTATGTAGCATAACGATATAACGTATAACGTTATGTAGCATGACGATATAACGTATAACGTTATGTAGCATTACGATATAACGTATAACGTTATGTAGCATTACGATATAACGTATAACGTTATATAGTATTACGTTATAACGTATAACGTTATGTAGTATTACGCTATCACGTATAACGTTATGTACTATTACGATATAACGTATAACGTTATGTAGCATAACGATATAACGTATAACGTTATGTATCATTACGATATAACGTATAACGTTATGTAACATTACGATATAACGTATAACGTTATATGGTAATACGTTATAACGAATAACGTTATGTAGCATTACGATATATCGTATAACGTCATGTAGCATTACGATATAACGTATAACGTTATGTAGCATAACGATATAACGTATAACGTTATGTAGCATTACGATATAAGGTATAACGTTATGTAGCATAACGATATAACGTATAACGTTATATATCATTACGATATAACGTATAACGTTATGTAACATTACGATATAACGTATAACGTTATATGGTAATACGTTATAACGTATAACGTTATGTATCATTACGATATAACGTATAACGTTATGTAGCATTACGTTATAACGTATAACGTTATATGTTAATACGTTATAACGTAGAACGTTATGTAGCATTACGATATAACGTATAACGTTATATGGTAATACGTTATAACGTATAACGTTATGTAGCATTACGATATAACGTATAACGTTATGTAGCATAACGATATAACGTATAACGTTATATAGTATTACGTTATAACGTATAACGTTATGTAGTATTACGTTATAACGCATAACGTTATGTAGCATTACGATATACCGTATAACGTTATGTAGCATTACGAAATAACTTATAACGTTATATGTTAATGTGTTATAACGTATAACGTTATGTAGCAAAACGATATAACGTATAACGTTATGTATCATTACGATATAACGTATAACGTTATGTAGCATTACGATATAACGTATAACGTTATGTAGCATTACGTTATAACGTATAACGTTATATGTTAATACGTTATAACGTAAAACGTTATGTAGCATTACGATATAACGTATAACGTTATATGGTAATACGTTATAACGTATAACGTTATGTAGCATTACGATATAACGTATAACGTTATGTAGCATAACGATATAACGTATAACGTTATGTAGCATTACGATATACCGTATAACGTTATGTAGCATTACGAAATAACTTTTAACGTTATATGTTAATGTGTTATAACGTATAACGTTATGTAGCATTACGATATAACGTATAACGTTATGTAGCATAACGATATAACGTATAACGTTATATAGTATTACGTTATAACGTATAACGTTATGTAGTATTACGTTATAACGTATAACGTTATGTAGCATTACGATATACCGTATAACGTTATGCAGCATAACGATATAACGTATAACGTTATATAGTGATACGTTATAACGTATAACGTAATGTAGCATTACGATATAACGTATAACGTTATGTAGCATAACGATATAACGTATAACGTTATGTAGCGTAACGATATAACGTATAACGTTATATAGTATTACGTTATAACGTATAACGTTATGTAGTATTACGTTATAACGCATAACGTTATGTAGCATTACGATATAACGTATAACGTTATGTAGCATTACGATATAACTTATAACGTTATATGTTAATGTGTTATATCGTATAACGTTATGTAGCAAAACGATATAACGTATAACGTTATATAGCATTACGATATAACGTATAACGTTATATACTATTACGTAATAACGTATAACGTTACGGAGTATTACGTTATAACGTATAACGTTATGTAGCAATACGATATAACGTATAACGTTATGTAGCATTACGATATAACGTATAACGTTATGTAGCATTACGATATAACGTATAACGTTATGTAGCATTACGATATAACGTATAACGTTATGTAGCATAACGATATTACGTATAACGTTATGTATCATTACGATATAACGTATAACGTTATATAGTATTACGTTATAACGTATAACGTTATGTAGTATTACGTTATAACGTATAACGTTATGTAGCATTACGATATACCGTATAACGTTATGTAGCATTACGAAATAACTTATAACGTTATATGTTAATGTGTTATAACGTATAACGTTATGTAGCATTACGATATAACGTATAACGTTATGTAGCGTAACGATATAACGTATAACGTTATATAGTATTACGTTATAACGTATAACGTTACGGAGTATTACGTTATAACGTATAACGTTATGTAGCATTACGATATAACGTATAACGTTATGTAGCATTACGATATAACGTATAACGTTATGTAGCATAACGATATTACGTATAACGTTATGTATCATTACGATATAACGTATAACGTTATGTAGCATTACGTTATAACGTATAACGTTATATGTTAATACGTTATAACGTATAACGTCATGTAGCGTTACGATATAACGTATAACGTTATGTAGCATAACGATATAACGTATAACGTTATGTAGCATTACGTTATAACGTATAACGTTATGTAGGATTACGATATCACGTATAACGTTATGTAGCATTACGTTATAACGTATAACGTTATGTAGGATTACTATTTAACGTATAGCGTTATGTAGCATTGCGATATAACGTATAACGTTATGTAGCATTACGGTATAACGTATAACGTTATGTAGCATAACGATATAACGTATAACGTTATGTAGCATTACGATATAACGTATAACGTTATGTAGCATTACGTTATAACGTATAACGTTATGTAGCATTACGATATAACGTATAACGTTATGTAGCATTACGATATAACGTATAACGTTATATGGTAATAAGTTATAACGTATAACGTTATGTAGCATTACGATATAACGTATAACGTCATGTAACGTTACGATATAACGTATAACGCTATGTAGCATAACGATATAACGTATAACGTTATGTAGCATAACGATATATCGTATAACGTTATGTATCATTACGATATAACGTATAACGTTATATGGTAATAAGTTATAACGTATAACCTTATGTAGCATTACGATATAACGTATCACGTCATGTAGCGTTACGATATAACGTATAACGTTATGTAGCATAACGATATAACGTATAACGTTATGTAGCACAACGGTATAACGTATAACGTTATGTATCATTACGATATAACGTATAACGTTATGTAGCATTATGTTATATCGTATAACGTTATGTAGCATTACGTTATAACGTATAACGTTATATGGTAATACGTTATAACGTATAACGTTATGTAGCATTACGATATAACGTATAACGTTATGTAGCATTACGATATAACGTATAACGTTATGTAGCATTACGATATAACTTATAACGTTATATGTTAATGTGTTATATCGTATAACGTTATGTAGCAAAACGATATAACGTATAACGTTATGTAGCATTACGATATAACGTATAACGTTATATGGTAATACGTTGTAACGTATAACGTTATGTAGCATTACGATATAACGTATAACGTTATGTAGCATAACGATATAACGTATAACTTTATATAGTATTACGTTATAACGTATAACGTTATGTAGCATTACGATATAACGTATAAGGTTATGTAGCATTACGATATAACGTATAACGTTATGTAGCATTACGATATAACTTATAACGTTATATGTTAATGTGTTATATCGTATAACGTTATGTAGCAAAACGATATAACGTATAACGTTATGTAGCATTACGATATAACGTATAACGTTATGTAGCATTACGAAATAACTTATAACGTTATATGTTAATGTGTTATAACGTATAACGTTATGTAGCATTACGATATAACGTATAACGTTATGTAGCATTACGATATAACGTATAACGTTATGTAGCATTACGATATAACGTATAACGTTATATGGTAATAAGTTATAACGTATAACGTTATGTAGCATTACGATATAACGTATAACGTCATGTAACGTTACGATATAACGTATAACGCTATGTAGCATAACGATATAACGTATAACGTTATGTAGCATAACGATATATCGTATAACGTTATGTATCATTACGATATAACGTATAACGTTATATGGTAATAAGTTATAACGTATAACCTTATGTAGCATTACGATATAACGTATCACGTCATGTAGCGTTACGATATAACGTATAACGTTATGTAGCATAACGATATAACGTATAACGTTATGTAGCACAACGGTATAACGTATAACGTTATGTATCATTACGATATAACGTATAACGTTATGTAGCATTATGTTATATCGTATAACGTTATGTAGCATTACGTTATAACGTATAACGTTATATGGTAATACGTTATAACGTATAACGTTATGTAGCATTACGATATAACGTATAACGTTATGTAGCATTACGATATAACGTATAACGTTATGTAGCATTACGATATAACTTATAACGTTATATGTTAATGTGTTATATCGTATAACGTTATGTAGCAAAACGATATAACGTATAACGTTATGTAGCATTACGATATAACGTATAACGTTATATGGTAATACGTTATAACGTATAACGTTATGTAGCATTACGATATAACGTATAACGTTATGTAGCATAACGATATAACGTATAACTTTATATAGTATTACGTTATAACGTATAACGTTATGTAGCATTACGATATAACGTATAAGGTTATGTAGCATTACGATATAACGTATAACGTTATGTAGCATTACGATATAACTTATAACGTTATATGTTAATGTGTTATATCGTATAACGTTATGTAGCAAAACGATATAACGTATAACGTTATGTAGCATTACGATATAACGTATAACGTTATGTAGCATTACGAAATAACTTATAACGTTATATGTTAATGTGTTATAACGTATAACGTTATGTAGCATTACGATATAACGTATAACGTTATGTAGCATTACGAAATAACTTATAACGTTATATGTTAATGTGTTATAACGTATAACGTTATGTAGCATTACGATATAACGTATAACGTTATGTAGCGTAACGATATAACGTATAACGTTATATAGTATTACGTTATAACGTATAACGTTACGGAGTATTACGTTATAACGTATAACGTTATGTAGCATTACGATATAACGTATAACGTTATGTAGTATTACGTTATAACGTATAACGTTATGTAGCAATACGATATGACGTATAACGTTATGTAGCATTACGATATAACGTATAACGTTATGTAGCATTACGATATAACGTATAAGGTTATGTAGCAATACGATATAACGTATAACGTTATGTAGCGTTACGATATAACGTATAAGGTTATGTAGCATTACGATATAACGTATAAGGTTATGTAGCATTACGATATAACGTATAACGTTATGTAGCATTACGATATAACGTATAACGTTATGTAGCATTACGATATAACGTATAACGTCTTGTAGCGTTACGATATAACGTATAACGTTATGTAGCATAACGATATAACGTATAACGTTATGTAGCATAACGATATAACGTATAACGTTATGTATCATTACGATATAACGTATAACGTTATGTAGCATTACGTTATAACGTATAACGTTATGTAGCATTACGATATAACGTATAAGGTTATATGGTAATACGTTATAACGTATAACGTTATGTAGCATTACGTCATAACTTATAACGTTATGTAGCATTACGATATAATGTACAACGTTATGTAGCATTACGATATAACGTATAACGTTATGTAGCATTACGATATAACGTATAAGGTTATATGGTAATACGTTATAACGTATAACGTAATGTAGCATTACGTTATAACGTATAACGTTATGTAGCATAACGATATAACGTATAACGTTATGTAGCATTACGATATAACGTATAACGTTATGTAGCATTACGTTATAACGTTTAACGTTCTGTAGTATTACTATATAATGTATAACGTTATGTAGCATTACGATATAACGTATAACGTTATGTATCATTACGATATAACGTATAACGTTATGTAGCATTACGATATAACGTATAACGTTATGCAGCATAACGATATAACGTATAACGTTATATAGTGATACGTTATAACGTATAACGTTATCTAGCATTACGATATAACGTATAACGTTATGTAGCATAACGATATAACGTATAACGTTATATAGTATTACGTTATAACGTATAACGTTATGTAGCATTACGATATAACGTATAAGGTTATGTAGCATTACGATGTAACGTTTAAGGTTATGTAGCATTACGATATAACGTATAACGTTATGTAGCATTACGATATAACGTATAACGTTATGTAGCGTAACGATATAACGTATAACGTTATATAGTATTACGTTATAACGTATAACGTTATGTAGTATTACGTTATAACGCATAACGTTATGTAGCACTACGATATAACGTATAACGTTATGTAGCATTACGATATAACTTATAACGTTATATGTTAATGTGTTATATCGTATAACGTTATGTAGCAAAACGATATAACGTATAACGTTATATAGCATTACGATATAACGTATAACGATATATACTATTACGTAATAACGTATAACGTTACGGAGTATTACGTTATAACGTATAACGTTATGTAGCAATACGATATAACGTATAACGTTATGTAGCATTACGATATAATGTATAACGTTATGTAGCATTACGATATAACGTATAACGTTATGTAGCATTACGATATAACGTATAACGTTATGTAGCATAACGATATAACGTATAACGTTATGTATCATTACGATATAACGTATAACGTTATGTAGCATTACGTTATAACGTATAACGTTATATGTTAATACGTTATAACGTAAAACGTTATGTAGCATTACGATATAACGTATAACGTTATATGGTAATACGTTATAACGTATAACGTTATATGGTAATACGTTATAACGTATAACGTTATGTAGCATTACGATATAACGTATAACGTTATGTAGCATAACGATATAACGTATAACGTTATGTAGCATTACGATATACCGTATAACGTTATGTAGCATTACGAAATAACTTATAACGTTATATGTTAATGTGTTATAACGTATAACGTTATGTAGCATTACGATATAACGTATAACGTTATGTAGCATAACGATATAACGTATAACGTTATATAGTATTACGTTATAACGTATAACGTTATGTAGTATTACGTTATAACGTATAACGTTATGTAGCATTACGATATACCGTATAACGTTATGCAGCATAACGATATAACGTATAACGTTATATAGTGATACGTTATAACGTATAACGTAATGTAGCATTACGATATAACGTATAACGTTATGTAGCATAACGATATAACGTATAACGTTATATAGTATTACGATATAACGTATAACGTTATGTAGCATTACGATATAACGTATAAGGTTATGTAGCATTACGATGTAACGTTTAAGGTTATGTAGCATTACGATATAACGTATAACGTTATGTAGCATTACGATATACCGTATAACGTTATGTAGCATTACGAAATAACTTATAACGTTATATGTTAATGTGTTATAACGTATAACGTTATATAGTATTACGTTATAACGTATAACGTTATGTAGTATTACGTTATAACGCATAACGTTATGTAGCATTACGATATAACGTATAACGTTATGTAGCATTACGATATAACTTATAACGTTATATGTTAATGTGTTATATCGTATAACGTTATGTAGCAAAACGATATAACGTATAACGTTATATAGCATTACGATATAACGTATAACGTTATATACTATTACGTAATAACGTATAACGTTACGGAGTATTACGTTATAACGTATAACGTTATGTAGCATTACGATATAACGTATAAGGTTATGTAGCATTACGATGTAACGTTTAAGGTTATGTAGCATTACGATATAACGTATAACGTTATGTAGCATTACGATATAACGTATAACGTTATGTAGCATTACGATATAACGTATAACGTTATGTAGCATTACGATATAACGTATAACGTTATGTAGCATAACGATATTACGTATAACGTTGTGTATCATTACGATATAACGTATAACGTTATGTAGCATTACGTTATAACGTATAACGTTATATGTTAATACGTTATAACGTAGAACGTTATGTAGCATTACGATATAACGTATAACGTTATATGGTAATACGTTATAACGTATAACGTTATGTAGCATTACGATATAACGTATAACGTTATGTAGCATAACGATATAACGTATAACGTTATATAGTATTACGTTATAACGTATAACGTTATGTAGTATTACGTTATAACGTATAACGTTATGTAGCATTACGACATACCGTATAACGTTATGTAGCATTACGAAATAACTTATAACGTTATATGTTAATGTGTTATAACGTATAACGTTATGTAGCATTACGATATAACGTATAACGTTATGTAGCGTAACGATATGACGTATAACGTTATGTAGCATTACGATATAACGTATAACGTTATGTAGCATTACGATATAACGTATAGGGTTATGTAGCAATACGATATAACGTATAACGTTATGTAGCGTTACGATATAACGTATAAGGTTATGTAGCATTACGATATAACGTATAAGGTTATGTAGCATTACGATATAACGTATAACGTTATGTAGCATTACGATATAACGTATAACGTTATGTAGCATTACGATATAACGTATAACGTCTTGTAGCGTTACGATATAACGTATAACGTTATGTAGCATAACGATATAACGTATAACGTTATGTAGCATAACGATATAACGTATAACGTTATGTATCATTACGATATAACGTATAACGTTATGTAGCATTACGTTATAACGTATAACGTTATGTAGCATTACGATATAACGTATAAGGTTATATGGTAATACGTTATAACGTATAACGTTATGTAGCATTACGTCATAACTTATAACGTTATGTAGCATTACGATATAATGTACAACGTTATGTAGCATTACGATATAACGTATAACGTTATGTAGCATTACGATATAACGTAAAGGTTATATGGTAATACGTTATAACGTATAACGTAATGTAGCATTACGTTATAACGTATAACGTTATGTAGCATAACGATATAACGTATAACGTTATGTAGCATTACGATATAACGTATAACGTTATGTAGCATTACGTTATAACGTTTAACGTTCTGTAGTATTACTATATAATGTATAACGTTATGTAGCATTACGATATAACGTATAACGTTATATGGTAATACGTTATAACGTATATCGTTATGTAGCATAACGATATAACGTATAACGTTATGTAGCATGACGATATAACGTATAACGTTATGTAGCATTACGATATAACGTATAACGTTATGTAGCATTACGATATAACGTATAACGTTATATAGTATTACGTTATAACGTATAACGTTATGTAGTATTACGCTATCACGTATAACGTTATGTACTATTACGATATAACGTATAACGTTATGTAGCATAACGATATAACGTATAACGTTATGTATCATTACGATATAACGTATAACGTTATGTAACATTACGATATAACGTATAACGTTATATGGTAATACGTTATAACGAATAACGTTATGTAGCATTACGATATATCGTATAACGTCATGTAGCATTACGATATAACGTATAACGTTATGTAGCATAACGATATAACGTATAACGTTATGTAGCATTACGATATAAGGTATAACGTTATGTAGCATAACGATATAACGTATAACGTTATGTATCATTACGATATAACGTATAACGTTATGTAACATTACGATATAACGTATAACGTTATATGGTAATACGTTATAACGTATAACGTTATGTAGCATAACGATATAACGTATAACGTTATATAGTATTACGTTATAACGTATAACGTTATGTAGTATTACGTTATAACGCATAACGTTATGTAGCATTACGATATACCGTATAACGTTATGTAGCATTACGAAATAACTTATAACGTTATATGTTAATGTGTTATAACGTATAACGTTATGTAGCAAAACGATATAACGTATAACGTTATGTATCATTACGATATAACGTATAACGTTATGTAGCATTACGATATAACGTATAACGTTATGTAGCATTACGTTATAACGTATAACGTTATATGTTAATACGTTATAACGTAAAACGTTATGTAGCATTACGATATAACGTATAACGTTATATGGTAATACGTTATAACGTATAACGTTATGTAGCATTACGATATAACGTATAACGTTATGTAGCATAACGATATAACGTATAACGTTATGTACTATTACGATATAACGTATAACGTTATGTAGCATAACGATATAACGTATAACGTTATGTATCATTACGATATAACGTATAACGTTATGTAACATTACGATATAACGTATAACGTTATATGGTAATACGTTATAACGAATAACGTTATGTAGCATTACGATATATCGTATAACGTCATGTAGCATTACGATATAACGTATAACGTTATGTAGCATAACGATATAACGTATAACGTTATGTAGCATTACGATATAAGGTATAACGTTATGTAGCATAACGATATAACGTATAACGTTATGTATCATTACGATATAACGTATAACGTTATGTAACATTACGATATAACGTATAACGTTATATGGTAATACGTTATAACGTATAACGTTATGTAGCATAACGATATAACGTATAACGTTATATAGTATTACGTTATAACGTATAACGTTATGTAGTATTACGTTATAACGCATAACGTTATGTAGCATTACGATATACCGTATAACGTTATGTAGCATTACGAAATAACTTATAACGTTATATGTTAATGTGTTATAACGTATAACGTTATGTAGCAAAACGATATAACGTATAACGTTATGTATCATTACGATATAACGTATAACGTTATGTAGCATTACGATATAACGTATAACGTTATGTAGCATTACGTTATAACGTATAACGTTATATGTTAATACGTTATAACGTAAAACGTTATGTAGCATTACGATATAACGTATAACGTTATATGGTAATACGTTATAACGTATAACGTTATGTAGCATTACGATATAACGTATAACGTTATGTAGCATAACGATATAACGTATAACGTTATGTAGCATTACGATATACCGTATAACGTTATGTAGCATTACGAAATAACTTTTAACGTTATATGTTAATGTGTTATAACGTATAACGTTATGTAGCATTACGATATAACGTATAACGTTATGTAGCATAACGATATAACGTATAACGTTATATAGTATTACGTTATAACGTATAACGTTATGTAGCATTACGATATAACGTATAAGGTTATGTAGCATTACGATGTAACGTTTAAGGTTATGTAGCATTACGATATAACGTATAACGTTATGTAGCATTACGATATAACGTATAACGTTATGTAGCGTAACGATATAACGTATAACGTTATATAGTATTACGTTATAACGTATAACGTTATGTAGTATTACGTTATAACGCATAACGTTATGTAGCATTACGATATAACGTATAACGTTATGTAGCATTACGATATAACTTATAACGTTATATGTTAATGTGTTATATCGTATAACGTTATGTAGCAAAACGATATAACGTATAACGTTATATAGCATTACGATATAACGTATAACGTTATATACTATTACGTAATAACGTATAACGTTACGGAGTATTACGTTATAACGTATAACGTTATGTAGCAATACGATATAACGTATAACGTTATGTAGCATTACGATATAACGTATAACGTTATGTAGCATTACGATATAACGTATAACGTTATGTAGCATTACGATATAACGTATAACGTTATGTAGCATAACGATATTACGTATAACGTTATGTATCATTACGATATAACGTATAACGTTATGTAGCATTACGTTATAACGTATAACGTTATATGTTAATACGTTATAACGTAGAACGTTATGTAGCATTACGATATAACGTATAACGTTATATGGTAATACGTTATAACGTATAACGTTATGTAGCATTACGATATAACGTATAACGTTATGTAGCATAACGATATAACGTATAACGTTATATAGTATTACGTTATAACGTATAACGTTATGTAGTATTACGTTATAACGTATAACGTTATGTAGCATTACGATATACCGTATAACGTTATGTAGCATTACGAAATAACTTATAACGTTATATGTTAATGTGTTATAACGTATAACGTTATGTAGCATTACGATATAACGTATAACGTTATGTAGCGTAACGATATAACGTATAACGTTATATAGTATTACGTTATAACGTATAACGTTATGTAGCATTACGTCATAACTTATAACGTTATGTAGCATTACGATATAATGTACAACGTTATGTAGCATTACGATATAACGTATAACGTTATGTAGCATTACGATATAACGTATAAGGTTATATGGTAATACGTTATAACGTATAACGTAATGTAGCATTACGTTATAACGTATAACGTTATGTAGCATAACGATATAACGTATAACGTTATGTATCATTACGATATAACGTATAACGTTATGTAGCATTACGATATACCGTATAACGTTATGTAGCATTACGAAATAACTTATAACGTTATATGTTAATGTGTTATAACGTATAACGTTATGTAGCATTACGATATAACGTATAACGTTATGTAGCGTAACGATATAACGTATAACGTTATATAGTATTACGTTATAACGTATAACGTTATGTAGCATTACGATATAACGTATAACGTTATGTAGTATTACGTTATAACGTATAACGTTATGTAGCAATACGATATGACGTATAACGTTATGTAGCATTACGATATAACGTATAACGTTATGTAGCATTACGATATAACGTATAAGGTTATGTAGCATAACGATATAACGTATAACGTTATGTATCATTACGATATAACGTATAACGTTATGTAGCATTACGTTATAACGTATAACGTTATGTAGCATTACGATATAACGTATAAGGTTATATGGTAATACGTTATAACGTATAACGTTATGTAGCATTACGTCATAACTTATAACGTTATGTAGCATTACGATATAATGTACAACGTTATGTAGCATTACGATATAACGTATAACGTTATGTAGCATTACGATATAACGTATAAGGTTATATGGTAATACGTTATAACGTATAACGTAATGTAGCATTACGTTATAACGTATAACGTTATGTAGCATAACGATATAACGTATAACGTTATGTATCATTACGATATAACGTATAACGTTATGTAGCATTACGTTATAACGTTTAACGTTCTGTAGTATTACTATATAATGTATAACGTTATGTAGCATTACGATATAACGTATAACGTTATATGGTAATACGTTATAACGTATATCGTTATGTAGCATTACGATATAACGTATAACGTTATGTAGCATGACGATATAACGTATAACGTTATGTAGCATTACGATATAACGTATAACGTTATGTAGCATTACGATATAACGTATAACGTTATATAGTATTACGTTATAACGTATAACGTTATGTAGTATTACGCTATCACGTATAACGTTATGTACTATTACGATATAACGTATAACGTTATGTAGCATAACGATATAACGTATAACGTTATGTATCATTACGATATAACTTGTAACGTTATGTAACATTACGATATAACGTATAACGTTATATGGTAATACGTTATAACGAATAACGTTATGTAGCATTACGATATATCGTATAACGTCATGTAGCATTACGATATAACGTATAACGTTATGTAGCATAACGATATAACGTATAACGTTATGTAGCATTACGATATAAGGTATAACGTTATGTAGCATAACGATATAACGTATAACGTTATGTATCATTACGATATAACGTATAACGTTATGTAACATTACGATATAACGTATAACGTTATATGGTAATACGTTATAACGTATAACGTTATGTATCATTACGATATAACGTATAACGTTATGTAGCATTACGTTATAACGTATAACGTTATATGTTAATACGTTATAACGTAGAACGTTATGTAGCATTACGATATAACGTATAACGTTATATGGTAATACGTTATAACGTATAACGTTATGTAGCATTACGATATAACGTATAACGTTATGTAGCATAACGATATAACGTATAACGTTATATAGTATTACGTTATAACGTATAACGTTATGTAGTATTACGTTATAACGCATAACGTTATGTAGCATTACGATATACCGTATAACGTTATGTAGCATTACGAAATAACTTATAACGTTATATGTTAATGTGTTATAACGTATAACGTTATGTAGCAAAACGATATAACGTATAACGTTATGTATCATTACGATATAACGTATAACGTTATGTAGCATTACGATATAACGTATAACGTTATGTAGCATTACGATATAACGTATAACGTTATATAGTGATACGTTATAACGTATAACGTTATGTAGCATTACGATATAACGTATAACGTTATGTAGCATAACGATATAACGTATAACGTTATATAGTATTACGTTATAACGTACAACGTTATGTAGCATTACGATATAACGTATAAGGTTATGTAGCATTACGATATAACGTTTAAGGTTATGTAGCATTACGATATAACGTATAACGTTATGTAGCATTACGATATAACGTATAACGTTATGTAGTATTACGTTATAACGTATAACGTTATGTAGCAATACGATATGACGTATAACGTTATGTAGCATTACGATATAACGTATAAGGTTATGTAGCAATACGATATAACGTATAACGTTATGTAGCGTTACGATATAACGTATAAGGTTATGTAGCATAACGATATAACGTATAAGGTTATGTAGCATTACGATATAACGTACAACGTTATGTAGCATTACGATATAACGTATAACGTTATGTAGCATTACGATATAACGTATAACGTCTTGTAGCGTTACGATATAACGTATAACGTTATGTAGCATAACGATATAACGTATAACGTTATGTAGCATAACGATATAACGTATAACGTTATGTATCATTACGATATAACGTATAACGTTATGTAGCATTACGTTATAACGTATAACGTTATGTAGCATTACGATATAACGTATAAGGTTATATGGTAATACGTTATAACGTATAACGTTATGTAGCATTACGTCATAACTTATAACGTTATGTAGCATTACGATATAATGTACAACGTCATGTAGCATTACGATATAACGTATAACGTTATGTAGCATTACGATATAACGTATAAGGTTATATGGTAATACGTTATAACGTATAACGTTATGTAGCATTACGTTATAACGTATAACGTTATGTAGCATTACGATATAACGTATAACGTTATGTAGCATTACGATATAACGTATAACGTTATGTAGCATTACGTTATAACGTTTAACGTTCTGTAGTATTACTATATAATGTATAACGTTATGTAGCATTACGATATAACGTATAACGTTATATGGTAATACGTTATAACGTATATCGTTATGTAGCATTACGATATAACGTATAACGTTATGTAGCATTACGATATAACGTATAACGTTATGTAGCATGACGATATAACGTATAACGTTATGTAGCATTACGATATAACGTATAACGTTATGTAGCATTACGATATAACGTATAACGTTATGTAGCATAACGATATAAGGTATAACGTTATGTACTATTACGATATATCGTATAACGTTATGTAGCATAACGATATAACGTATAACGTTATGTATCATTACGATACAACGTATAACGTTATGTAACATTACGATATAACGTATAACGTTATGTAGCATTACGTTATAACGTTTAACGTTCTGTAGTATTACTATATAATGTATAACGCTATGTAGCATTACGATATAACGTATAACGTTATATGGTAATACGTTCTAACGTATATCGTTATGTAGCATTACGTCATAACTTATAACGTTATGTAGCATTACGATATAATGTACAACGTTATGTAGCATTACGATATAACGTATAACGTTATGTAGCATTACGATATAACGTATAAGGTTATGTAGCATTACGATATATCGTATAACGTCATGTAGCATTACGATATAACGTATAACGTTATGTAGCATAACGATATAACGTATAACGTTATGTATCATTACGATACAACGTATAACGTTATGTAACATTACGATATAACGTATAACGTTATGTAACATTACGATATAACGTATAACGTTATATGGTAATACGTTATAACGTATAACGTTATGTAGCATTACGATATATCGTATAACGTCATGTAGCATTACGATATAACGTATAACGTTATGTAGCATAACGATATAACGTATAACGTTATGTAGCATTACGATATAAGGTATAACGTTATGTAGCATAACGATATAACGTATAACGTTATGTATCATTACGATATAACGTATAACGTTATGTAACATTACGATATAACGTATAACGTTATATGGTAATACGTTATAACGTATAACGTTATGTGGCATTACGATATATCGTATAACGTCATGTAGCATTACGATATAACGTATAATGTTATGTAGCATAACGATATAACGTATAACGTTATGTAGCATTACGATATAACGTATAACGTTATGTAGCATTACGTTATAACATTTAACGTTATGTAGTATTACTATATAATGTATAACGTTATGTAGCATTACGATATAACGTATAACGTTATGTAGCATAACGATATAACGTATAACGTTATGTAGCATAACGATATAACGTATAACGTTATGTAGAATTACGATATAACGTATAACGTTATGTAGCATTACGTTATAACGTTAAACGTTCTGTAGTATTACTATATAACGTATATCGTTATGTAGCATTACGATATAACGTATAACGTTATGTAGCATTACGATATAACGTATAACGTTATGTAGTATTACGTCATAACTTATAACGTTATGTAGCATAACGATATAACGTATAACGTTATGTAGCATTACGATATAACGTATAACGTTATGTAGCATAACGATATAACGTATAACGTTATGTATCATTAAGATATAACGTATAACGTTATGTAGCATTACGTTATATCGTATAACGTTATATGCTAATACGTTATAACGTAGAACGTTATGTAGCATTACGATATAACGTATAACGTTATATGGTAATACGTTATAACGTATAACGTCATGTAGCATTACGATATAACGTATAACGTCATGTAGCATAACGATATAACGTATAACGTTACGTAGAATTACGATATAACGTATAACGTTATGTAGCATTACGTTATAACGTTAAACGTTCTGTAGTACTACTATATAACGTATATCGTTATGTAGCATTACGATATAACGTATAACGTTATGTAGCATTACGATATAACGTATAACGTTATGTAGTATTACGTCATAACTTATAACGTTATGTAGCATAACGACATAACGTATAACGTTATGTAGCATTACGATATAACGTATAACGTTATGTAGCATAACGATATAACGTATAACGTTATGTATCATTAAGATATAACGTATAACGTTATGTAGCATTACGTTATATCGTATAACGTTATATGCTAATACGTTATAACGTAGAACGTTATGTAGCATTACGATATAACGCATAACGTTATATGGTAATACGTTATAACGTATAACGTTATGTAGCATTACGATATAACGTATAACGTTATGTAGCATAACGATATAACGTATAACGTTATATAGTATTACGTTATAACGTATAACGTTATGTAGTATTACGTTATAACGTATAACGAAATGTAGCATTACGATATAACGTATAATGTTATGTAGCATTACGATATAACTTATAACGTTATATGTTAATGCCTTATAACGGATAACGTTATGTAGCAAAACGATATAACGTAGAACGTTATGTATCATTACGATATAACGTATAACGTTATATCGTAATACGTTATAACGTATAACGTTATGTAGCATTACGATATAACGTATAACGTTATGTAGCATTACGATATAACGTATAACGTTATGTAACATTACGATATAACGTATAACGTTATATGGTAATACGTTATAACGTATAACGTTATATAGCATTACGATATATCGTATAACGTCATGTAGCATTACGATATAACGTATAACGTTATGTAGCATAACGATATAACGTATAACGTTATGTAGCATTACGATATAACGTATAACGTTATGTAGCATTACGTTATAACATTTAACGTTATGTAGCATTACTATATAATGTATAACGTTATGTAGCATTACGATATAACGTATAACGTTATGTAGCATAAAGATATAACGTATAACGTTCTGTAGCATAACGATATAACGTATAACGTTATGTAGAATTACGATATAACGTATAACGTTATGTAGCATTACGTTATAACGTTAAACGTTCTGTAGTATTACTATATAACGTATATCGTTATGTAGCATTACGATATAACGTATAACGTTATGTAGCATTACGATATAACGTATAACGTTATGTAGTATTACGTCATAACTTATAACGTTATGTAGCATAACGATATAACGTATAACGTTATGTAGCATTACGATATAACGTATAACGTTATGTAGCATAACGATATAACGTATAACGTTATGTATCATTAAGATATAACGTATAACGTTATGTAGCATTACGTTATATCGTATAACGTTATATGCTAATACGTTATAACGTAGAACGTTATGTAGCATTACGATATAACGTATAACGTTATATGGTAATACGTTATAACGTATAACGTTATGCAGCATTACGATATAACGTATAACGTTATGTAGCATAACGATATAACGTATAACGTTATATAGTATTACGTTATAACGTATAACGTTATGTAGTATTACGTTATAACGTATAACGAAATGTAGCATTACGATATAACGTATAATGTTATGTAGCATTACGATATAACTTATAACGTTATATGTTAATGCCTTATAACGGATAACGTTATGTAGCAAAACGATATAACGTAGAACGTTATGTATCATTACGATATAACGTATAACGTTATATCGTAATACGTTATAACGTATAACGTTATGTAGCATTACGATATAACGTATAACGTTATGTAGCATTACGATATAACGTATAACGTTATATAGTATTACGTTATAACGTATAACGTTATGTAGTATTACGCTATCACGTATAACGTTATGTAGTATTACGATATAACGTATAACGTTATGTAGCATAACGATATAACGTATAACGTTATGTAGTTCTTCGTTATCACGTATAACTTTATGTAGTATTACGATATAACGTATAACGTTATGTAGCATAACGATATAACGTATAACGTTATGTATCATTACGATATAACGTAGAACGTTATGTATCATTACGATATAACGTATAACGTTATATCGTAATACGTTATAACGTATAACGTTATGTAGCATTACGATATAACGTATAACGTTATGTAGCATTACGATATAACGTATAACGTTATGTAGTATTACGTCATAACTTATAACGTTATGTAGCATAACGATATAACGTATAACGTTATGTAGCATTACGATATAACGTATAACGTTATGTAGCATAACGATATAACGTATAACGTTATGTATCATTAAGATATAACGTATAACGTTATGTAGCATTACGTTATATCGTATAACGTTATATGCTAATACGTTATAACGTAGAACGTTATGTAGCATTACGATATAACGCATAACGTTATATGGTAATACGTTATAACGTATAACGTTATGTAGCATTACGATATAACGTATAACGTTATGTAGCATAACGATATAACGTATAACGTTATATAGTATTACGTTATAACGTATAACGTTATGTAGTATTACGTTATAACGTATAACGAAATGTAGCATTACGATATAACGTATAATGTTATGTAGCATTACGATATAACTTATAACGTTATATGTTAATGCCTTATAACGGATAACGTTATGTAGCAAAACGATATAACGTAGAACGTTATGTATCATTACGATATAACGTATAACGTTATATCGTAATACGTTATAACGTATAACGTTATGTAGCATTACGATATAACGTATAACGTTATGTAGCATTACGATATAACGTATAACGTTATGTAACATTACGATATAACGTATAACGTTATATGGTAATACGTTATAACGTATGACGTTATGTAGCATTACGATATATCGTATAACGTCATGTAGCATTACGATATAACGTATAACGTTATGTAGCATAACGATATAACGTATAACGTTATGTAGCATTACGATATAACGTATAACGTTATGTAGCATTACGTTATAACATTTAACGTTATGTAGCATTACTATATAATGTATAACGTTATGTAGCATTACGATATAACGTATAACGTTATGTAGCATAAAGATATAACGTATAACGTTATGTAGTATTACGTCATAACTTATAACGTTATGTAGCATAACGATATAACGTATAACGTTATGTATCATTAAGATATAACGTATAACGTTATGTAGCATTACGTTATATCGTATAACGTTATATGCTAATACGTTATAACGTAGAACGTTATGTAGCATTACGATATAACGTATAACGTTATATGGTAATACGTTATAACGTATAACGTTATGTAGCATTACGATATAACGTATAACGTTATGTAGCATAACGTTATAACGTATAACGTTATATAGTATTACGTTATAACGTATAACGTTATGTAGTATTACGTTATAACGTATAACGAAATGTAGCATTACGATATAACGTATAATGTTATGTAGCATTACGATATAACTTATAACGTTATATGTTAATGCCTTATAACGGATAACGTTATGTAGCAAAACGATATAACGTAGAACGTTATGTATCATTACGATATAACGTATAACGTTATATCGTAATACGTTATAACGTATAACGTTATGTAGCATTACGATATAACGTATAACGTTATGTAGCATTACGATATAACGTATAACGTTATATAGTATTACGTTATAACGTATAACGTTATGTAGTATTACGCTATCACGTATAACGTTATGTAGTATTACGATATAACGTATAACGTTATGTAGCATAACGATATAACGTATAACGTTATGTAGTTCTTCGTTATCACGTATAACTTTATGTAGTATTACGATATAACGTATAACGTTATGTAGCATAACGATATAACGTATAACGTTATGTATCATTACGATATAACGTATAACGTTATGTAACATTACGATATAACGTATAACGTTATATGGTAATACGTTATAACGTATAACGTTATGTAGCATTACGATATAACGTATAACGTTATGTAGCATATCGATATAACTTATAACGTTATGTAGCATTACGGTATAACGTATAATGTTATATAGTATTACGTTATAACGTATAACGTTATGTAGTATTACGCTATCACGTATAACGTTATGTAGTATTACGATATAACGTATAACGTTATGTAGCATAACGATATAACGTATAACGTTATGTAGCATTACGATATAACGTATAACGTTATGTAACATTACGATATAACGTATAACGTTATGTAACATTACGATATAACGTATAACGTTATATGGTAATACGTTATAACGTATAACGTTATGTAGCATTACGATATAACGTATAACGTTATGTAGCATAACGATAAAACGTATAACGTTATATAGTATTACGTTATAACGTATAACGTTATGTAGTACTACGTTATTACGTATAACGTTATGTAGTATTACGATATAAGGTATAACGTTATGTAGCATAACGATATAAAGTATAACGTTATGTATCATTACGATATAACGTATAACGTTATGTAACATTACGATATAACGTATAACGTTATATGATAATACATTATAACGTATAACGTTATGTAGCATTACGATATATCGTATAACGTCATGTAGCATTACGATATAACGTATAACGTTATGTAGCATAACGATATAACGTATAACGTTATGTAGCATTACGATATAACGTATAACGTTATGTAGCATTACGTTATAACGTATAACGTTATGTAGGATTACGATATAACGTATAACGTTATGTAGCATTACGTTATAACGTATAACGTTATGTAGCATAGCGGTATAACGTATAACGTTATGTATCATTACGATATAACGTATAACGTTATGTAGCATTACGTTATAACGTATAACGTTATGAAGCAATACGATATAACGTATAACGTTATGTAGCATTACTATATAACGTATAACGTTATGTAGCATTACGATATAACGTATAACGTTATGTAGCATTACGATATAACGTATAACGTTATGTAGCATAACGATATAACGTATAACGAAATGTTTCATTACGATATAACGTATAACGTTATGTAGCATTACGTTATAACGTATAACGTTATGTAGCATTACGTTATATCGTATAACGTTATATGCTAATACGTTATAACGTAGAACGTTATGTAGCATTACGATATAACGTATAACGTTATATGGTAATACGTTATAACGTATAACGTTATGTAGCATTACGATATAACGTATAACGTTATGTAGCATAACGATATAACGTATAACGTTATATAGTATTACGTTATAACGTATAACGTTATGTAGCATAGCGGTATAACGTATAACGTTATGTATCATTACGATATAACGTATAACGTTATGTAGCATTACGTTATAACGTATAACGTTATGAAGCAATACGATATAACGTATAACGTTATGTAGCATTACTATATAACGTATAACGTTATGTAGCATTACGATATAACGTATAACGTTATGTAGCATTACGATATAACGTATAACGTTATGTAGCATAACGATATAACGTATAACGAAATGTTTCATTACGATATAACGTATAACGTTATGTAGCATTACGTTATAACGTATAACGTTATGAAACATTAAGATATAACGTATAACGTTATATGGTAATACGTTATAACGTATAACGTTATGTAGCATTACGATATATCGTATAACGTCATGTAGCATTACGATATAACGTATAACGTTATGTAGCATAACGATATAACGTATAACGTTATGTAGCATTACGATATAACGTATAACGTTATGTAGCATTACGTTATAACGTATAACGTTATGTAGGATTACGATATAACGTATAACGTTATGTAGCATTACGTTATAACGTATAACGTTATGTAGGATTACTACTTAACGTATAGCGTTATGTAGCATTGCGATATAACGTATAACGTTATGTAGCATTACGGTATAACGTATAACGTTATGTAGCATAACGATATAACGTATAACGTTATGTAGCATTACGATATAACGTATAACGTTATGTAGCATTACGTTATAACGTTTAACGTTATGTAGCATTACGATATAACGTATAACGTTATGTAGCATAACAATATAACGTATAACGTTATATGGTAATAAGTTATAACGTAAAACGTTATGTAGCATTACGATATAACGTATAACGTCATGTAGCGTTGCGATATAACGATAACGTTATGTAGCATAACGATATAACGTATAACGTTATGTAGCATAACGATATAACGTATAACGTTATGTATCATTACGATATAACGTATAACGTTATATGGTAATAAGTTATAACGTATAACGTTATGTAGCATTACGATATAACGTATCACGTCATGTAGCGTTACGATATAACGTATAACGTTATGTAGCATAACGATATAACGTATAACGTTATGTAGCATAACGGTATAACTTATAACGTTATGTAGTACTACGTTATAACGTATAACGTTATGTAGCATAACGATATAACGTATAACGAAATGTATCATTACGATATAACGTATAACGTTATGTAGCATTACGTTATAACGTAAACGTTATGTAGCATTACGTTATATCGTATAACGTTATATGCTAATACGTTATAACGTAGAACGTTATGTAGCATTACGATATAACGTATAACGTTATATGGTAATACGTTATAACGTATAACGTTATGTAGCATTACGATATAACGTATAACGTTATGTAGCATAACGATATAACGTATAACGTTATATAGTATTACGTTATAACGTATAACGTTATGTATCATTACGATATAACGTATAACGTTATGTAGCATAACGATATAACGTATAACGTTATATAGTATTACGTTATATCGTATAACGTTATATGCTAATACGTTATAACGTAGAACGTTTTGTAGCATTACGATATAACGTATAACGTTATATGGTAATACGTTATAACGTATAACGTTATGTAGCATTACGATATAACGTATAACGTTATGTAGCATAACGATATAACGTATAACGTTATGTAGTATTACGTTATAACGTATAACGAAATGTAGCATTACGATATAACGTATAATGTTATGTAGCATTACGATATAACTTATAACGTTTTATGTTAATGCCTTATAACGGATAACGTTATGTAGCAAAACGATATAACGTAGAACGTTATGTATCATTACGATATAACGTATAACGTTATATCGTAATACGTTATAACGTATAACGTTATGTAGCATTACGATATAACGTATAAGGTTATGTAGCATTACGATATAACGTATAACGTTATGTAGTATTACGTTATAACGTATAACGTTATGTAGTATTACGCTATCACGTATAACGTTATGTAGTATTACGATATAACGTATAACGTTATGTAGCATAACGATATAACGTATAACGTTATGTAGTTCTTCGTTATCACGTATAACGTTATGTAGTATTACGATATAACGTATAACGTTATGTAGCATAACGATATAACGTATAACGTTATGTAGCATTACGATATAACGTATAAAGTTATGTAGCATTACGATATAACGTATAACGTTATATAGTATTACGTTATAACGTATAACGTTATGTAGTATTACGCTATCACGTATAACGTTATGTAGTATTACGATATAACGTATAACGTTATGTAGCATAACGATATAACGTATAACGTTATGTAGTTCTTCGTTATCACGTATAACTTTATGTAGTATTACGATATAACGTATAACGTTATGTAGCATAACGATATAACGTATAACGTTATGTATCATTACGATTTAACGTATAACGTTATGTAACATTACGATATAACGTATAACGTTATATGGTAATACGTTATAACGTATAACGTTATGTAGCATTACGATATAACGTATAACGTTATATGGTAATACGTTATAACGTATAACGTTATGTAGCATTACGATATAACGTATAACGTTATGTAGCATAACGATAAAACGTATAACGTTATATAGTATTACGTTATAACGTATAACGTTATGTAGTACTACGTTATTACGTATAACGTTATGTAGTATTACGATATAAGGTATAACGTTATGTAGCATAACGATATAAAGTATAACGTTATGTATCATTACGATATAACGTATAACGTTATGTAACATTACGATATAACGTATAACGTTATATGGTAATACGTTATAACGTATAACGTTATGTAGCATTACGATATATCGTATAACGTCATGTAGCATTACGATATAACGTACAACGTTATGTAGCATAACGATATAACGTATAACGTTATGTAGCATTACGATATAACGTATAACGTTATGTAGCATTACGTTATAACGTATAACGTTATGTAGGATTACGATATAACGTATAACGTTATGTAGCATAGCGGTATAACGTATAACGTTATGTATCATTACGATATAACGTATAACGTTATGTAGCATTACTTTATAACGTATAACGTTATGAAGCAATACGATATAACGTATAACGTTATGTAGCATTACTATATAACGTATAACGTTATGTAGCATTACGATATAACGTATAACGTTATGTAGCATTACGATATAACGTATAACGTTATGTAGCATAACGATATAACGTATAACGAAATGTTTCATTACGATATAACGTATAACGTTATGTAGCATTACGTTATAACGTATAACGTTATGTAGCATTACGTTATATCGTATAACGTTATATGCTAATACGTTATAACGTAGAACGTTATGTAGCATTACGATATAACGTATAACGTTATATGGTAATACGTTATAACGTATAACGTTATGTAGCATTACGATATAACGTATAACGTTATGTAGCATAACGATATAACGTATAACGTTATATAGTATTACGTTATAACGTATAACGTTATGTAGTATTACGTTATAACGTATAACGAATTATAGCATTACGATGTAACGTATAATGTTATGTAGCATTACGATATAACTTATAACGTTATATCTTAATGCCTTATAACGGATAACGTTATGTAGCAAAACGATATAACGTATAACGTTATGTAACATTAAGATATAACGTATAACGTTATATGGTAATACGTTATAACGTATAACGTTATGTAGCATTACGATATATAGTATAACGTCATGTAGCATTACGATATAACGTATAACGTTATGTAGCATAACGATATAACGTATAACGTTATGTAGCATTACGATATAACGTATAACGTTATGTAGCATTACGTTATAACGTATAACGTTATGTAGGATTACGATATAACGTATAACGTTATGTAGCATTACGTTATAACGTATAACGTTATGTAGGATTACTACTTAACGTATAGCGTTATGTAGCATTGCGATATAACGTATAACGTTATGTAGCATTACGGTATAACGTATAACGTTATGTAGCATAACGATATAACGTATAACGTTATGTAGCATTACGATATAACGTATAACGTTATGTAGCATTACGTTATAACGTTTAACGTTATGTAGCATTACGATATAACGTATAACGTTATGTAGCATAACAATATAACGTATAACGTTATGTAGCATTACGATATAACGTATAACGTTATGTAGCATAGCGGTATAACGTATAACGTTATGTATCATTACGATATAACGTATAACGTTATGAAGCATAACGATATAACGTATAACGTTATGTAGCATTACGATATAACGTATAACGTTATGTAGCATTACGATATAACGTATAACGTCATGTAGCGTTGCGATATAACGTATAACGTTATGTAGCATAACGATATAACGTATAACGTTATGTAGCATAACGATATAACGTATAACGTTATGTAGCATAGCGGTATAACGTATAACGTTATGTATCATTACGATATAACGTATAACGTTATGTAGCATTACGTTATAACGTATAACGTTATGAAGCAATACGTTATAACGTATAACGTTATGTAGGATTACTACTTAACGTATAGCGTTATGTAGCATTGCGATATAACGTATAACGTTATGTAGCATTACGGTATAACGTATAACGTTATGTAGCATAACGATATAACGTATAACGTTATGTAGCATTACGATATAACGTATAACGTTATGTAGCATTACGTTATAACGTATAACGTTATGTAGGATTACGATATAACGTATAACGTTATGTAGCATTACGTTATAACGTATAACGTTATGTAGGATTACTACTTAACGTATAGCGTTATGTAGGATTGCGATATAACGTATAACGTTATGTAGCATTACGTTATAACGTATAACGTTATGTAACATTAAGATATAACGTATAACGTTATATGGTAATACGTTATAACGTATAACGTTATGTAGCATTACGATATATCGTATAACGTCATGTAGCATTACGATATAACGTATAACGTTATGTAGCATAACGATATAACGTATAACGTTATGTAGCATTACGATATAACGTATAACGTTATGTAGCATTACGTTATAACGTATAACGTTATGTAGGATTACGATATAACGTATAACGTTATGTAGCATTACGTTATAACGTATAACGTTATGTAGGATTACTACTTAACGTATAGCGTTATGTAGCATTGCGATATAACGTATAACGTTATGTAGCATTAC
This sequence comes from Bombus lapidarius, assembly GCA_936014575.1. Classification (NCBI taxonomy): domain Eukaryota; kingdom Metazoa; phylum Arthropoda; class Insecta; order Hymenoptera; family Apidae; genus Bombus; species Bombus lapidarius. Next base: position 639,870 of record CAKXZU010000093.1, read on the forward strand.
GGTATAACGTATAACGTTATGTAGCATAACGATATAACGTATAACGTTATGTAGCATTACGATATAACGTATAACGTTATGTAGCATTACGTTATAACGTTTAACGTTATGTAGCATTACGATATAACGTATAACGTTATGTAGCATAACAATATAACGTATAACGTTATATGGTAATAAGTTATAACGTAAAACGTTATGTAGCATTACGATATAACGTATAACGTCATGTAGCGTTGCGATATAACGATAACGTTATGTAGCATAACGATATAACGTATAACGTTATGTAGCATAACGATATAACGTATAACGTTATGTATCATTACGATATAACGTATAACGTTATATGGTAATAAGTTATAACGTATAACGTTATGTAGCATTACGATATAACGTATCACGTCATGTAGCGTTACGATATAACGTATAACGTTATGTAGCATAACGATATAACGTATAACGTTATGTAGCATAACGGTATAACTTATAACGTTATGTAGTACTACGTTATAACGTATAACGTTATGTAGCATAACGATATAACGTATAACGAAATGTATCATTACGATATAACGTATAACGTTATGTAGCATTACGTTATAACGTATAACGTTATGTAGCATTACGTTATATCGTATAACGTTATATGCTAATACGTTATAACGTAGAACGTTATGTAGCATTACGATATAACGTATAACGTTATATGGTAATACGTTATAACGTATAACGTTATGTAGCATTACGATATAACGTATAACGTTATGTAGCAAAACGATATAACGTATAACGTTATATAGTATTACGTTATAACGTATAACGTTATGTATCATTACGATATAACGTATAACGTTATGTAGCATAACGATATAGCGTATAACGTTATATGGTATTACGTTATATCGTATAACGTTATATGCTAATACGTTATAACGTAGAACGTTATGTAGCATTACGATATAACGTATAACGTTATATGGTAATACGTTATAACGTATAACGTTATGTAGCATTACGATATAACGTATAACGTTATGTAGCATAACGATATAACGTATAACGTTATGTAGTATTACGTTATAACGTATAACGAAATGTAGCATTACGATATAACGTATAATGTTATGTAGCATTACGATATAACTTATAGCGTTATATGTTAATGCCTTATAACGGATAACGTTATGTAGCAAAACGATATAACGTAGAACGTTATGTATCATTACGATATAACGTATAACGTTATATCGTAATACGTTATAACGTATAACGTTATGTAGCATTACGATATAACGTATAAGGTTATGTAGCATTACGATATAACGTATAACGTTATGTAGTATTACGTTATAACGTATAACGTTATGTAGTATTACGCTATCACGTATAACGTTATGTAGTATTACGATATAACGTATAACGTTATGTAGCATAACGATATAACGTATAACGTTATGTAGTTCTTCGTTATCACGTATAACGTTATGTAGTATTACGATATAACGTATAACGTTATGTAGCATAACGATATAACGTATAACGTTATGTAGCATTACGATATAACGTATAACGTTATGTAGCATTACGATATAACGTATAACGTTATATAGTATTACGTTATAACGTATAACGTTATGTAGTATTACGCTGTCACGTATAACGTTATGTAGTATTACGATATAACGTATAACGTTATGTAGCATAACGATATAACGTATAACGTTATGTAGTTCTTCGTTATCACGTATAACTTTATGTAGTATTACGATATAACGTATAACGTTATGTAGCATAACGATATAACGTATAACGTTATGTATCATTACGATATAACGTATAACGTTATGTAACATTACGATATAACGTATAACGTTATATGGTAATACGTTATAACGTATAACGTTATGTAGCATTACGATATAACGTATAACGTTATATGGTAATACGTTATAACGTATAACGTTATGTAGCATTACGATATAACGTATAACGTTATGTAGCATAACGATAAAACGTATAACGTTATATAGTATTACGTTATAACGTATAACGTTATGTAGTACTACGTTATTACGTATAACGTTATGTAGTATTACGATATAAGGTATAACGTTATGTAGCATAACGATATAAAGTATAACGTTATGTATCATTACGATATAACGTATAACGTTATGTAACATTACGATATAACGTATAACGTTATATGGTAATACGTTATAACGTATAACGTTATGTAGCATTACGATATATCGTATAACGTCATGTAGCATTACGATATAACGTATAACGTTATGTAGCATAACGATATAACGTATAACGTTATGTAGCATTACGATATAACGTATAACGTTATGTAGCATTACGTTATAACGTATAACGTTATGTAGGATTACGATATAACGTATAACGTTATGTAGCATAGCGGTATAACGTATAACGTTATGTAGCATAGCGGTATAACGTATAACGTTATGTATCATTACGATATAACGTATAACGTTATGTAGCATTACGTTATAACGTATAACGTTATGAAGCAATACGATATAACGTATAACGTTATGTAGCATTACTATATAACGTATAACGTTATGTAGCATTACGATATAACGTATAACGTTATGTAGCATTACGATATAACGTATAACGTTATGTAGCATAACGATATAACGTATAACGAAATGTTTCATTACGATATAACGTATAACGTTATGTAGCATTACGTTATAACGTATAACGTTATGTAGCATTACGTTATATCGTATAACGTTATATGCTAATACGTTATAACGTAGAACGTTATGTAGCATTACGATATAACGTATAACGTTATATGGTAATACGTTATACCGTATAACGTTATGTAGCATTACGATATAACGTATAACGTTATGTAGCATAACGATATAACGTATAACGTTATATAGTATTACGTTATAACGTATAACGTTATGTAGTATTACGTTATAACGTATAACGAATTATAGCATTACGATATAACGTATAATGTTATGTAGCATTACGATATAACTTATAACGTTATATCTTAATGCCTTATAACGGATAACGTTATGTAGCAAAACGATATAACGTATAACGTTATGTAACATTAAGATATAACGTATAACGTTATATGGTAATACGTTATAACGTATAACGTTATGTAGCATTACGATATATCGTATAACGTCATGTAGCATAACGATATAACGTATAACGTTATATAGTATTACGTTATAACGTATAACGAATTATAGCATTACGATATAACGTATAATGTTATGTAGCATTACGATATAACTTATAACGTTATATCTTAATGCCTTATAACGGATAACGTTATGTAGCAAAACGATATAACGTATAACGTTATGTAACATTAAGATATAACGTATAACGTTATATGGTAATACGTTATAACGTATAACGTTATGTAGCATTACGATATATCGTATAACGTCATGTAGCATTACGATATAACGTATAACGTTATGTAGCATAACGATATAACGTATAACGTTATGTAGCATTACGATATAACGTATAACGTTATGTAGCATTACGTTATAACGTATAACGTTATGTAGGATTACGATATAACGTATAACGTTATGTAGCATTACGTTATAACGTTTAACGTTATGTAGCATTACGATATAACGTATAACGTTATGTAGCATAACAATATAACGTATAACGTTATATGGTAATAAGTTATAACGTAAAACGTTATGTAGCATTACGATATAACGTATAACGTCATGTAGCGTTGCGATATAACGTAAAACGTTATGTAGCATAACGATATAACGTATAACGTTATGTAGCATAACGATATAACGTATAACGTTATGTATCATTACGATATAACGTATAACGTTATATGGTAATAAGTTATAACGTATAACGTTATGTAGCATTACGATATAACGTATCACATCATGTAGCATAACGATATAACGTATAACGTTATATAGTATTACGTTATAACGTATAACGTTATGTATCATTACGATATAACGTATAACGAAATGTATCATTACGATATAACGTATAACGTTATGTAGCATTACGTTATAACGTATAACGTTATGTAGCATTACGTTATATCGTATAACGTTATATGCTAATACGTTATAACGTAGAACGTTATGTAGCATTACGATATAACGTATAACGTTATATGGTAATACGTTATAACGTATAACGTTATGTAGCATTACGTTATATCGTATAACGTTATATGCTAATACGTTATAACGTAGAACGTTATGTAGCATTACGATATAACGTATAACGTTATATGGTAATACGTTATAACGTATAACGTTATGTAGCATTACGATATAACGTATAACGTTATGTAGCATAACGATATAACGTATAACGTTATATAGTATTACGTAATAACGTATAACGTTATGTATCAATACGATATAACGTATAACGTTATGTAGCATAACGATATAACGTATAACGTTATATAGTATTACGTTATATCGTATAACGTTATATGCTAATACGTTATAACGTAGAACGTTATGTAGCATTACGATATAACGTATAACGTTATATGGTAATACGTTATAACGTATAACGTTATGTAGCATTACGATATAACGTATAACGTTATGTAGCATAACGATATAACGTATAACGTTATATGGTAATACGTTATAACGTATAACGTTATATGGTAATACGTTATAACGTATAACGTTATGTAGCATTACGATATATCGTATAACGTCATGTAGCATTACGATATAACGTATAACGTTATGTAGCATAACGATATAACGTATAACGTTATGTAGCATTACGATATAACGTATAACGTTATGTAGCATTACGTTATAACGTTTAACGTTATGTAGCATTACGATATAACGTATAACGTTATGTAGCATAACAATATAACGTATAACGTTATATGGTAATAAGTTATAACGTAAAACGTTATGTAGCATTACGATATAACGTATAACGTCATGTAGCGTTGCGATATAACGTATAACGTTATGTAGTATAACGATATAACGTATAACGTTATGTAGCATAACGATATAACGTATAACGTTATGTATCATTACGATATAACGTATAACGTTATATGGTAATAAGTTATAACGTATAACGTTATGTAGCATTACGATATAACGTATCACGTCATGTAGCGTTACGATATAACGTATAACGTTATGTAGCATAACGATATAACGTATAACGTTATGTAGCATAACGGTATAACTTATAACGTTATGTAGTACTACGTTATAACGTATAACGTTATGTAGCATAACGATATAACGTATAACGAAATGTATCATTACGATATAACGTATAACGTTATGTAGCATTACGTTATAACGTATAACGTTATGTAGCATTACGTTATATCGTATAACGTTATATGCTAATACGTTATAACGTAGAACGTTATGTAGCATTACGATATAACGTATAACGTTATATGGTAATACGTTATAACGTATAACGTTATGTAGCATTACGATATAACTTATAACGTTATGTAGCATAACGATATAACGTATAACGTTATATAGTATTACGTTATAACGTATAACGTTATGTATCATTACGATATAACGTATAACGTTATGTAGCATAACGATATAACGTATAACGTTATATAGTATTACGTTATATCGTATAACGTTATATGCTAATACGTTATAACGTAGAACGTTATGTAGCATTACGATATAACGTATAACGTTATATGGTAATACGTTATAACGTATAACGTTATGTAGCATTACGATATAACGTATAACGTTATGTAGCATAACGATATAACGTATAACGTTATGTAGTATTACGTTATAACGTATAACGAAATGTAGCATTACGATATAACGTATAATGTTATGTAGCATTACGATATAACTTATAACGTTATATGTTAATGCCTTATAACGGATAACGTTATGTAGCAAAACGATATAACGTATAACGTTATGTATCATTACGATATAACGTATAACGTTATGTAGCTTAACGATATAACGTATAACGTTATATAGTATTACGTTATATCGTATAACGTTATATGCTAATACGTTATAACGTAGAACGTTATGTAGCATTACGATATAACGTATAACGTTATATGGTAATACGTTATAACGTATAACGTTATGTAGCATTACGATATAACGTATAACGTTATGTAGCATAACGATATAACGTATAACGTTATATAGTATTACGTTATAACGTATAACGTTATGTAGCATAACGATATAACGTATAACGTTATGTAGTATTACGTTATAACGTATAACGAAATGTAGCATTACGATATAACGTATAACGTTATGTATCAATACGATATAACGTATAACGTTATGTAGCATAACGATATAACGTATAACGTTATATAGTATTACGTTATATCGTATAACGTTATATGCTAATACGTTATAACGTAGAACGTTATGTAGCATTACGATATAACGTATAACGTTATATGGTAATACGTTATAACGTATAACGTTATGTAGCATTACGATATAACGTATAACGTTATGTAGCATAACGATATAACGTATAACGTTATATGGTAATACGTTATAACGTATAACGTTATATGGTAATACGTTATAACGTATAACGTTATGTAGCATTACGATATATCGTATAACGTCATGTAGCATTACGATATAACGTATAACGTTATGTAGCATAACGATATAACGTATAACGTTATGTAGCATTACGATATAACGTATAACGTTATGTAGCATTACGTTATAACGTTTAACGTTATGTAGCATTACGATATAACGTATAACGTTATGTAGCATAACAATATAACGTATAACGTTATATGGTAATAAGTTATAACGTAAAACGTTATGTAGCATTACGATATAACGTATAACGTCATGTAGCGTTGCGATATAACGTATAACGTTATGTAGTATAACGATATAACGTATAACGTTATGTAGCATAACGATATAACGTATAACGTTATGTATCATTACGATATAACGTATAACGTTATATGGTAATAAGTTATAACGTAAAACGTTATGTAGCATTACGATATAACGTATCACGTCATGTAGCGTTACGATATAACGTATAACGTTATGTAGCATAACGATATAACGTATAACGTTATGTAGCATAACGGTATAACTTATAACGTTATGTAGTACTACGTTATAACGTATAACGTTATGTAGCATAACGATATAACGTATAACGAAATGTATCATTACGATATAACGTATAACGTTATGTAGCATTACATTATAACGTATAACGTTATGTAGCATTACGTTATATCGTATAACGTTATATGCTAATACGTTATAACGTAGAACGTTATGTAGCATTACGATATAACGTATAACGTTATATGGTAATACGTTATAACGTATAACGTTATGTAGCATTACGATATAACGTATAACGTTATGTAGCATAACGATATAACGTATAACGTTATATAGTATTACGTTATAACGTATAACGTTATGTATCATTACGATATAACGTATAACGTTATGTAGCATAACGATATAACGTATAACGTTATATAGTATTACGTTATATCGTATAACGTTATATGCTAATACGTTATAACGTAGAACGTTATGTAGCATTACGATATAACGTATAACGTTATATGGTAATACGTTATAACGTATAACGATATGTAGCATTACGATATAACGTATAACGTTATGTAGCATAACGATATAACGTATAACGTTATGTAGTATTACGTTATAACGTATAACGAAATGTAGCATTACGATATAACGTATAATGTTATGTAGCATTACGATATAACTTATAACGTTATATGTTAATGCCTTATAACGGATAACGTTATGTAGCAAAACGATATAACGTAGAACGTTATGTATCATTACGATATAACGTATAACGTTATATCGTAATACGTTATAACGTATAACGTTATGTAGCATTACGATATAACGTATAACGTTGTGTAGCATTACGATATAACGTATAACGTTATATAGTATTACGTTATAACGTATAACGTTATGTAGTATTACGCTATCACGTATAACGTTATGTAGTATTACGATATAACGTATAACGTTATGTAGCATAACGATATAACGTATAACGTTATGTAGTTCTTCGTTATCACGTATAACGTTATGTAGTATTACGATATAACGTATAACGTTATGTAGCATAACGATATAACGTATAACGTTATGTATCATTACGATATAACGTATAACGTTATGTAACATTACGATATAACGTATAACGTTATATGGTAATACGTTATAACGTATAACGTTATGTAGCATTACGATATAACGTATAACGTTATGTAGCATATCGATATAACTTATAACGTTATGTAGCATTACGGTATAACGTATAATGTTATATAGTATTACGTTATAACGTATAACGTTATGTAGTATTACGCTATCACGTATAACGTTATGTAGTATTACGATATAACGTATAACGTTATGTAGCATAACGATATAACGTATAACGTTATGTAGCATTACGATATAACGTATAACGTTATGTAACATTACGATATAACGTATAACGTTATGTAACATTACGATATAACGTATAACGTTATATGGTAATACGTTATAACGTATAACGTTATGTAGCATTACGATATAACGTATAATGTTATGTAGCATAACGATAAAACGTATAACGTTATATAGTATTACGTTATAACGTATAACGTTATGTAGTACTACGTTATTACGTATAACGTTATGTAGTATTACGATATAAGGTATAACGTTATGTAGCATAACGATATAAAGTATATCGTTATGTATCATTACGATATAACGTATAACGTTATGTAACATTACGATATAACGTATAACGTTATATGGTAATACGTTATAACGTATAACGTTATGTAGCATTACGATATATCGTATAACGTCATGTAGCATTACGATATAACGTATAACGTTATGTAGCATAACGATATAACGTATAACGTTATGTAGCATTACGATATAACGTATAACGTTATGTAGCATTACGTTATAACGTATAACGTTATGTAGGATTACGATATAACGTATAACGTTATGTAGCATAGCGGTATAACGTATAACGTTATGTATCATTACGATATAACGTATAACGTTATGTAGCATTACGTTATAACGTATAACGTTATGAAGCAATACGATATAACGTATAACGTTATGTAGCATTACTATATAACGTATAACGTTATGTAGCATTACGATATAACGTATAACGTTATGTAGCATTACGATATAACGTATAACGTTATGTAGCATAACGATATAACGTATAACGAAATGTTTCATTACGATATAACGTATAACGTTATGTAGCATTACGTTATAACGTATAACGTTATGTAGCATTACGTTATATCGTATAACGTTATGTGCTAATACGTTATAACGTAGAACGTTATGTAGCATTACGATATAACGTATAACGTTATATGGTAATACGTTATAACGTATAACGTTATGTAGCATTGCGATATAACGTATAACGTTATGTAGCATAACGATATAACGTATAACGTTATATAGTATTACGTTATAACGTATAACGTTATGTAGTATTACGTTATAACGTATAACGAATTATAGCATTACGATATAACGTATAATGTTATGTAGCATTACGATATAACTTATAACGTTATATCTTAATGCCTTATAACGGATAACGTTATGTAGCAAAACGATATAACGTATAACGTTATGTAACATTAAGATATAACGTATAACGTTATATGGTAATACGTTATAACGTATAACGTTATGTAGCATTACGTTATATCGTATAACGTTATGTGCTAATACGTTATAACGTAGAACGTTATGTAGCATTACGATATAACGTATAACGTTATATGGTAATACGTTATAACGTATAACGTTATGTAGCATTACGATATAACGTATAACGTTATGTAGCATAACGATATAACGTATAACGTTATATAGTATTACGTTATAACGTATAACGTTATGTATCAATACGATATAACGTATAACGTTATGTAGCATAACGATATAACGTATAACGTTATATAGCATTACGATATAACGTATAACGTTATGTAGCATTACGATATAACGTATAACGTTATATGGTAATACGTTATAACGTATAACGTTATGTGTCATTACAATATAACGTATAACGTTATGTAGCATAACGATATAACGTATAACGTTATATAGTATTACGTTATATCGTATAACGTTATATGCTAATACGTTATAACGTAGAACGTTATGTAGCATTACGATATAACGTATAACGTTATATGGTAATACGTTATAACGTATAACGTTATGTAGCATTACGATATAACGTATAACGTTATGTAGCATTACGATATAACGTATAACGTTATGTAGCATTACGTTATAACGTATAACGTTATGTAGCATTACGATATAACGTATAACGTTATGTAGCATTACGATATAACGTATAACGTTATATGGTAATACGTTATAACGTATAACGTTATGTAGCATTACGGTATAACGTATAAAGTTATGTAGCATAACGATATAACGTATAACGTTATATGGTAATAAGTTATAACGTAAAACGTTATGTAGCATTACGATATAACGTATAACGTCATGTAGCGTTGCGATATAACGTATAACGTTATGTAGCATAACGATATAACGTATAACGTTATGTAGCATTACGATATAACGTATAACGTTATGTAGCATTACGATATAACGTATAACGTTATGTAGCATTACGTTATAACGTATAACGTTATGTAGCATTACGATATAACGTATAACGTTATGTAGCATTACGATATAACGTATAACGTTATATGGTAATACGTTATAACGTATAACGTTATGTAGCATTACGATATAACGTATAACGTTATGTAGCATTACGATATAACGTATAACGTTATGTAGCATTACGTTATAACGTATAACGTTATGTAGCATTACGATATAACGTATAACGTTATGTAGCATTACGATATAACGTATAACGTTATGTAGCATTACGTTATAACGTTTAACGTTATGTAGCATTACGATATAACGTATAACGTTATGTAGCATAACAATATAACGTATAACGTTATATGGTAATAAGTTATAACGTAAAACGTTATGTAGCATTACGATATAACGTATAACGTCATGTAGCGTTGCGATATAACGTATAACGTTATGTAGCATAACGATATAACGTATAACGTTATGTAGCAGTACGATATAACGTATAACGTTATGTAGCATTACGATATAACGTATAACGTTATGTAGCATTACGTTATAACGTATAACGTTATGTAGCATTACGATATAACGTATAACGTTATGTAGCATTACGATATAACGTATAACGTTATATGGTAATACGTTATAACGTATAACGTTATGTAGCATAACGGTATAACGTATAACGTTATGTAGTACTACGTTATAACGTATAACGTTATGTAGCATAACGATATAACGTATAACGAAATGTATCATTACGATATAACGTATAACGTTATGTAGCATTACGTTATAACGTATAACGTTATGTAGCATTACGTTATATCGTATAACGTTATATGCTAATACGTTATAACGTAGAACGTTATGTAGCATTACGATATAACGTATAACGTTATATGGTAATACGTTATAACGTATAACGTTATGTAGCATTACGATATAACGTATAACGTTATGTAGCATAACGATATAACGTATAACGTTATGTATCATTACGATATAACGTATAACGTTATGTAGCATAACGATATAACGGATAACGTTATATAGTATTACGTTATATCGTATAACGTTATATGCTAATACGTTATAACGTAGAACGTTATGTAGCATTACGATATAACGTATAACGTTATATGGTAATACGTTATAACGTAAAACGTTATGTAGCATTACGATATAACGTATAACGTAATGTAGCGTTGCGATATAACGTATAACGTTATGTAGCATAACGATATAACGTATAACGTTATGTAGCATAACGATATAACGTATAACGTTATGTATCATTACGATATAACGTATAACGTTATATGGTAATAAGTTATAACGTATAACGTTATGTAGCATTACGATATAACGTATCACGTCATGTAGCGTTACGATATAACGTATAACGTTATGTAGCATAACGATATAACGTATAACGTTATGTAGCATAACGGTATAACGTATAACGTTATGTAGTACTACGTTATAACGTATAACGTTATGTAGCATAACGATATAACGTATAACGAAATGTATCATTACGATATAACGTATAACGTTATGTAGCATTACGTTATAACGTATAACGTTATGTAGCATTACGTTATATCGTATAACGTTATATGCTAATACGTTATAACGTAGAACGTTATGTAGCATTACGATATAACGTATAACGTTATATGGTAATACGTTATAACGTATAACGTTATGTAGCATTACGATATAACGTATAACGTTACGTAGCATAACGATATAACGTATAACGTTATATAGTATTACGGTATAACGGATAACGTTATGTATCATTACGATATAACGTATAACGTTATGTAGCATAACGATATAACGTATAACGTTATATAGTATTACGTTATATCGTATAACGTTATATGCTAATACGTTATAACGTAGAACGTTATGTAGCATTATGATATAACGTATAACGTTATATGGTAATACGTTATAACGTATAACGTTATGTAGCATTACGATATAACGTATAACGTTATGTAGCATAACGATATAACGTATAACGTTATGTAGTATTACGTTATAACGTATAACGAAATGTAGCATTACGATATAACGTATAATGTTATGTAGCATTACGATATAACTTATAACGTTATGTAGCATTACGTTATAACGTATAACGTTATGTAGGATTACTACTTAACGTATAGCGTTATGTAGCATTGCGATATAACGTATAACGTTATGTAGCATTACGGTATAACGTATAACGTTATGTAGCATAACGATATAACGTATAACGTTATGTAGCATTACTATATAACGTATAACGTTATGTAGCATTACGATATAACGTATAACGTTATGTAGCATTACGATATAACGTATAACGTTATGTAGCATAACGATATAACGTATAACGAAATGTTTCATTACGATATAACGTATAACGTTATGTAGCATTACGTTATAACGTATAACGTTATGAAGCAATACGATATAACGTATAACGTTATGTAGCATTACTATATAACGTATAACGTTATGTAGCATTACGATATAACGTATAACGTTATGTAGCATTACGATATAACGTATAACGTTATGTAGCATAACGATATAACGTATAACGAAATGTTTCATTACGATATAACGTATAACGTTATGTAGCATTACGTTATAACGTATAACGTTATGTAGCATTACGTTATATCGTATAACGTTATATGCTAATACGTTATAACGTAGAACGTTATGTAGCATTACGATATAACGTATAACGTTATATGGTAATACGTTATAACGTATAACGTTATGTAGCATTACGATATAACGTATAACGTTATGTAGCATAACGATATAACGTATAACGTTATATAGTATTACGTTATAACGTATAACGTTATGTAGTATTACGTTATAACGTATAACGTTATGTAGGATTACGATATAACGTATAACGTTATGTAGCATTACGTTATAACGTATAACGTTATGTAGGATTACTACTTAACGTATAGCGTTATGTAGCATTGCGATATAACGTATAACGTTATGTAGCATTACTGTATAACGTATAACGTTATGTAGCATAACGATATAACGTATAACGTTATGTAGCATTACGATATAACGTATAACGTTATGTAGCATTACGTTATAACGTTTAACGTTATGTAGCATTACGATATAACGTATAACGTTATGTAGCATAACAATATAACGTATAACGTTATATGGTAATAAGTTATAACGTAAAACGTTATGTAGCATTACGATATAACGTATAACGTCATGTAGCGTTGCGATATAACGTATAACGTTATGTAGCATAACGATATAACGTATAACGTTATGTAGCATAACGATATAACGTATAACGTTATGTATCATTACGATATAACGTATAACGTTATATGGAAATAAGTTATAACGTATAACGTTATGTAGCATTACGATATAACGTATCACGTCATGTAGCATAACGATATAACGTATAACGTTATATAGTATTACGTTATAACGTATAACGTTATGTAGCATAACGATATAACGTATAACGTTATGTAGCATTACGATATAACGTATAACGTTATGTAGCATTACGTTATAACGTATAACGTTATGTAGGATTACGATATAACGTATAACGTTATGTAGCATTACGTTATAACGTATAACGTTATGTAGGATTACTACTTAACGTATAGCGTTATGTAGCATTGCGATATAACGTATAACGTTATGTAGCATTACGGTATAACGTATAACGTTATGTAGCATAACGATATAACGTATAACGTTATGTAGCATTACGATATAACGTATAACGTTATGTAGCATTACGTTATAACGTTTAACGTTATGTAGCATTACGATCTAACGTATAACGTTATGTAGCATAACAATATAACGTATAACGTTATATGGTAATAAGTTATAACGTAAAACGTTATGTAGCATTACGATATAACGTATAACGTCATGTAGCGTTGCGATATAACGTATAACGTTATGTAGCATAACGATATAACGTATAACGTTATGTAGCATAACGATATAACGTATAACGTTATGTATCATTACGATATAACGTATAACGTTATATGGTAATAAGTTATAACGTATAACGTTATGTAGCATTACGATATAACGTATCACGTCATGTAGCATAACGATATAACGTATAACGTTATATAGTATTACGTTATAACGTATAACGTTATGTATCATTACGATATAACGTATAACGAAATGTATCATTACGATATAACGTATAACGTTATGTAGCATTACGTTATAACGTATAACGTTATGTAGCATTACGTTATATCGTATAACGTTATATGCTAATACGTTATAACGTAGAACGTTATGTAGCATTACGATATAACGTATAACGTTATATGGTAATACGTTATAACGTATAACGTTATGTAGCATTACGTTATATCGTATAACGTTATATGCTAATACGTTATAACGTACAACGTTATGTAGCATTACGATATAACGTATAACGTTATGTAGTATAACGATATAACGTATAACGTTATGTAGCATAACGATATAACGTATAACGTTATGTATCATTACGATATAACGTATAACGTTATATGGTAATAAGTTATAACGTATAACGTTATGTAGCATTACGATATAACGTATCACGTCATGTAGCGTTACGATATAACGTATAACGTTATGTAGCATAACGATATAACGTATAACGTTATGTAGCATAACGGTATAACTTATAACGTTATGTAGTACTACGTTATAACGTATAACGTTATGTAGCATAACGATATAACGTATAACGAAATGTATCATTACGATATAACGTATAACGTTATGTAGCATTACGTTATAACGTATAACGTTATGTAGCATTACGTTATATCGTATAACGTTATATGCTAATACGTTATAACGTAGAACGTTATGTAGCATTACGATATAACGTATAACGTTTTATGGTAATACGTTATAACGTATAACGTTATGTAGCATTACGATATAACGTATAACGTTATGTAGCATAACGATATAGCGTATAACGTTATATAGTATTACGTTATAACGTATAACGTTATGTATCATTACGATATAACGTATAACGTTATGTAGCATAACGATATAACGTATAACGTTATATAGTATTACGTTATATCGTATAACGTTATATGCTAATACGTTATAACGTAGAACGTTATGTAGCATTACGATATAACGTATAACGTTATATGGTAATACGTTATAACGTATAACGTTATGTAGCATTACGATATAACGTATAACGTTATGTAGCATAACGATATAACGTATAACGTTATGTAGTATTACGTTATAACGTATAACGAAATGTAGCATTACGATATAACGTATAATGTTATGTAGCATTACGATATAACTTATAACGTTATATGTTAATGCCTTATAACGGATAACGTTATGTAGCAAAACGATATAACGTATAACGTTATGTATCATTACGATATAACGTATAACGTTATGTAGCATAACGATATAACGTATAACGTTATATAGTATTACGTTATATCGTATAACGTTATATGCTAATACGTTATAACGTAGAACGTTATGTAGCATTACGATATAACGTATAACGTTATATGGTAATACGTTATAACGTATAACGTTATGTAGCATTACGATATAACGTATAACGTTATGTAGCATAACGATATAACGTATAACGTTATATAGTATTACGTTATAACGTATAACGTTATGTAGCATAACGATATAACGTATAACGTTATGTAGTATTACGTTATAACGTATAACGAAATGTAGCATTACGATATAACGTATAACGTTATGTATCAATACGATATAACGTATAACGTTATGTAGCATAACGATATAACGTATAACGTTATATAGTATTACGTTATATCGTATAACGTTATATGCTAATACGTTATAACGTAGAACGTTATGTAGCATTACGATATAACGTATAACGTTATATGGTAATACGTTATAACGTATAACGTTATGTAGCATTACGATATAACGTATAACGTTATATGGTAATACGTTATAACGTATAACGTCATGTAGCATTACGATATAACGTATAACGTTATGTAGCATAACGATATAACGTATAACGTTATGTAGCATTACGATATAACGTATAACGTTATGTAGCATTACGTTATAACGTTTAACGTTATGTAGCATTACGATATAACGTATAACGTTATGTAGCATAACAATATAACGTATAACGTTATATGGTAATAAGTTATAACGTAAAACGTTATGTAGCATTACGATATAACGTATAACGTCATGTAGCGTTGCGATATAACGTATAACGTTATGTAGTATAACGATATAACGTATAACGTTATGTAGCATAACGATATAACGTATAACGTTATGTATCATTACGATATAACGTATAACGTTATATGGTAATAAGTTATAACGTATAACGTTATGTAGCATTACGATATAACGTATCACGTCATGTAGCGTTACGATATAACGTATAACGTTATGTAGCATAACGATATAACGTATAACGTTATGTAGCATAACGGTATAACTTATAACGTTATGTAGTACTACGTTATAACGTATAACGTTATGTAGCATAACGATATAACGTATAACGAAATGTATCATTACGATATAACGTATAACGTTATGTAGCATTACGTTATAACGTATAACGTTATGTAGCATTACGTTATATCGTATAACGTTATATGCTAATACGTTATAACGTAGAACGTTATGTAGCATTACGATATAACGTATAACGTTTTATGGTAATACGTTATAACGTATAACGTTATGTAGCATTACGATATAACGTATAACGTTATGTAGCATAACGATATAACGTATAACGTTATATAGTATTACGTTATAACGTATAACATTATGTATCATTACGATATAACGTATAACGTTATGTAGCATAACGATATAACGTATAACGTTATATAGTATTACGTTATATCGTATAACGTTATATGCTAATACGTTATAACGTAGAACGTTATGTAGCATTACGATATAACGTATAACGTTATATGGTAATACGTTATAACGTATAACGTTATGTAGCATTACGATATAACGTATAACGTTATGTAGCATAACGATATAACGTATAACGTTATGTAGTATTACGTTATAACGTATAACGAAATGTAGCATTACGATATAACGTATAATGTTATGTAGCATTACGATATAACTTATAACGTTATATGTTAATGCCTTATAACGGATAACGTTATGTAGCAAAACGATATAACGTATAACGTTATGTATCATTACGATATAACGTATAACGTTATGTAGCATAACGATATAACGTATAACGTTATATAGTATTACGTTATATCGTATAACGTTATATGCTAATACGTTATAACGTAGAACGTTATGTAGCATTACGATATAACGTATAACGTTATATGGTAATACGTTATAACGTATAACGTTATGTAGCATTACGATATAACGTATAACGTTATGTAGCATAACGATATAACGTATAACGTTATATAGTATTACGTTATAACGTATAACGTTATGTAGCATAACGATATAACGTATAACGTTATGTAGTATTACGTTATAACGTATAACGAAATGTAGCATTACGATATAACGTATAACGTTATGTATCAATACGATATAACGTATAACGTTATGTAGCATAACGATATAACGTATAACGTTATATGGTAATACGTTATAACGTATAACGTTATGTAGCATTACGATATAACGTATAACGTTATGTAGCATAACGATATAACGTATAACGTTATATGGTAATACGTTATAACGTATAACGTTATATGGTAATACGTTATAACGTATAACGTTATGTAGCATTACGATATATCGTATAACGTCATGTAGCATTACGATATAACGTATAACGTTATGTAGCATAACGATATAACGTATAACGTTATGTAGCATTACGATATAACGTATAACGTTATGTAGCATTACCTTATAACGTTTAACGTTATGTAGCATTACGATATAACGTATAACGTTATGTAGCATAACAATATAACGTATAACGTTATATGGTAATAAGTTATAACGTAAAACGTTATGTAGCATTACGATATAACGTATAACGTCATGTAGCGTTGCGATATAACGTATAACGTTATGTAGTATAACGATATAACGTATAACGTTATGTAGCATAACGATATAACGTATAACGTTATGTATCATTACGATATAACGTATAACGTTATATGGTAATAAGTTATAACGTATAACGTTATGTAGCATTACGATATAACGTATCACGTCATGTAGCGTTACGATATAACGTATAACGTTATGTAGCATAACGATATAACGTATAACGTTATGTAGCATAACGGTATAACTTATAACGTTATGTAGTACTACGTTATAACGTATAACGTTATGTAGCATAACGATATAACGTATAACGAAATGTATCATTACGATATAACGTATAACGTTATGTAGCATTACGTTATATCGTATAACGTTATATGCTAACACGTTATAACGTAGAACGTTATGTAGCATTACGATATAACGTATAACGTTATATGGTAATACGTTATAACGTATAACGTTATGTAGCATTACGATATAACGTATAACGTTATGTAGCATAACGATATAACGTATAACGTTATATAGTATTACGTTATAACGTATAACGTTATGTATCATTACGATATAACGTATAACGATATGTAGCATAACGATATAACGTATAACGTTATATAGTATTACGTTATATCGTATAACGTTATATGCTAATACGTTATAACGTAGAACGTTATGTAGCATTACGATATAACGTATAACGTTATATGGTAATACGTTATAACGTATAACGATATGTAGCATTACGATATAACGTATAACGTTATGTAGCATAACGATATAACGTATAACGTTATGTAGTATTACGTTATAACGTATAACGAAATGTAGCATTACGATATAACGTATAATGTTATGTAGCATTACGATATAACTTATAACGTTATATGTTAATGCCTTATAACGGATAACGTTATGTAGCAAAACGATATAACGTAGAACGTTATGTATCATTACGATATAACGTATAACGTTATATCGTAATACGTTATAACGTATAACGTTATGTAGCATTACGATATAACGTATAACGTTATGTAGCATTACGATATAACGTATAACGTTATATAGTATTACGTTATAACGTATAACGTTATGTAGTATTACGCTATCACGTATAACGTTATGTAGTATTACGATATAACGTATAACGTTATGTAGCATAACGATATAACGTATAACGTTATGTAGTTCTTCGTTATCACGTATAACGTTATGTAGTATTACGATATAACGTATAACGTTATGTAGCATAACGATATAACGTATAACGTTATGTATCATTACGATATAACGTATAACGTTATGTAACATTACGATATAACGTATAACGTTATATGGTAATACGTTATAACGTATAACGTTATGTAGCATTACGATATAACGTATAACGTTATGTAGCATATCGATATAACTTATAACGTTATGTAGCATTACGGTATAACGTATAATGTTATATAGTATTACGTTATAACGTATAACGTTATGTAGTATTACGCTATCACGTATAACGTTATGTAGTATTACGATATAACGTATAACGTTATGTAGCATAACGATATAACGTATAACGTTATGTAGCATTACGATATAACGTATAACGTTATGTAACATTACGATATAACGTATAACGTTATATAGTATTACGTTATAACGTATAACGTTATGTAGCATAACGATATAACGTATAACGTTATGTAGTATTACGTTATAACGTATAACGAAATGTAGCATTACGATATAACGTATAACGTTATGTATCAATACGATATAACGTATAACGTTATGTAGCATAACGATATAACGTATAACGTTATATAGTATTACGTTATATCGTATAACGTTATATGCTAATACGTTATAACGTAGAACGTTATGTAGCATTACGATATAACGTATAACGTTATATGCTAATACGTTATAACGTATAACGTTATGTAGCATTACGATATAACGTATAACGTTATGTAGCATAACGATATAACGTATAACGTTATATGGTAATACGTTATAACGTATAACGTTATATGGTAATACGTTATAACGTATAACGTTATGTAGCATTACGATATATCGTATAACGTCATGTAGCATTACGATATAACGTATAACGTTATGTAGCATAACGATATAACGTATAACGTTATGTAGCATTACGATATAACGTATAACGTTATGTAGCATTACCTTATAACGTTTAACGTTATGTAGCATTACGATATAACGTATAACGTTATGTAGCATAACAATATAACGTATAACGTTATATGGTAATAAGTTATAACGTAAAACGTTATGTAGCATTACGATATAACGTATAACGTCATGTAGCGTTGCGATATAACGTATAACGTTATGTAGTATAACGATATAACGTATAACGTTATGTAGCATAACGATATAACGTATAACGTTATGTATCATTACGATATAACGTATAACGTTATATGGTAATAAGTTATAACGTATAACGTTATGTAGCATTACGATATAACGTATCACGTCATGTAGCGTTACGATATAACGTATAACGTTATGTAGCATAACGATATAACGTATAACGTTATGTAGCATAACGGTATAACTTATAACGTTATGTAGTACTACGTTATAACGTATAACGTTATGTAGCATAACGATATAACGTATAACGAAATGTATCATTACGATATAACGTATAACGTTATGTAGCATTACGTTATAACGTATAACGTTATGTAGCATTACGTTATATCGTATAACGTTATATGCTAACACGTTATAACGTAGAACGTTATGTAGCATTACGATATAACGTATAACGTTATATGGTAATACGTTATAACGTATAACGTTATGTAGCATTACGATATAACGTATAACGTTATGTAGCATAACGATATAACGTATAACGTTATATAGTATTACGTTATAACGTATAACGTTATGTATCATTACGATATAACGTATAACGTTATGTAGCATAACGATATAACGTATAACGTTATATAGTATTACGTTATATCGTATAACGTTATATGCTAATACGTTATAACGTAGAACGTTATGTAGCATTACGATATAACGTATAACGTTATATGGTAATACGTTATAACGTATAACGATATGTAGCATTACGATATAACGTATAACGTTATGTAGCATAACGATATAACGTATAACGTTATGTAGTATTACGTTATAACGTATAACGAAATGTAGCATTACGATATAACGTATAATGTTATGTAGCATTACGATATAACGTATAACGTTATGTAGCATTACGTTATAACGTATAACGTTATGTAGCATTACGATATAACGTATAACGTTATGTAGCATTACGATATAACGTATAACGTTATATGGTAATACGTTATAACGTATAACGTTATGTAGCATTACGGTATAACGTATAACGTTATGTAGCATAACGATATAACGTATAACGTTATATGGTAATAAGTTATAACGTAAAACGTTATGTAGCATTACGATATAACGTATAACGTCATGTAGCGTTGCGATATAACGTATAACGTTATGTAGCATAACGATATAACGTATAACGTTATGTAGCATTACGATATAACGTATAACGTTATGTAGCATTACGATATAACGTATAACGTTATGTAGCATTACGTTATAACGTATAACGTTATGTAGCATTACGATATAACGTATAACGTTATGTAGCATTACGATATAACGTATAACGTTATATGGTAATACGTTATAACGTATAACGTTATGTAGCATTACGATATAACGTATAACGTTATGTAGCATTACGATATAACGTATAACGTTATGTAGCATTACGTTATAACGTATAACGTTATGTAGCATTACGATATAACGTATAACGTTATGTAGCATTACGATATAACGTATAACGTTATGTAGCATTACGTTATAACGTTTAACGTTATGTAGCATTACGATATAACGTATAACGTTATGTAACATAACAATATAACGTATAACGTTATATGGTAGTAAGTTATAACGTAAAACGTTATGTAGCATTACGATATAACGTATAACGTCGTGTAGCGTTGCGATATAACGTATAACGTTATGTAGCATAACGATATAACGTATAACGTTATGTAGCATAACGATATAACGTATAACGTTATGTATCATTACGATATAACGTATAACGTTATATGGTAATAAGTTATAACGTATAACGTTATGTATCATTACGATATAACGTATAACGTTATATGGTAATAAGTTATAACGTATAACGTTATGTAGCATTACGATATAACGTATCACGTCATGTAGCGTTACGATATAACGTATAACGTTATGTAGCATAACGATATAACGTATAACGTTATGTAGCATAACGGTATAACGTATAACGTTATGTAGTACTACGTTATAACGTATAACGTTATGTAGCATAACGATATAACGTATAACGAAATGTATCATTACGATATAACGTATAACGTTATGTAGCATTACGTTATAACGTATAACGTTATGTAGCATTACGTTATATCGTATAACGTTATATGCTAATACGTTATAACGTAGAACGTTATGTAGCATTACGATATAACGTATAACGTTATATGGTAATACGTTATAACGTATAACGTTATGTAGCATTACGATATAACGTATAACGTTATGTAGCATAACGATATAACGTATAACGTTATGTATCATTACGATATAACGTATAACGTTATGTAGCATAACGATATAACGTATAACGTTATATAGTATTACGTTATATCGTATAACGTTATATGCTAATACGTTATAACGTAGAACGTTATGTAGCATTACGATATAACGTATAACGTTATATGGTAATACGTTATAACGTATAACGTTATGTAGCATTACGATATAACGTATAACGTTATGTAGCATAACGATATAACGTATAACGTTATGTAGTATTACGTTATAACGTATAACGAAATGTAGCATTACGATATAACGTATAATGTTATGTAGCATTACGATATAACTTATAACGTTATATGTTAATGCCTTATAACGGATAACGTTATGTAGCAAAACGATATAACGTAGAACGTTATATAGTATTACGTTATATCGTATAACGTTATATGCTAATACGTTATAACGTAGAACGTTATGTAGCATTACGATATAACGTATAACGTTATATGGTAATACGTTATAACGTATAACGTTATGTAGCATTACGATATAACGTATAACGTTATGTAGCATTACGATATAACGTATAACGTTATGTAGCATTACGTTATAACGTATAACGTTATGTAGCATTACGATATAACGTATAACGTTATGTAGCATTACGATATAACGTATAACGTTATATGGTAATACGTTATAACGTATAACGTTATGTAGCATTACGGTATAACGTATAACGTTATGTAGCATAACGATATAACGTATAACGTTATATGGTAATAAGTTATAACGTAAAACGTTATGTAGCATTACGATATAACGTATAACGTCATGTAGCGTTGCGATATAACGTATAACGTTATGTAGCATAACGATATAACGTATAACGTTATGTAGCATTACGATATAACGTATAACGTTATGTAGCATTACGATATAACGTATAACGTTATGTAGCATTACGTTATAACGTATAACGTTATGTAGCATTACGATATAACGTATAACGTTATGTAGCATTACGATATAACGTATAACGTTATATGGTAATACGTTATAACGTATAACGTTATGTAGCATTACGATATAACGTATAACGTTATGTAGCATTACGATATAACGTATAACGTTATGTAGCATTACGATATAACGTATAACGTTATGTAGCATTACGTTATAACGTATAACGTTATGTAGCATTACGATATAACGTATAACGTTATGTAGCATTACGATATAACGTATAACGTTATGTAGCATTACGTTATAACGTTTAACGTTATGTAGCATTACGATATAACGTATAACTTTATGTAGCATAACAATATAACGTATAACGTTATATGGTAATAAGTTATAACGTAAAACGTTATGTAGCATTACGATATAACGTATAACGTCATGTAGCGTTGCGATATAACGTATAACGTTATGTAGCATAACGATATAACGTATAACGTTATGTAGCATAACGATATAACGTATAACGTTATGTATCATTACGATATAACGTATAACGTTATATGGTAATAAGTTATAACGTATAACGTTATGTAGCATTACGATATAACGTATCACGTCATGTAGCGTTACGATATAACGTATAACGTTATGTAGCATAACGATATAACGTATAACGTTATGTAGCATAACGGTATAACGTATAACGTTATGTAGTACTACGTTATAACGTATAACGTTATGTAGCATAACGATATAACGTATAACGAAATGTATCATTACGATATAACGTATAACGTTATGTAGCATTACGTTATAACGTATAACGTTATGTAGCATTACGTTATATCGTATAACGTTATATGCTAATACGTTATAACGTAGAACGTTATGTAGCATTACGATATAACGTATAACGTTATATGGTAATACGTTATAACGTATAACGTTATGTAGCATTACGATATAACGTATAACGTTATGTAGCATAACGATATAACGTATAACGTTATATAGTATTACGTTATAACGTATAACGTTATGTATCATTACGATATAACGTATAACGTTATGTAGCATAACGATATAACGTATAACGTTATATAGTATTACGTTATATCGTATAACGTTATATGCTAATACGTTATAACGTAGAACGTTATGTAGCATTATGATATAACGTATAACGTTATATGGTAATACGTTATAACGTATAACGTTATGTAGCATTACGATATAACGTATAACGTTATGTAGCATAACGATATAACGTATAACGTTATGTAGTATTACGTTATAACGTATAACGAAATGTAGCATTACGATATAACGTATAATGTTATGTAGCAATACGATATAACTTATAACGTTATATGTTAATGCCTTATAACGGATAACGTTATGTAGCAAAACGATATAACGTAGAACGTTATGTGTCATTACGATATAACGTATAACGTTATATCGTAATACGTTATAACGTATAACGTTATGTAGCATTACGATATAACGTATAACGTTATGTAGCATTACGATATAACGTATAACGCTATATAGTATTACGTTATAACGTATAACGTTATGTAGTATTACGCTATCACGTATAACGTTATGTAGTATTACGATATAACGTATAACGTTATGTAGCATAACGATATAACGTATAACGTTATGTAGTTCTTCGTTATCACGTATAACGTTATGTAGTATTACGATATAACGTATAACGTTATGTAGCATAACGATATAACGTATAACGTTATGTAGTTCTTCGTTATCACGTATAACGTTATGTAGTATTACGATATAACGTATAACGTTATGTAGCATAACGATATAACGCATAACGTTATGTATCATTACGATATAACGTATAACGTTATGTAACATTACGATATAACGTATAACGTTATATGGTAATACGTTATAACGTATAACGTTATGTAGCATTACGATATAACGTATAACGTTATGTAGCATATCGATATAACTTATAACGTTATGTAGCATTACGGTATAACGTATAATGTTATATAGTATTACGTTATAACGTATAACGTTATGTAGTATTACGCTATCACGTATAACGTTATGTAGTATTACGATATAACGTATAACGTTATGTAGCATAACGATATAACGTATAACGTTATGTAGCATTACGATATAACGTATAACGTTATGTAACATTACGATATAACGTATAACGTTATGTAACATTACGATATAACGTATAACGTTATATGGTAATACGTTATAACGTATAACGTTATGTAGTACTACGTTATTACGTATAACGTTATGTAGTATTACGATATAAGGTATAACGTTATGTAGCATAACGATATAAAGTATAACGTTATGTATCATTACGATATAACGTATAACGTTATGTAACATTACGATATAACGTATAACGTTATATGGTAATACGTTATAACGTATAACGTTATGTAGCATTACGATATATCGTATAACGTCATGTAGCATTACGATATAACGTATAACGTTATGTGGCATAACGATATAACGTATAACGTTATGTAGCATTACGATATAACGTATAACGTTATGTAGCATTACGTTATAACGTATAACGTTATGTAGGATTACGATATAACGTATAACGTTATGTAGCATTACGTTATAACGTATAACGTTATGTAGCATTACGTTATAACGTATAACGTTATGTAGCATAGCGGTATAACGTATAACGTTATGTATCATTACGATATAACGTATAACGTTATGTAGCATTACGTTATAACGTATAACGTTATGAAGCAATACGATATAACGTATAACGTTATGTAGCATTACGTTATAACGTATAACGTTATGTAGGATTACGATATAACGTATAACGTTATGTAGCATAGCGGTATAACGTATAACGTTATGTAGCATTACGATATAACGTATAACGTTATGTAGCATAACGATATATCGTATAACGTTATATAGTATTACGTTATAACGTATAACGTTATGTATCAATACGATATAACGTATAACGTTATGTAGCATAACGATATAACGTATAACGTTATATAGCATTACGATATAACGTATAACGTTATGTAGCATTACGATATAACGTATAACGTTATATGGTAATACGTTATAACGTATAACGTTATGTAGCATTACAATATAACGTATAACGTTATGTAGCATAACGATATAACGTATAACGTTATATAGTATTACGTTATATCGTATAACGTTATATGGTAATACGTTATAACGTATAACGTTATGTAGCATAACGATATAACGTATAACGTTATGTAGCATTACGATATAACGTATAACGTTATATGGTAATACGTTATAACGTATAACGTTATGTAGCATTACAATATAACGTATAACGTTATGTAGCATAACGATATAACGTATAACGTTATATAGTATTACGTTATATCGTATAACGTTATATGCTAATACGTTATAACGTAGAACGTTATGTAGCATTACGATATAACGTATAACGTTATATGGTAATACGTTATAACGTATAACGTTATGTAGCATTACGATATAACGTATAACGTTATGTAGCATTACGATATAACGTATAACGTTATGTAGCATTACGTTATAACGTATAACGTTATGTAGCATTACGATATAACGTATAACGTTATGTAGCATTACGATATAACGTATAACGTTATATGGTAATACGTTATAACGTATAACGTTATGTAGCATTACGGTATAACGTATAACGTTATGTAGCATAACGATATAACGTATAACGTTATATGGTAATAAGTTATAACGTAAAACGTTATGTAGCATTACGATATAACGTATAACGTTATGTAGCATAACGATATAACGTATAACGTTATGTAGTATTACGTTATAACGTATAACGAAATGTAGCATAACGATATAACGTATAACGTTATATAGTATTACGTTATAACGTATAACGTTATGTATCAATACGATATAACGTATAACGTTATGTAGCATTACTATATAACGTATAACGTTATGTAGCATTACGATATAACGTATAACGTTATGTAGCATTACGATATAACGTATAACGTTATGTAGCATAACGATATAACGTATAACGAAATGTTTCATTACGATATAACGTATAACGTTATGTAGCATTACGTTATAACGTATAACGTTATGTAGCATTACGTTATATCGTATAACGTTATATGCTAATACGTTATAACGTAGAACGTTATGTAGCATTACGATATAACGTATAACGTTATATGGTAATACGTTATAACGTATAACGTTATGTAGCATAACGATATAACGTATAACGTTATGTAGCATAACGATATAACGTATAACGTTATATAGTATTACGTTATAACGTATAACGTTATGTAGTATTACGTTATAACGTATAACGAATTATAGCATTACGATATAACGTATAATGTTATGTAGCATTACGATATAACTTATAACGTTATATCTTAATGCCTTATAACGGATAACGTTATGTAGCAAAACGATATAACGTATAACGTTATGTAACATTAAGATATAACGTTTAACGTTATATGGTAATACGTTATAACGTATAACGTTATGTAGCATTACGATATATCGTATAACGTCATGTAGCATTACGATATAACGTATAACGTTATGTAGCATAACGATATAACGTATAACGTTATGTAGCATTACGATATAACGTATAACGTTATGTAGCATTACGTTATAACGTATAACGTTATGTAGGATTACGATATAACGTATAACGTTATGTAGCATTACGTTATAACGTATAACGTTATGTAGGATTACTACTTAACGTATAGCGTTATGTAGCATTGCGATATAACGTATAACGTTATGTAGCATTACGGTATAACGTATAACGTTATGTAGCATAACGATATAACGTATAACGTTATGTAGCATTACGATATAACGTATAACGTTATGTAGCATTACGTTATAACGTTTAACGTTATGTAGCATTACGATATAACGTATAACGTTATGTAGCATAACAATATAACGTATAACGTTATATAGTATTACGTTATATCGTATAACGTTATGTAGCATAACGATATAACGTATAACGTTATATGGTAATACGTTATAACGTATAACGTTATGTAGCATTACGATATAACGTATAACGTTATGTAGCATAACGATATAACGTATAACGTTATGTAGTATTACGTTATAACGTATAACGTTATGTAGCATTACGATATAACGTATAACGTTATGTAGCATTACGATATAACGTATAACGTTATATAGTATTACGTTATAACGTATAACGTTATGTAGTATTACGCTATCACGTATAACGTTATGTAGTATTACGATATAACGTATAACGATATGTAGCATAACGATATAACGTATAACGTTATGTAGTTCTTCGTTATCACGTATAACGTTATGTAGTATTACGATATAACGTATAACGTTATGTAGCATAACGATATAACGTATAACGTTATGTATCATTACGATATAACGTATAACGTTATGTAACATTACGATATAACGTATAACGTTATATGGTAATACGTTATAACGTATAACGTTATGTAGCATTACGATATAACGTATAACGTTATGTAGCATATCGATATAACTTATAACGTTATGTAGCATTACGGTATAACGTATAATGTTATATAGTATTACGTTATAACGTATAACGTTATGTAGTATTACGCTATCACGTATAACGTTATGTAGTATTACGATATAACGTATAACGTTATGTAGCATAACGATATAACGTATAACGTTATGTAGCATTACGATATAACGTATAACGTTATGTAACATTACGATATAACGTATAACGTTATGTAACATTACGATATAACGTATAACGTTATATGGTAATACGTTATAACGTATAACGTTATGAAGCATTACGATATAACGTATAACGTTATGTAGCATAACGATAAAACATATAACGTTATATAGTATTACGTTATAACGTATAACGTTATGTAGTACTACGTTATTACGTATAACGTTATGTAGTATTACGATATAAGGTATAACGTTAGGTAGCATAACGATATAAAGTATAACGTTATGTATCATTACGATATAACGTATAACGTTATGTAACATTACGATATAACGTATAACGTTATATGGAAATACGTTATAACGTATAACGTTATGTAGCATTACGATATATCGTATAACGTCATGTAGCATTACGATATAACGTATAACGTTATGTAGCATAACGATATAACGTATAACGTTATGTAGCATTACGATATAACGTATAACGTTATGTAGCATTACGTTATAACGTATAACGTTATGTAGGATTACGATATAACGTATAACGTTATGTAGCATTACGTTATAACGTATAACGTTATGTAGCATAGCGGTATAACGTATAACGTTATGTATCATTACGATACAACGTATAACGTTATGTAGCATTACGTTATAACGTATAACGTTATGAAGCAATACGATATAACGTATAACGTTATGTAGCATTACTATATAACGTATAACGTTATGTAGCATTACGATATAACGTATAACGTTATGTAGCATTACGATATAACGTATAACGTTATGTAGCATAACGATATAACGTATAACGAAATGTTTCATTACGATATAACGTATAACGTTATGTAGCATTACGTTATAACGTATAACGTTATGTAGCATTACGTTATATCGTATAACGTTATATGCTAATACGTTATAACGTAGAACGTTATGTAGCATTACGATATAACGTATAACGTTATATGGTAATACGTTATAACGTATAACGTTATGTAGCATTACGATATAACGTATAACGTTATGTAGCATAACGATATAACGTATAACGTTATATAGTATTACGTTATAACGTATAACGTTATGTAGTATTACGTTATAACGTATAACGAATTATAGCATTACGATATAACGTATAATGTTATGTAGCATTACGATATAACTTATAACGTTATATCTTAATGCCTTATAACGGATAACGTTATGTAGCAAAACGATATAACGTATAACGTTATGTAACATTAAGATATAACGTATAACGTTATATGGTAATACGTTATAACGTATAACGTTATGTAGCATTACGATATATCGTATAACGTCATGTAGCATTACGATATAACGTATAACGTTATGTAGCATAACGATATAACGTATAACGTTATGTAGCATTACGATATAACGTATAACGTTATGTAGCATTACGTTATAACGTATAACGTTATGTAGGATTACGATATAACGTATAACGTTATGTAGCATTACGTTATAACGTATAACGTTATGTAGGATTACTACTTAACGTATAGCGTTATGTAGCATTGCGATATAACGTATAACGTTATGTAGCATTACGGTATAACGTATAACGTTATGTAGCATAACGATTTAACGTATAACGTTATATAGTATTACGTTATAACGTATAACGTTATGTAGTATTACGTTATAACGTATAACGTTATGTAGCATTACGATATAACGTATAACGTTATGTAGCATAACAATATAACGTATAACGTTATATGGTAATAAGTTATAACGTAAAACGTTATGTAGCATTACGATATAACGTATAACGTCATGTAGCGTTGCGATATAACGTATAACGTTATGTAGCATTACGTTATAACGTATAACGTTATGTAGCATTACGTTATATCGTATAACGTTATATGCTAATACGTTATAACGTATAACGTTATGTAGCATAACGATTTAACGTATAACGTTATATAGTATTACGTTATAACGTATAACGTTATGTAGTATTACGTTATAACGTATAACGTTATGTAGCATTACGATATAACGTATAACGTTATGTAGCATAACAATATAACGTATAACGTTATATGGTAATAAGTTATAACGTAAAACGTTATGTAGCATTACGATATAACGTATAACGTCATGTAGCGTTGCGATATAACGTATAACGTTATGTAGCATAACGATATAACGTATAACGTTATGTAGCATTACGTTATAACGTATAACGTTATGTAGGATTACGATATAACGTATAACGTTATGTAGCATTACGTTATAACGTATAACGTTATGTAGGATTACTACTTAACGTATAGCGTTATGTAGCATTGCGATATAACGTATAACGTTATGTAGCATTACGGTATAACGTATAACGTTATGTAGCATAACGATTTAACGTATAACGTTATATAGTATTACGTTATAACGTATAACGTTATGTAGTATTACGTTATAACGTATAACGTTATGTAGCATTACGATATAACGTATAACGTTATGTAGCATAACAATATAACGTATAACGTTATATGGTAATAAGTTATAACGTAAAACGTTATGTAGCATTACGATATAACGTATCACGTCATGTAGCATAACGATATAACGTATAACGTTATATAGTATTACGTTATAACGTATAACGTTATGTATCATTACGATATAACGTATAACGAAATGTATCATTACGATATAACGTATAACGTTATGTAGCATTACGTTATAACGTATAACGTTATGTAGCATTACGTTATATCGTATAACGTTATATGCTAATACGTTATAACGTAGAACGTTATGTAGCATTACGATATAACGTATAACGTTATATGGTAATACGTTATAACGTATAACGTTATGTAGCATTACGTTATATCGTATAACGTTATATGCTAATACGTTATAACGTAGAACGTTATGTAGCATTACGATATAACGTATAACGTTATATGGTAATACGTTATAACGTATAACGTTATGTAGCATTACGATATAACGTATAACGTTATGTAGCATAACGATATAACGTATAACGTTATATAGTATTACGTTATAACGTATAACGTTATGTATCATTACGATATAACTTATAACGTTATGTAGCATAACGATATAACGTATAACGTTATATAGTATTACGTTATATCGTATAACGTTATATGCTAATACGTTATAACGTAGAACGTTATGTAGCATTACGATATAACGTATAACGTTATATGGTAATACGTTATAACGTATAACGTTATGTAGCATTACGATATAACGTATAACGTTATGTAGCATAACGATATAACGTATAACGTTATATGGTAATACGTTATAACGTATAACGTTATATGGTAATACGTTATAACGTATAACGTTATGTAGCATTACGATATATCGTATAACGTCATGTAGCATTACGATATAACGTATAACGTTATGTAGCATAACGATATAACGTATAACGTTATGTAGCATTACGATATAACGTATAACGTTATGTAGCATTACGTTATAACGTATAACGTTATGTAGGATTACGATATAACGTATAACGTTATGTAGCATTACGTTATAACGTATAACGTTATGTAGCATTACGATATAACGTATAACGTTATGTAGCATTACGATATAACGTATAACGTTATGTAGCATTACGATATAACGTATAACGTTATGTAGCATTACGATATAACGTATAACGTTATATGGTAATACGTTATAACGTATAACGTTATGTAGCATTACGATATAACGTATAACGTTATGTAGCATAACGATATAACGTATAACGTTATATAGTATTACGTTATATCGTATAACGTTATATGCTAATACGTTATAACGTAGAACGTTATGTAGCATTACGATATAACGTATAACGTTACATGGTAATACGTTATAACGTATAACGTTATGCAGCATTACGATATAACGTATAACGTTATGTAGCATAACGATATAACGTATAACGTTATGTAGCATTACGATATAATGTATAACGTTATGTAGCATTACGATATAACGTATAACGTTATGTAGCATTACGATATAACGTATAACGTTATATGGTAATACGTTATAACGTATAACGTTATGTAGCATTACGATATAACGTATAACGTTATGTAGCATAACGATATAACGTATAACGTTATATAGTATTACATTATATCGTATAACGTTACATGCTAATACGTTATAACGTAGAACGTTATGTAGCATTACGATATAACGTATAACGTTATATGGTAATACGTTATAACGTATAACGTTATGCAGCATTACGATATAACGTATAACGTTATGTAGCATAACGATATAACGTATAACGTTATGTAGCATTACGATATAACGTATAACGTTATGTAGCATTACGATATAACGTATAACGTTATGTAGCATTACGATATAACGTATAACGTTATGTAGCATTACGTTATAACGTATAACGTTATGTAGCATTACGATATAACGTATAACGTTATGTAGCATTACGTTATAACGTATAACGTTATGTAGGATTACTACTTAACGTATAGCGTTATGTAGCATTGCGATATAACGTATAACGTTATGTAGCATTACGGTATAACGTATAACGTTATGTAGCATAACGATATAACGTATAACGTTATGTAGCATTACGATATAACGTATAACGTTATGTAGCATTACGTTATAACGTATAACGTTATGTAGCATTACGATATAACGTATAACGTTATGTAGCATTACGATATAACGTATAACGTTATATGGTAATAAGTTATAACGTATAACGTTATGTAGCATTACGATATAACGTATAACGTCATGTAGCGTTACGATATAACGTATAACGTTATGTAGCATAACGATATAACGTATAACGTTATGTAGCATAACGATATAACGTATAATGTTATGTATCATTACGATATAACGTATAACGTTATATGGTAATAAGTTATAACGTATAACGTTATGTAGCATTACGATATAACGTATCACGTCATGTAGCGTTACGATATAACGTATAACGTTATGTAGCATAACGATATAACGTATAACGTTATGTAGCATAGCGGTATAACGTATAACGTTATGTATCATTACGATATAACGTATAACGTTATGTAGGATTACGTTATAACGTATAACGTTATGAAGCAATACGATATAACGTATAACGTTATGTAGCATTACGATATAACGTATAACGTTATGTAGCATTACGATATAACGTATAACGTTATGTAGCATTACGATATAACGTATAACGTTATGTAGCATAACGATATAACGTATAACGTTATATAGTATTACGTTATAACGTATAACGTTATATGGTAATACGTTATAACGTATAACGTTATGTAGCATTACGATATATCGTATAACGTCATGTAGCATTACGATATAACGTATAACGTTATGTAGCATAACGATATAACGTATAACGTTATGTAGCATTACGATATAACGTATAACGTTATGTAGCATAACGATATAACGTATAACGTTATATAGTATTACGTTATAACGTATAACGTTATGTAGTATTACGTTATAACGTATAACGTTATGTAGCATTACGATATAACGTATAACGTTATGTAGCATAACAATATAACGTATAACGTTATATGGTAATAAGTTATAACGTAAAACGTTATGTAGCATTACGATATAACGTATAACGTCATGTAGCGTTGCGATATAACGTATAACGTTATGTAGCATAACGATATAACGTATAACGTTATGTATCATTACGATATAACGTATAACGTTATATGGTAATAAGTTATAACGTATAACGTTATGTAGCATTACGATATAACGTATCACGTCATGTAGCATAACGATATAACGTATAACGTTATATAGTATTACGTTATAACGTATAACGTTATGTATCATTACGATATAACGTATAACGAAATGTATCATTACGATATAACGTATAACGTTATGTAGCATTACGTTATAACGTATAACGTTATGTAGCATTACGTTATATCGTATAACGTTATATGCTAATACGTTATAACGTAGAACGTTATGTAGCATTACGATATAACGTATAACGTTATATGGTAATACGTTATAACGTATAACGTTATGTAGCATTACGTTATATCGTATAACGTTATATGCTAATACGTTATAACGTAGAACGTTATGTAGCATTACGATATAACGTATAACGTTATATGGTAATACGTTATAACGTATAACGTTATGTAGCATTACGATATAACGTATAACGTTATGTAGCATAACGATATAACGTATAACGTTATATAGTATTACGTTATAACGTATAACGTTATGTATCATTACGATATAACATATAACGTTATGTAGCATAACGATATAACGTATAACGTTATATAGTATTACGTTATATCGTATAACGTTATATGCTAATACGTTGTAACGTAGAACGTTATGTAGCATTACGATATAACGTATAACGTTATATGGTAATACGTTATAACGTATAACGTTATGTAGCATTACGATATAACGTATAACGTTATGTAGCATAACGATATAACGTATAACGTTATATGGTAATACGTTATAACGTATAACGTTATGTAGCATTACGATATATCGTATAACGTCATGTAGCATTACGATATAACGTATAACGTTATGTAGCATAACGATATAACGTATAACGTTATGTAGCATTACGATATAACGTATAACGTTATGTAGCATTACGTTATAACGTATAACGTTATGTAGGATTACGATATAACGTATAACGTTATGTAGCATTACGTTATAACGTATAACGTTATGTAGCATTACGATATAACGTATAACGTTATGTAGCATTACGATATAACGTATAACGTTATGTAGCATTACGATATAACGTATAACGTTATGTAGCATTACGATATAACGTATAACGTTATATGGTAATACGTTATAACGTATAACGTTATGTAGCATTACGATATAACGTATAACGTTATGTAGCATAACGATATAACGTATAACGTTATATAGTATTACGTTATATCGTATAACGTTATATGCTAATACGTTATAACGTAGAACGTTATGTAGCATTACGATATAACGTATAACGTTACATGGTAATACGTTATAACGTATAACGTTATGCAGCATTACGATATAACGTATAACGTTATGTAGCATAACGATATAACGTATAACGTTATGTAGCATTACGATATAACGTATAACGTTATGTAGCATTACGATATAACGTATAACGTTATGTAGCATTACGATATAACGTATAACGTTATATGGTAATACGTTATAACGTATAACGTTATGTAGCATTACGATATAACGTATAACGTTATGTAGCATAACGATATAACGTATAACGTTATATAGTATTACGTTATATCGTATAACGTTATATGCTAATACGTTATAACGTAGAACGTTATGTAGCATTACGATATAACGTATAACGTTATATGGTAATACGTTATAACGTATAACGTTATGCAGCATTACGATATAACGTATAACGTTATGTAGCATAACGATATAACGTATAACGTTATGTAGCATTACGATATAACGTATAACGTTATGTAGCATTACGATATAACGTATAACGTTATGTAGCATTACGTTATAACGTATAACGTTATGTAGCATTACGATATAACGTATAACGTTATGTAGCATTACGTTATAACGTATAACGTTATGTAGGATTACTACTTAACGTATAGCGTTATGTAGCATTGCGATATAACGTATAACGTTATGTAGCATTACGGTATAACGTATAACGTTATGTAGCATAACGATATAACGTATAACGTTATGTAGCATTACGATATAACGTATAACGTTATGTAGCATTACGTTATAACGTATAACGTTATGTAGCATTACGATATAACGTATAACGTTATGTAGCATTACGATATAACGTATAACGTTATATGGTAATAAGTTATAACGTATAACGTTATGTAGCATTACGATATAACGTATAACGTCATGTAGCGTTACGATATAACGTATAACGTTATGTAGCATAACGATATAACGTATAACGTTATGTAGCATAACGATATAACGTATAACGTTATGTATCATTACGATATAACGTATAACGTTATATGGTAATAAGTTATAACGTATAACGTTATGTAGCATTACGATATAACGTATCACGTCATGTAGCGTTACGATATAACGTATAACGTTATGTAGCATAACGATATAACGTATAACGTTATGTAGCATAGCGGTATAACGTATAACGTTATGTATCATTACGATAAAACGTATAACGTTATGTAGGATTACGTTATAACGTATAACGTTATGAAGCAATACGATATAACGTATAACGTTATGTAGCATTACGATATAACGTATAACGTTATGTAGCATTACGATATAACGTATAACGTTATGTAGCATTACGATATAACGTATAACGTTATGTAGCATAACGATATAACGTATAACGTTATATAGTATTACGTTATAACGTATAACGTTATGTAGTATTACGTTATAACGTATAACGAAATGTAGCATTACGATATAACGTATAATGTTATGTAGCATTGCGATATAACTTATAACGTTATATGTTAATGCCTTATAACGGATAACGTTATGTAGCAAGACGATATAACGTATAACGAAATGTATCATTACGATATAACGTATAACGTTATGTAGCATTACGTTATAACGTACAACGTTATGTAGCATTACGTTATATCGTATAACGTTATATGCTAATACGTTATAACGTAGAACGTTATGTAGCATTACGAAATAACGTATAACGTTAAATGGTAATACGTTATAACGTATAACGTTATGTAGCATTACGATATAACGTATAACGTTATGTAGCATAACGATATAACGTATAACGTTATATAGTATTACGTTATAACGTAAAACGTTATGTAGCATTACGATATAACGTATAACGTCATGTAGCGTTGCGATATAACGTATAACGTTATGTAGCATATCGATATAACGTATAACGTTATGTAGCATAACGATATAACGTATAACGTTATGTATCATTACGATATAACGTATAACGTTATATGGTAATAAGTTATAACGTATAACGTTATGTAGCATTACGATATAACGTATCACGTCATGTAGCATAACGATATAACGTATAACGTTATATAGTATTACGTTATAACGTATAACGTTATGTATCATTACGATATAACGTATAACGAAATGTATCATTACGATATAACGTATAACGTTATGTAGCATTACGTTATAACGTATAACGTTATGTAGCACTACGATATAACGTATAACGTTATGTAGCATTACGTTATAACGTATAACGTTATGTAGGATTACTACTTAACGTATAGCGTTATGTAGCATTGCGATATAACGTATAACGTTATGTAGCATTACGGTATAACGTATAACGTTATGTAGCATAACGATATAACGTATAACGTTATGTATCATTACGATATAACGTATAACGTTATGTAGCATTACGTTATAACGTACAACGTTATGTAGCATTACGTTATATCGTATAACGTTATATGCTAATACGTTATAACGTAGAACGTTATGTAGCATTACGAAATAACGTATAACGTTAAATGGTAATACGTTATAACGTATAACGTTATGTAGCATTACGATATAACGTATAACGTTATGTAGCATAACGATATAACGTATAACGTTATGCAGCATTACGATATAACGTATAACGTTATGTAGCATAAGGATATAACGTA
This sequence comes from Bombus lapidarius, assembly GCA_936014575.1. Taxonomy (NCBI): domain Eukaryota; kingdom Metazoa; phylum Arthropoda; class Insecta; order Hymenoptera; family Apidae; genus Bombus; species Bombus lapidarius. Next base: position 679,960 of record CAKXZU010000093.1, read on the forward strand.
TAACGTTATGTAGCATTACGATATAACGTATAACGTTATGTAGCATTACGATATAACGTATAACGTTATGTAGCATTACGTTATAACGTATAACGTTATGTAGCATTACGATATAACGTATAACGTTATGTAGCATTACGTTATAACGTATAACGTTATGTAGGATTACTACTTAACGTATAGCGTTATGTAGCATTGCGATATAACGTATAACGTTATGTAGCATTACGGTATAACGTATAACGTTATGTAGCATAACGATATAACGTATAACGTTATGTAGCATTACGATATAACGTATAACGTTATGTAGCATTACGTTATAACGTATAACGTTATGTAGCATTACGATATAACGTATAACGTTATGTAGCATTACGATATAACGTACAACGTTATATGGTAATAAGTTATAACGTATAACGTTATGTAGCATTACGATATAACGTATAACGTCATGTAGCGTTACGATATAACGTATAACGTTATGTAGCATAACGATATAACGTATAACGTTATGTATCATTACGATATAACGTATAACGTTATATGGTAATAAGTTATAACGTATAACGTTATGTAGCATTACGATATAACGTATCACGTCATGTAGCGTTACGATATAACGTATAACGTTATGTAGCATAACGATATAACGTATAACGTTATGTAGCATAGCGGTATAACGTATAACGTTATGTATCATTACGATATAACGTATAACGTTATGTAGGATTACGTTATAACGTATAACGTTATGAAGCAATACGATATAACGTATAACGTTATGTAGCATTACGATATAACGTATAACGTTATGTAGCATTACGATATAACGTATAACATTATGTAGCATTACGTTATAACGTATAACGTTATGTAGGATTACTACTTAACGTATAGCGTTATGTAGCATTGCGATATAACGTATAACGTTATGTAGCATTACGGTATAACGTATAACGTTATGTAGCATAACGATATAACGTATAACGTTATGTAGCATTACGATATAACGTATAACGTCATGTAGCGTTACGATATAACGTATAACGTTATGTAGCATAACGATATAACGTATAACGTTATGTATCATTACGATATAACGTATAACGTTATATGGTAATAAGTTATAACGTATAACGTTATGTAGCATTACGATATAACGTATCACGTCATGTAGCGTTACGATATAACGTATAACGTTATGTAGCATAACGATATAACCTATAACGTTATGTAGCATAGCGGTATAACGTATAACGTTATGTATCATTACGATATAACGTATAACGTTATGTAGGATTACGTTATAACGTATAACGTTATGAAGCAATACGATATAACGTATAACGTTATGTAGCATTACGATATAACGTATAACGTTATGTAGCATTACGATATAACGTATAACGTTATGTAGCATTACGATATAACGTATAACGTTATGTAGCATAACGATATAACGTATAACGTTATATAGTATTACGTTATAACGTATAACGTTATGTAGTATTACGTTATAACGTATAACGAAATGTAGCATTACGATATAACGTATAATGTTATGTAGCATTACGATATAACTTATAACGTTATATGTTAATGCCTTATAACGGATAACGTTATGTAGCAAGACGATATAACGTATAACGAAATGTATCATTACGATATAACGTATAACGTTATGTAGCATTACGTTATAACGTACAACGTTATGTAGCATTACGTTATATCGTATAACGTTATATGCTAATACGTTATAACGTAGAACGTTATGTAGCATTACGAAATAACGTATAACGTTAAATGGTAATACGTTATAACGTATAACGTTATGTAGCATTACGATATAACGTATAACGTTATGTAGCATATCGATATAACGTATAACGTTATATAGTATTACGTTATAACGTAAAACGTTATGTAGCATTACGATATAACGTATAACGTCATGTAGCGTTGCGATATAACGTATAACGTTATGTAGCATATCGATATAACGTATAACGTTATGTAGCATAACGATATAACGTATAACGTTATGTATCATTACGATATAACGTATAACGTTATATGGTAATAAGTTATAACGTATAACGTTATGTAGCATTACGATATAACGTATCACGTCATGTAGCATAACGATATAACGTATAACGTTATATAGTATTACGTTATAACGTATAACGTTATGTATCATTACGATATAACGTATAACGAAATGTATCATTACGATATAACGTATAACGTTATGTAGCATTACGTTATAACGTATAACGTTATGTAGCATTACGATATAACGTATAACGTTATGTAGCATTACGTTATAACGTATAACGTTATGTAGGATTACTACTTAACGTATAGCGTTATGTAGCATTGCGATATAACGTATAACGTTATGTAGCATTACGGTATAACGTATAACGTTATGTAGCATAACGATATAACGTATAACGTTATGTATCATTACGATATAACGTATAACGTTATGTAGCATTACGTTATAACGTACAACGTTATGTAGCATTACGTTATATCGTATAACGTTATATGCTAATACGTTATAACGTAGAACGTTATGTAGCATTACGAAATAACGTATAACGTTAAACGGTAATACGTTATAACGTATAACGTTATGTAGCATTACGATATAACGTATAACGTTATGTAGCATAACGATATAACGTATAACGTTATGCAGCATTACGATATAACGTATAACGTTATGTAGCATAAGGATATAACGTATAACGTTATGTAGCATTACGATATAACGTATAACGTTATGTAGCATTACGATATAACGTATAACGTTATGTAGCATTACGTTATAACGTATAACGTTATGTAGCATTACGATATAACGTATAACGTTATGTAGCATTACGATATAACGTATAACGTTATACGGTAATACGTTATAACGTATAACGTTATGTAGCATTACGATATAACGTATAACGTTATGTAGCATAACGATATAACGTATAACGTTATATAGTATTACGTTATATCGTATAACGTTATATGCTAATACGTTATAACGTAGAACGTTATGTAGCATTACGCTATAACGTATAACGTTATATGGTAATACGTTATAACGTATAACGTTATGCAGCATTACGATATAACGTATAACGTTATGTAGCATAACGATATAACGTATAACGTTATGTAGCATTACGATATAACGTATAACGTTATGTAGCATTACGATATAACGTATAACGTTATGTAGCATTACGTTATAACGTATAACGTTATGTAGCATTACGATATAACGTATAACGTTATATGGTAATAAGTTATAACGTATAACGTTATGTAGCATTACGATATAACGTATCACGTCATGTAGCGTTACGATATAACGTATAACGTTATGTAGCATAACGAAATAACGTATAACGTTATGTAGCATAGCGGTATAACGTATAACGTTATGTATCATTACGATATAACGTATAACGTTATATAGTATTACGTTATAACGTATAACGTTATGTAGTATTACGTTATAACGTATAACGAAATGTAGCATTACGATATAACGTATAATGTTATGTAGCATTACGATATAACTTATAACGTTATATGTTAATGCCTTATAACGGATAACGTTATGTAGCAAGACGATATAACGTATAACGAAATGTATCATTACGATATAACGTATAACGTTATGTAGCATTACGTTATAACGTACAACGTTATGTAGCATTACGTTATATCGTATAACGTTATATGCTAATACGTTATAACGTAGAACGTTATGTAGCATTACGAAATAACGTATAACGTTAAATGGTAATACGTTATAACGTATAACGTTATGTAGCATTACGATATAACGTATAACGTTATGTAGCATAACGATATAACGTATAACGTTATATAGTATTACGTTATAACGTAAAACGTTATGTAGCATTACGATATAACGTATAACGTCATGTAGCGTTGCGATATAACGTATAACGTTATGTAGCATATCGATATAACGTATAACGTTATGTAGCATAACGATATAACGTATAACGTTATGTATCATTACGATATAACGTATAACGTTATATGGTAATAAGTTATAACGTATAACGTTATGTAGCATTACGATATAACGTATCACGTCATGTAGCATAACGATATAACGTATAACGTTATATAGTATTACGTTATAACGTATAACGTTATGTATCATTACGATATAACGTATAACGAAATGTATCATTACGATATAACGTATAACGTTATGTAGCATTACGTTATAACGTATAACGTTATGTAGCATTACGATATAACGTATAACGTTATGTAGCATTACGTTATAACGTATAACGTTATGTAGGATTACTACTTAACGTATAGCGTTATGTAGCATTGCGATATAACGTATAACGTTATGTAGCATTACGGTATAACGTATAACGTTATGTAGCATAACGATATAACGTATAACGTTATGTATCATTACGATATAACGTATAACGTTATGTAGCATTACGTTATAACGTACAACGTTATGTAGCATTACGTTATATCGTATAACGTTATGTAGCATTACGATATAACGTATAACGTTATGTAGCATAACGATATAACGTATAACGTTATATAGTATTACGTTATAACGTATAACGTTATGTAGTATTACGTTATAACGTATAACGAAATGTAGCATTACGATATAACGTATAATGTTATGTAGCATTACGATATAACTTATAACGTTATATGTTAATGCCTTATAACGGATAACGTTATGTAGCAAGACGATATAACGTATAACGAAATGTATCATTACGATATAACGTATAACGTTATGTAGCATTACGTTATAACGTACAACGTTATGTAGCATTACGTTATATCGTATAACGTTATATGCTAATACGTTATAACGTAGAACGTTATGTAGCATTACGAAATAACGTATAACGTTAAATGGTAATACGTTATAACGTATAACGTTATGTAGCATTACGATATAACGTATAACGTTATGTAGCATATCGATATAACGTATAACGTTATATAGTATTACGTTATAACGTAAAACGTTATGTAGCATTACGATATAACGTATAACGTCATGTAGCGTTGCGATATAACGTATAACGTTATGTAGCATATCGATATAACGTATAACGTTATGTAGCATAACGATATAACGTATAACGTTATGTATCATTACGATATAACGTATAACGTTATATGGTAATACGTTATAACGTACAACGTTATGTAGCATTACGTTATATCGTATAACGTTATATGCTAATACGTTATAACGTAGAACGTTATGTAGCATTACGAAATAACGTATAACGTTAAATGGTAATACGTTATAACGTATAACGATATGTAGCATTACGATATAACGTATAACGTTATGTAGCATATCGATATAACGTTATAAAATTGATAGAGTGTGT